>CM042379.1:19267768-19300913 GCA_023634145.1 Thymallus thymallus | reverse complement strand
AATGAGAAGGTGCATCCATTTTGGCAATATTTTGATGACGTGAGCGAACCAGAGCACCTCGAGCAGAGAAACCCAACAGGTTAGATAGAGCTGACTTTTTCCTTTTGAGAACTTTAAAGTGTTCCCCTTCTCTTGTTGAGTCTGCCAAATCTTGCAGCTTCACTATTTCACTCTCCAAAGCTTTCATAGATCTAGTCATGTCTCTCGTGACATTGAGAGTATACTGTAGGCACAGCTGTTTTATATTGACCTTCCCTATGTCCCACCACTGTTGTAATGAAGTGTACTCAGATTTTTCTTTTGTGTAACCACTCCAGAAGTACTTAAAAGCATCTTTAAAAGCATTATCAGAGAGCAAAGATACGTTAAAATGCCAATAGGCGCTTTTACATTTCACATCCTTAACAAAGATAGCAACTTGTACGAGGCAATGATCTGAAATACCAGTTGGGTGTATTAAACAACCTTTAAGTACATTACTCTGATGTTTGAAACAGTAAACTCTATCAAGCCTAGCCAAAGACAAAGAATTATCTTTAACATGAGTCCAAGTATACTGACGATGAGTGGCATGAAAAAACCTCCAAACATCACACAAATCATTCATCTCAATTACTTTTATAAGACACTTCTTACTGGCTCCGTGTGGTTCTGGGTGGTTTCTGTCTAGAGCTGCGTTCTCAGTGCAGTTAAAATCCCCACCCAGGAACATGTATCCATCAGCGCTACAGTTGCTTATTACATCGTTTAGAATGTTTAAAAAGACCACCCTTTCTGGGCCTACAGTAGGAGCATAAACATTGATGAAAGTCATTTTTACACTTTCAAATACAGCTTGTATTTTTAACAAGCGCCCTGCAATGATTTCCTCAGTAACACAAGAGATGGGTAAAAAATCTCTAGAAAACAAGATAGCCACTCCACCACTGTTGCTACACTTATGACTGAGAAAAACTTCCCCATCCCAATCTTTCTTCCACTCGGTTTCATTTTCAGCTGTGCTATGTGTTTCTTGTAAAAAAATGACATTTAATTTTTTAACTTTAAACAAACTGATAAGGGAAACTCTCTTCCCATCTTCTCTGGCACCATTAACGTTTAAAGAACCCAACTTGATGTCACACATAGTAGATGTTAAGTTGCATTTAAACAGAACAGAGAGCTTAACACAAACAAATAATAATAAAAATAAAAGACACTTAACCATCATTAGCTACTTGTGCTCTCGCTTTTATCATTAATTTTTTCAAACGAAAAATTTCCTGATCTGTAAAGGTCAGTTGGTCAGGGTTTTCTGTATTTTTCATGTACAATTTAACTGAATCAATGAACAACTTTAAGTCCGGGAAGTACTCGTCAATTTTGACTGATCTCAGACCTTTAGTTCTTTGTAAAAAGGACTGAATTTTGGTGAAAGCATAAGCACTCTCCACATCCATCTGCGTCTCTCCACTAACATCACTTTCAGACTCTTGAGTGTTCATCAACACATCCTCTGACTGAGAAGAACAGCCCATTAGATTCGATTTTGACACTTTTGTAACTTGTTCAGTGTTTGATTTAATTTCTGGATTTTTCCTCTTGGTTGCCAGTTTGGAAATTTCAGCATCCATCATGACATCTTCCTCATTAAACAACACTGACTCAGCTACTCTAGTCGCGGTATGACCAACATTTAACTCATCTTTTGCAACATTTTTTTCACTCACTACATTTTCCCCCACCTCATTCTCCTGATCACTACCATCTCGTTTTTCTTCCTGCGCAGTTCTCTGCGGTTCGCCAGGTAACGCGGCTCCGCTTTCGGCCCGAGCGGGCGGCGGGTTTGCTGCGTTAACATCCCGCGTCTCACCTGCTCTCTCTGGGCACGAGCGAATCACATGCCCTACAGTCCCACACCCAAAGCATTTCATAGTCTCTGATGTTACATGCACAGTGTAGTCAAATTCATCAACCTTAAACTTAAACACTAAGTTCAACTCTTCATCACTCTTTTTGAGAATCATGTGTACATGTCTCCTAAAAGACACAACGTGTTTAAGATGAGGGGATTTACAGCTGATGGGAATCATCTTTATCGGTGTCACTAGTTTTCCGTGTCTCCCTAGTTCTTTTTCCAACAACTCATTTTTCATAAACGGGGGTACATTTGAAATGATTACCTTTTTGGCCGGGTTTACTAAAGACAATACTGGTGTGTATGTGTCTTGAATCACGATTCCACTTTCCAATAGCTGATTTACTTTGTCCACACTGTCCAAAAAGATCACAACGGCACCATTCATCCTAGAAGCCGATTTAATACTGTCATATCCGACAATCTCACCCACCGCTAGACTACAATCTTCAACCGAACACCCGTTAGGCGGAGAGAGTTTAATAGCGTGTCGGCGCGTGAGTTTGTGCAAACAACTGTGTTTACCTGCTGCAGCCATGCTGACCAGCAACGCCGGCAGCCGCCGCCTCCACCAAACAAAACACAACCGAGCCCCAAAAAACACTGATTCTCTAAAAAAAAATAAAAAAAAATCTTCAAAGCATCAACAGAGAAACAAACGTTTTGGAAAAAAAAAAAAAGATAAGTAGAGAACTCACATTCAGCACGCTCTCAGCAGCACTCACCGCACGCACTCCCACCACGCACTCACCACGCACTCACGCACAGAGAGAGAGAGAGAGAGAGAGAGAGAGAGAGAGAGAGAGAGAGACTGGTGCTCTGGACACTTCTAGTCATTCAAAGGAGTGAGCTGAGTAACCTATTAGAGGAATGGGTTGGAAACTGGGGATCAATTTCTACTACTCCATTTTATAACAAGAATGGAGTTGGCAACATACTGTATATAAATGGTGACAATAACAAGGCTCTCTCTTTCTCCGGGTAAAAAGGCATGCCCTGATTGATGGGGAGAGAGAGAGGGAGAGAGAAAGAGCAAAAGAGAGAGAGAGAGAGAGAGAGAGAGAGAGAGAGAGAGAGAGAGAGAGAGAGAGAGAGAGAGAATGGTGCTCTGGACACTTCTAGTCATTCAAAGGAGTGAGCTGAGTAACCTATTAGAGGAATGGGTTGGAAACTGGGGATCAATTTCTACTACTCCATTTTATAACAAGAATGGAGTTGGCAACATACTGTATATAAATGGTGACAATAACAAGGCTCTCTCTTTCTCCGGGTAAAAAGGCATGCCCTGATTGATGGGGAGAGAGAGAGGGAGAGAGAAAGAGCAAAAGAGAAAGAGAGAGAGAGAGAGAGAGAGAGAGAGAGAGAGAGAGAGAGAGAACACCAGCCACTGGTGCTCTGGACACTTCTAGTCATTCAAAGGAGTGAGCAGAGTAACCTATTAGAGGAATGGGTTGGAAACTGGGGATCAGTTTCTACTACTCCATTTTATAACAAGAATGGAGTTGGCAACATACTGTATATAAATGGTAGACCACTGTGGACTGTGGTACAGTGGGGAGAACAAATATTTGATACACTGCCGATTTTGCAGGTTTTCCCACTTACAAAGCATGTAGAAGTCTGTAATTTTTATCATAGGTACTCTTCAACTGTGAGTGATGGAATCTAAAACAAAAATCCAGAAAATCACATTGTATGATTTTTAAGTGATTAATTTGCATTTTATTGCATGACATAAGTATTTGATACATCAGAAAAGCAGAACTTAATATTTGGTACAGAAAACTTTGTTTGCAATTACAGAGATCATACGTTTCCTGTAGTTCTTGACCAGGTTTGCACACACTGCAGCAGGGATTTTGGCCCACTCCTCCATACAGACCTTCTCCAGATCCTTCAGGTTTCGGGGCTGTCGCTGTGCAATACAGACTTTCAGCTCCCTCCAAAGATTTTCTATTGGGTTCAGGTCTGGAGACTGGCTAGGCCACTCCAGGACCTTGAGATGCTTCTTACGGAGCCACTCCTTAGTTGCCCTGGCTGTGTGTTTCGGGTCGTTGTCATGCTGGAAGACCCAGCCACGACCCATCTTCAATGCTCTTACTGAGGGAAGGAGGTTGTTGGCCAAGATCTCGCGATACATGGCCCCATCCATCCTCCCCTCAATACGATGCAGTCGTTCTGTCCCCTTTGCAGAAAAGCATCCCCAAAGAATGATGTTTCCACCTCCATGCTTCACGGTTGGGATGGTGTTCTTGGGGTTGTACTCATCCTTCTTCTTCCTCCAAACACAGCGAATGGAGTTTAGACCAAAAAGCTCTATTTTTGTCTCATCAGACCACATGACCTTCTCCCATTCCTCCTCTGGATCATCCAGATGGTCATTGGCAAACTTCAGACGGGCCTGGACAT
This sequence comes from Thymallus thymallus, assembly GCA_023634145.1. Lineage (NCBI taxonomy): Eukaryota > Metazoa > Chordata > Actinopteri > Salmoniformes > Salmonidae > Thymallus > Thymallus thymallus. The sequence continues at coordinate 19,296,607 of CM042379.1, read as the reverse complement.
GCGCTGGCTTGGGCAGGGGGACCTTGCGTGCGCTGCAGGATTTTAATCCATGACGGCGTAGTGTGTTACTAATGGTTTTCTTTGAGACTGTGGGCCCAGCTCTCTTCAGGTCATTGACCAGGTCCTGCCGTGTAGTTCTGGGCTGATCCCTCACCTTCCTCATGATCATTGATGCCCCACGAGGTGAGATCTTGCATGGTGCCCCAGACCGAGGGAGATTGACCGTCATCTTGAACTTCTTCCATTTTCTAATAATTGCGCCAACAGTTGTTGCCTTCTCACCAAGCTGCTTGCCTATTGTCCTGTAGCCCATCCCAGCCTTGTGCATGTCTACAATTTTATCCCTGATGTCTGGAGTGTGTTTGATTGAGTGTGTGGACAGGTGTCTTTTATACAGGTAACAAGTTCAAACAGGTGCAGTTAATACAGGTAATGAGTGGAGAACAGGAGGGCTTCTTAAAGAAAAACTAAAAGGTCTGTGAGAGCCGGAATTCTTACTGGTTGGTAGGTGATCAAATACTTATGTCATGCAATAAAAAGCAAATTAATTATTTAAAAATCATACAATGTGATTTTCTGGATTTTTGTTTAAGATTCCGTCTCTCACAGTTGAAGTGTACCTATGATAAAAATTACAGACCTCTACATGCTTTGTAAGTAGGAAAACCTGCAAAATCGGCAGAGTATCAAATACTTGTTCTCCCCACTGTAGGTAGTTATATATTTCTACACTGACGCTCCAGTATTATTGTGTCCATAGACCTTAGTTGGGTTAGTCGGTGTAAGCTATGGCACCCCTGGCCTGCCCACCTGTGAGCAATCATTCCCCTTTTAACCATGTGACCTGGCGCTGAACACACTCCCAGAGGGCTCTGCTTATCTGTTCCTATGTCAACCAACGCATCCGAGAAGTGGGCATTGGCAGAGAGGCACCTGGGGTCTGCTGTATGTCAGGGTGTCACCCCTCCCCCTCCCTGCATGAATAACCCACAGAGGATAGGAGGTGGAGCCAGAGGCAAAGTACTAATGTAAACACACACACGTTGGCAAGGTGAGGTAAGGGAAAACCTAAGAGACATGTTTAAATGACAGTGGAACATGAGGAAAAGGTCATATTGTAGCAGGACCTGTCTGGAAATCTCTACCCTCTATAATGCCTCAGAAACATGAACACAGCTCCCTAGACAGCGAGTCTCAATCAGCACACACACACACACACACACACACACACACACACACACACACACACACACACAGGAAACATCCTCCTACTATATGGGACTGTGCATTTGGATTTCGTCATTTTGTTTCGTGATGAAATGACAAGAGCATCCATCCACTTCATAAAGCACCTGAAACATCTTCCTAAATCCATATTTACATTGAATCTAATTGCCTGTCTGTAGTGGTGTGTTACAGCCTGATGCACCTGGTGTAGTGCATCAGGCTGTAATCATCACGTCTTCCTGTGTCAGTAGCAGTTTAATCATTATCAGGCTGTAAACATTACGTCTTCCTGTGTCAGGAGCAGTTCAATCATTATCAGGCTGGCCTGGCTGTGTGTGTTTGGGTAGAAGAGTGTACTCACATGAATATGCTACCTGATTAAAAACACCCTCTCTACATAATAACCAGAGTGTAGATCTGGGGAGAAGACGTTCATTTTCCTGTTCTGACAGAGCAGACCAAGACGGAGCCCACACCAGCCTACAGTACTCCGCCATGAGGCGCTTAATAAACACACACACGCACGCACACACAAACACACAATATGACAGAAAGGGTTGTGTCAGACCTCTCGCTCCCTCTCATTCATACATGCAAGCAACTTCAGCAGAGACCTTAATGCTACAATAAGTACAGTCACAATTACTCATTATATCTGACACATGGATGCAGTCAGTCCTGAGTCAAACATAACACACTATTCCGAGCTAGAGAGCCTATTCAGATTAGCCACCCATTTCCAGACATTTCAGCAGGATATTATAATAAAGGGGTAATTTTAGGAATTCTAAGAAATAGAAACAGCACCAAACATAATCATGGGGATTTGGGAATAGATTAAATACTCAATTCATTTCCTGACAATGTGAAACTCCCCAGAACAGACTTCTTAAAAGCAGGCAGGCCCTGAATGTGCTCTCTTGCTCTCTGTATCTCTTGGCAGGTTGTGATAGCCCCATTCCATGTCACTTTGAGCTGTTAGCCTGTTGTTGTGTCAGTAATTCACTAGCCTTCCTTGAAGTGGAGACATGTTGGCTCAGATAACTCTGTAGATAACCCTCAGTGGAAGACTGTAAAGTTGAGCTCTGAACGAAGATGGTGAGATGAGAGACATTGAAGTAGTTGTTAGTCGGGACTAGTAGGGGTGTTGGTAGGTGGTAAAATACATTCTGGTCGAATGTTAACCTCCCAAACCAGGCTGGAGAATGAGATGAGGGGGCCTACAAAAGTACACAGAAAAAAACAGCATGCACACCAAAACCCACAGAAGATATGCTTACAAGTTAGCAGAGCTACAGGCCTCAACCCCTACCAGGGCTCTAAACTACAACCAGTTTGGTTACATATGCGACTAAATATTTTTCTGTGCGACCATGTTCATCACTAAGCTTCAGACCCTGGGACGGAACACCCCAGTGTTGGGAAGGGCACCTTGATACATAGCCTAAATACAGACTACTACTCAAAGGGGAGGGCATGAATCGCGACACAGTGCCCTTGACGAGCAGTAATGTCCGGCAATGGCGTGGGAAGTATCTACATAGTAGCCAATATCAAGGTGACAGTCACAGTAAGCACACGCATATGAAGCAACAGTACACCCAACAGTACACCCATCATCAATCCAAAATAAACAATAGTCAGTTTTATTACTTAAAATGTACAATTATTTGTGTAAAACGAACAGTGAAATACGACTCATACTCATCCTCTGGTTTAAAAACAGGGGAAAAGTAAAAACTCTTGCGGTACGGTAGCTTAATGTACGGTAATTGCGTGGTAAGAAACCTTTTCCCTTTATCCAGCTTACAACCTCTCACTTCCAGTTAATTGAAAATGGAACCTTTTTCAAAATATCACCCTTTCAAAAATCAAGGCATACAAAGATAACAATTTTTTAAAAAGCATTCTTTATGGATAAAAGTAATAAATAATAGGAATTATCTTTGGTAATGATATTCTGAATAGGAAAGGTGGAGTTATGTGGCATGTGTAGTTAACAAACATATATGGAAATGTTTGCTCTATCCAAAACTACAACCAACTGATTGCAGCATTACCGCAAAAATGGCAAGTGGAAGAGGGAGGAAGTTAGGAAACTTGTTTGTCTGCCCTGTATTAAAGATCAAAATGAGCAATAACAAAAAGAAAATCATAAATAAAAGAATATATCAGTTTTACTTGGGGACCAGAATGTTGAAGGCGGCGCCATACAAGTTGCAAAATAGTTGCCAAGATATTTTTTATGTGCCGATTCCGTGGCACATGGTTTATGATTCGTAAAACAACGCTTGATTCAACAGTTTTTCAAATGAAATGATTATACAAAATTCTTGCCACAAACAGAATGTTATGTATATGGGGCATACAACCATCTCAGCTATGCAGATTTTGCTACGAAGAGACAGAATCATTAGATCCCTTATTTTGGTAGATCCCTATATAGCTTGTTTCTGGTCACAGGTTCAGTAATGGCTGAAAAATCACAACATTAATCTAAAATTAACCCTACAAATTCCACTGTTGGGAGAATTGGAAAACCATAGTTAATCAATCAACAAAACAATAATACTTTTAGTAAAAATATTTATCTTTAATTTAAAATCTGTAGATACTATGTGATTAGACAGGTTCAGAATTTCTCTGAAACATCACAGCACAGTTGAAAAATACTGTATATGGCACATGGAAATCATAAGAGGGCGGTTTACGGAGATAGGTGGGGTGGACTGAGAGAAGCTGAGGCGTGGGTTTAAAAGCTCATGTTCTATAATTTTTTGATTACAACTTTATTTAACTAGGCAAGTCAGTTAATAACAAATTCTTATTTACAATGACAGCCTACCCCAGCCAAACCTAGAAGACGCTGGGCCAATTGTACTCGGCCCTATGGGACTCCCAATCACGGCCGGATGTGATACAGACTGGGACTCAGGACTGAAAACACAATGTATAATGTAATGTATCTACAGTGGGGAGAACAAGTATTTGATACACTGCCGATTTTGCAGGTTTTCCTACTTACAAAGCATGTAGAGGTCTGTCATTTTTTATCATAGGTACACTTCAACTGTGAGAGACGGAATCTAAAACAAAAATCCAGAAAATCACATTGTATGATTTTTAAATAATTAATTTGCATTTTATTGCATGACATAAGTATTTGATCACCTACCAACCAGTAAGAATTCCGGCTCTCACAGACCTGTTAGTTTTTCTTTAAGAAGCCATCCTGTTCTCCACTCATTATCTGTATTAACTGCACCTGTTTGAACTCGTTACCTGTATAAAAGACACCTGTCCACACACTCAATCAAACAGACTCCAACCTCTCCACAATGGCCAAGACCAGAGAGCTGTGTAAGGACATCAGGGATAAAATTGTAGACCTGCACAAGGCTGGGATGGGCTACAGAACAATAGGCAAGCAGCTTGGTGAGAAGGCAACAACTGTTGGCGCAATTATTAGAAAATGGAAGAAGTTCAAGATGACGGTCAATCTCCCTCGGTCTGGGGCACCATGCAAGATCTCACCTCGTGGGGCATCAATGATCATGAGGAAGGTGAGGGATCAGCCCAGAACTACACGGCAGGACCTGGTCAATGACCTGAAGAGAGCTGGGACCACAGTCTCAAAGAAAACCATTAGTAACACACTACGCCGTCATGGATTAAAATCCTGCAACGCACGCAAGGTCCCCCTGCTCAAGCCAGCGCATGTCCAGGCCCGTCTGAAGTTTGCCAATGACCATCTGGATGATCCAGAGGAGGAATGGGAGAAGGTCATGTGGTCTGATGAGACAAAAATAGAACGTTTTGGTCTAAACTCCACTCGCCGTGTTTGGAGGAAGAAGAAGGATGAGTACACCATCCCAACCTTGAAGCATGGAGGTGGAAACATCATTCTTTGGGGATAATTTTCTGCAAAGGGGATAGGACGACTGCACCGTATTGAGGGGAGGATGGATGGGGCCATGTATCGCGAGATCTTGGCCAACAACCTCCTTCCCTCAGTAAGAGCATTGAAGATGGGTCGTGGCTGGGTCTTCCAGCATGACAACGACCCGAAACACACAGCCAGGGCAACTAAGGAGTGGCTCCGTAAGAAGCATCTCAAGGTCCTGGAGTGGCCTAGCCAGTCTCCAGACCTGAACCCAATAGAAAATCTTTGGAGGAGCTGAAAGTCCGTATTGCCCAGCGACAGCCCCGAAACCTGAAGGATCTGGATGGAGGAGTGGGCCAAAATCCCTGCTGCAGTGTGTGCAAACCTGGTCAAGAACTACAGGAAACTTATGATCTCTGTAATTGCAAACAAAGGTTTCTGTACCAAATATTAAGTTCTGCTTTTCTGATGTATCAAATACTTATGTCATGCAATAAAATGCAAATTAATTACTTAAAAATCATACAATGTGATTTTCTGGATTTTTGTTTTAGATTCCGTCACTCACAGTTGAAGAGTACCTATGATAAAAATTACAGACTTCTACATGCTTTGTAAGTGGGAAAACCTGCAAAATCGGCAGTGAATCAAATACTTGTTCTCCCCACTGTATCTAGATGTAATGTATACTATATTCATGCTATGTAACTACTGTAAAAAAAAATATATAAAAAACAAACCCATGTAAAATGTGTGTAGAATGTACATTACCGTTCAAAGGTTTGGGGTCACTTAGAAATGTCCTTGTTTTTGCAATTTTTGGTCCATTAAAATAACATCAAATTAATCAGAAATACAGTGTAGACATTGTTCATGTTGTAAATGACTATTGTAGCTGGAAACAGCAGATTTTTTATGGAATATCTACATAGGCGTATAGAGGCCCATTATCAGCAACCATCACTCCTGTGTTCCAATGGCACGTTGTGTTAGCTAATCCAAGTTTATAATTTTAAAAGGCTAATTGATCATTAGAAAACCCTTTTGCAATTACGTTTGCACAGCTGAAAACTGTTGTGCTGATTAAAGAAGCAATAAAACTGGCTTTAGACTAGTTGAATATTTGGAGCATCAGCATTTGTGGGTTCGATTACAGGCTCAAAATGTCCAGAAACAAAGAACTTTCTTCTGAAACTCGTCAGTCTATTCTTGTTCTGAGAAATGAAGGCTATTCCATACGAGAAATTGCCAAGAAACTGAAGATCTTGTACAACGCTGTGTACTACTCCCTTCAGAGAACAGCGCAAACTGGCTCTAAGCAGAATAGAAAGAGGAGTGGGAGGCCCCGGTGCACAACTGAGCAAGAGGACAAGTACATTAGAGTGTCTAGTTTGAGAAACAGACGCCTTACAAGTCCTCAATTGTCAGCTTCATTAAATAGTACCCGCAAAACACCAGCCTCAACAGTGAAGAGGCGACTACGGGATGCTGGCCTTCTAGAAAGAGTTGCAAAGAAAAAGCCATATCTCAGACTGTCCAATAAAATAAAAAAATTAAGATGGGCAAAAGAACATAGACACTGGACAGAGGAAGAGTGGAAAAAAGTGTTATGGACAGACGAATCTAAGTTTGAGGTGTTCGGATCACAAAGAATAACATTCATGAGACGCAGACCAAATGAAAAGATGCTGGAGGACTACTTGACGCCATCTGTCAAGCATGGTGGAGACAATGTGATGGTCTGGGGGTGCTTTGGTGGTGGTAAAGTGGGAGATTTGTACAGGGTAAAAGGGCTCTTGAAGAAGGAAGGCTATCACTCTATTTTGCAAAGCCATGCCATACCCTGTGGACGGCGCTTAATTGGAGCCAATTTCCTCCTACAACAGGACAATGACCCAAAGCAGAGCTCCAAACTATGCAAGAACTATTTAGGGAAGAAGCAATCAGCTTGTAATCTGTCTATAAAGGAGTGGCCAGCACAGTCACCGGATCTCAACCCTACTGAGCTGTTGTGGAACCAGCTTGACCGTATGGTACGTAAGAAGTGCCCATCAAGCCAATTGAACTTGTGGGAGGTGCTTCAGGAAGCATGGGGTGAAATCTCTTCAGAATACCTCAACAAATTGACAACTAGAATGCCAAAGGTCTGCAAGGCTGTAATTGCTGCAAATGGAGGATTCTTTGATGAAAGCAAAGTTTGAAGGACACAATTATTATTTCAATTAAAAATAATAATTTATAACCTTGTCAACATCTTGACTATATTTCCTATTCATTTTGCAACTCATTTCATGTGTGTTTTCATTGAAAACAAGGACATTTCTAAGTGACCCCAAACTGTTGAATGGTAGTGTACATGTAACAACAAAAGAAAAAGCTGTAAAAACTAAGTTTATTTTATTTTTGTCCCAATTTGTTTTCAATTAATAATAATAATAATGAAACGGAAGAAAAAGAACACAGCATAATCAAGGAATGGGCAACTCCAGTGTTAGAGGGCCGGGGTGCTGTCACTTTTTTACCCATCCCTAGCAAACAGTGTGAGATTTAGGGTTTTCATTTTGTTCCAGAGTTTTCTATCTAGTGTGTTGCATTTCTGTGCTTGTGTTTGTGTTCGTTTGCCATGATGTGTTTCACCTGGTAGCTTGCTGCAACCCCTATTTAAGCCGGTTCAGGTGTGTTTCTGTTTTGTGAGGTATTGTTTGTTTTGTATGCTTTACTGAGCCTGTATCGTTTTGTCTAGTATCTTTCTGGATTTCTTTAACCTATTGCCTGCCTATGGATTTCGATTTTTGCCTAGCCCTTTTGTACCGCTGCCTATTTGTGTTTTCAAAGTTTTTTTTATATTCTTGTCGAACAAATTATTAAACCTGCTGCGCACTGCGCTTGAATCCATTCCTGGTCTGAAAGCGTATTCATTACAGACCTCCCAGAATCATCTGGCTTCACAACCATTCTAGTCATTGTTGACCGGTTTTCAAAGATGTGCCATCTTATTCCCCTGTCTAAACTCCCCACTGCTATGGACATGGCGGAATGCTTGTTTCAACAGGTGTTCCGTCTGTATGGGATCCCGGAGGACACAGTGTCGAGATCGAGGCCCGCAGGTTACTTCCAAGGTGTGGCAGGCTTTTTGCGACCATCTAGGAGTCACCCTAAACCTGTCCTCCGGGTATCACCCGCAGACCAAAGGTCAGATGGAACGCTTGAACCAGGAAATTAGAAAGTACCTTCGACTGTATTGTTCTCAACAACCACATGACTGGAGCCGGTATATCGGAATATGCTCAAAATTCCCTAATTCATTAATCTCTTCATCTCACACCTTTTCAGTGTGTCCTGGGATATCAACCCCCCATGTTCCCGTGGGAGACGGAGCTGGGAACCGTCCCCGCTGTCGACGAGTGGTTCCGTCGGAGTCAACGAGTGTGGGAGACTGCCCACAGGCATCTTCATCAAGCCTCTCAAGCTCAAAAACAGGTTTGCGGACAAACGACGCCGACCCACTTGGCTCTTCCAACCTGGACAGCGGGTATGGCTGTCAACCCGGGATATAAGGCTCCGTCTCCCCTGTCGAAAATAGCAACCTCGCTTCATTGGTCCATTCAAGGTTCTTCCCCGAGTGAATCCAGTCACATATCGCCTACAGTTACCTCGCCACTATAGAATTTCCCATACCTTTCATGTCTCCCTCCTGAAGCCTGTGATATACAGTCCACTCCATCCTCCAGTCACCAGACACCATTCTGGACTCCAAGCGACGGGGTGGTTGCATCTACTACCTAGTGGATTGGGAGGGATATGGTCCAGAGGAACGTTCCTGGGTCCCTGCGCAGAATATACTAGATCCCTCTCTGATCCAAGCCTTTCATCACGACCGCCCTGACCGGCCAGGACCTCGACCACGGGGGCGGCCACCTCGTTCAAATACCGGACCTCGTCGCAGCTGGTTGATCCGTCCATCTTAGCCTCTGGTCCGGTCAACTACTACTTCTGTCTGCCGGCCTGGTCGTCGGGAGCCTCCCGCAGAGAGAGAGGGGTTCTGTGAGATTTAGGGTTTTCATTTTGTTCCAGAGTTTTCTATCTAGTGTGTTGTATTTCTGTGCTTGTGTTTGTGTTCGTTTGCCATGATGTGTTTCACCTGGTAGCTTTCTGCAACCCCTATTTAAGCCGGTTCAGGTGTGTTTCTGTTTTGTGAGGTATTATTTGTTTTGTATGGTTTACTGAGCCTGTATCGTTTTGTCTAGTATCTTTCTGGATTTCTTTAACCTATTGCCTGCCTTTGGATTTCAATTTTTGCCTAGCCCTTTTGTACCGCTGCCTATTTGTGTTTTCAACATTTTTTTTATATTCTTGTCAAACTAATTATTAAACCTGCTACGCACTGCGGTTGAATCCATTCCTGGTCTGAAAGCGTATTCATTACACATAGCTGATTATAGTAATTACATTCTAAACTGATGATTAGTTTGGCATGTGGGTCTGCTATATAAAACATTTAAATAGTTTACCTTTTTAGATAAAACTATACTAACATGTCACCAAATAATTGATTAAAACACACTGTTTGCAATGAAGGTCTACAGTAGCCTCAACAGCACTCTGTAGGGTAGCATCATGGTGTTTATGGAGGACAGCTAGCTTCCGTCATTCTCTGGGTACATTGACTTCAATACAAAATCTAGGAGCCTCATGGTCCCCCCCCCCCCCCCCCCTTCCATGGACTTACACAGTAATTATGAAAACTTCCAGAGGACATCCTCCAACCTATCAGAGCTCTAGCAGCATGAACGGACATGTTGTCCACCCAATCAAAGGATCAGAGAATGAATCTAGTACTGAAAGCATAAGCTACAGCTAGCTAGCACTGCAGTGCAGACAATGTGGTGAGTAGTTGACTCAAAGAGAGAGAAAGACAATAGTTTAACAGTTTTGAACAAATTAATTTCTTCCAAAATGGAGGAGCAAGAGAGGGAGAGAAGTTTGTAAAATAAAATAGCACTTTCATTTTCACCTACTTAGCTAACAAATGCAGCTAGCTAGTTTGGCCTACTCAAGCACCCTGCTCAAAATGAGGAATGCTATTTTATCTTGCTGGCTATTACTATCCAACACAACACTGGAACGCTTCCAAGTCAAGGTAAGCATTTGGTTTTACTAATTTATTGCCACAAGGGCCCGCCGGTGTTAATTCTAAAATGCTTACTGATTGTACACTGTAACGTCACTTCATGATTGTAGCGGGTTTACTAACGCATTAGTTATATTAGCTATGTTGACTATGCCGTTACTTTAGCAAATATGGTGACAATGATGTAGGCTGTGTGTAGCAGTTATGATATGGTTTAGTTTGTAAAAGTTTTTTTGCCTAGTCACATACAGCTGATGTGTTGTGCATTGGAGTTCACAAGCGAAGGGAAAAGGTGAGAGAAGGAGAGCACATAGATGCGAGAAGAGACATACCTCAATTGAAACTCTTGTTTGCAACCTCAATAGAAACTATTGTTTGCATAGGTTGGACTAATGATTACACCCTAGATAAGCTAGTATTAATAATATGTTACTGTCTGTTCATGTGTTACTCTCTGTCACCTCAAAAATTTATCTCGACATGTGTGCATCTATGTTGTAAACTTTCATTCATAGGCTAGGTTCTAGCAACCTCATGATGGGTATAGGGACAATTTGAGTATCATGTAGTAAGTAGCCTAAACCTATCAGGACCCATACTGCCAACAACGCTTTCTGATTTATTCATAGCTTAGTGTTACGCTACTAAACAAAAATATGAATGTCGTTTCTCATTCGAATAAAAAAGAAAAATACAGAAATATACAATTTGATTAGATTCCTAAAAATCTACAACAATGGAAAAGAGAAAAAGGGGCAGAGAGAGAGAGAGAGAGAGAGAGAGAGAGAGAGAGAGAGAGAGAGAGAGAGAGAGAGAGAGAGAGAGAGAGAGAGAGAAATAGCGAGAAAGAGAGATACAGAGAGAGAGAGAGAGAGAGAGAGAGAGAGACAAACCGTACGACAGACCACGTATTCACTCTAATTGACAAACAAACAAACCAAAATAAATTCTTCTCATGCTTTGTTGATTTCAAAAAAGCATTTGACTCAACTTGGCATGTGGGTCTGCTATACAAATTGATGGAAAGTGGTGTTGGGGGAAAAAAATACGACATAATAAAATCCATGTACACAAACAATTGGAGAGAGAGAGAGACAGAGAGAGACAGAGAGAGAAAATACAGATGACATCTGTTTCCAGTGCCTATTCCTGGTTTCCCTGCCTTCAAATACACCGATGCCTGAGTTCAATATGCCACCACTCATTTACATTTAAGTAATTTAGCAGACGCTCTTATCCAGAGTGATTGCATATATTTTCATACTTTCTTCGTACTGGTCCCCCGTGGGAAACGAACCCACAACCCTGGCATTGCAAGCGTTGCACTCCCCCTAACACTCTCAAAGGCACAACTTGTCATGCACATGAGAGCACAGCGTATATTTCAGTTGTTGTTGTTTATTCTAGTATCAAAAAGCACTCAGAGAAATTCTGCTATTCGGTACACTCATTAGGGGCTTCCATTGTGTGCTTTAAAGTGAGTCCAAAAGCAGCAGAATGTCACACAATTAAGAGCAAAGTGAATAATCATGCTGCCGAATGAGTAACGGCAAAAAATACAGAGGTAAATAAATCTCTCAGCTAAGTGGATCAATTTCTCTCATAATTCACTAGAAAGACTGCCAAGACAGAACCAAAGAAAAACCACTTGGTTTAGAGAGATCTAAAATTGAAATAAAAAAATGTAGTGAAGGGCTCATAAGAGCATATCGAGTGACCGGGAGCCAGTTCAATACAGGGGAGCAGCGTGTCATTTATATTATTTAATTATATGCTAGATTACGGAGAAAGCTCGGAAAGCCTCAGCCCATCAAGGAAATATTAGAAATACGAAAAGAAACTAAATGGGACGTGTCATTATTTTACACTCCCTCCCTCCTTACTGCCCTCCTCATCCTCCTCCATCCAAAATAAACCATTAGACAGTTGGGCGCCAAGGAAAAGATAACTAAAGGTGTCGGTGAGAGGCTTCATCCTGAACATGCAGAATGGGAGCAGGCTCAACTCGTTTTTCCAAAGCTACAGTAGTCAGATAGTCAGTCAGCCACTAGATCCCAACTGATAGCGCTGTCAACTGATGAGCACCAATATGGGGGATAGAGGTGGGTAAACAAACAGCCAAACGAACCCCCTCCCCCCAAACCTCCTATAAGAGTGAAAACGTAAGACTGAGAAAGAGGTAGACGCCACCTGCCAGTAGATCACCCCCCATCTATCTCCCACTGGATCAGTAAGCACAGCTCCTTTCCTCCGGTCTCCTCCCACGCCCCCCAATCGCCACTCCTGGAGGCAAAAATAATGTCAGTAAGACAGGTCAGTAAAAATCTCTCAATTTTACCAACAAGACTTCACTGGGCATAGGCGAGAGAGAGAGTTTCTAAATCTGATAGGGGCCTCCATCTGGACTGACTCCATACGGGTTGAGCCCATTTAGCAGCAATGACGCAACACAAGACATCCCATCGATACAACGCAATGCAACCAGGTCAGATTTAATCTACAGAAGACAAAGTCTGTCCACTATAATCTGTGGAAGGAACCAGCAGCCGGGGAGATTCAATGATTGCTAACATAGCTGCTTAAGCAAAATAGGTCGTTTTAAACTCCTACGATTGTGAGACTGCAAGGAAGGGGTTTGATGAATACAGGCCACATAGACTGGCCACGGTGTCATCGGTTAAGGATACATTTCCTCAAAGTAGTCGATGTGTGGAGGCTGTAGGATGTCGAGAGCCGAGAGTACCTGTGGAGAGGAGAGAAGGTCAGGCATGTCCGCAGGGAGGGGAGAGAGGGAACAGAGAGAGGGTGAGGGAGGGATCAAAGAGAGAGAGTAAAGAGAGAAAGAGAATAGAGAGTAGGAAAGGACACAGAGGAAGAGATGAGGGTGGGAGGTGAGAAGGAAAGAGGGAGCGAGCAAGAGAGGGGAGGGAGGAGGGAGGCTAGCCATCCACTCACGTTATCATGTTTGAAGAAGCACAGCATCTTCAGCTCACGGAAGACCCTCTTACAGGAGACGAGGTTCTGGAAGACGTTGGGCATCTTTTTGAGGGCGACTCGCTTTCCATCCCGGGGGTCCGTCACTGACCTGGAGCGGAGGGAGGGGATCAGAGAATGAGACAAGACCCTCACTGACAGCACACAGCAAGCTCCTGTCATAGCCCTGTAGTTGATGGCCCCTTATTCAGAGTGAGTGGCAATACAGTAAAATATGAAAAACAATAGCATGAAAAAACAAGCATAGTCTCTAAGAAATGATCAATACTAACAGTGCTATGAGAGAAATAAGTGCAGTTCAGGTTAAACACTGCTTTGGTTACGCTACTAAAGGTGCTATCATCTTAGCAGGGGTACGATTTGGTTACGCTAGTAACAGGTACTATCATCTTAGCAGGGGTACGATTTGGTTACACTACTAAACGTACCAATCATCTTACCAGGGGTGACGTAACTGAAAGCCTACACATACAAATATATCTCACACCAGGAAGGTCACATTCAGTGGTGTTCCTGTTTTAAATAGCAATATTTATTTATTTTTCCTTAAAAGGAAAATGTCTTCATAACCACCTAACCCCAGCCTTAACAGGAAGATTAAGCCAAAGCAATTTACAATTCCCATCAGCAGAAAACAGAAAGGTTGTGAAATAGGGGTTATTTATTTCCACTGAGAGGCACACTGTTGTCAGGCTCTGGCCATAGAGAAGCCTATTTGCTTCTCTATGTAACCATGGTCAGAGTCTGACAGGTCCTTTTCTTTCTCTTTCTGGTGGTGGTTTGTGTTGGATCCCTAATTAGAGGCAGCTGTAGCGCATCGTCTCTAATTAGGGATCCTACATAGGTTGGTAGAATTTCACACTGGGTTGTGGGTCGTTGTCGTATGTTTCGCAGTCACGGTGACAGTAAGTGTGCACATTTCATACGTCCGTGTGATGGCTTGGTTGTGGTAAGGCCTCTTACTCCCACCTAGGGGAGGAGAGAGGCACACAACCAAGTCATCACACATTATTAGGGAGATTATCATCCCCAATCAGAGACAGCTGTATAGCGTTGTCTCTGATTGGGGATAGTATTTAGACTCCACACACAGCCACCTGTGTGTGGATCATTGTTCCTGCTTGTCTGCACTGCCTGTAGCCTTGCAAGTAAGTCACTGTGTTTTTGTTCATTTTCACTCTCCTTTGTTATTTTGTGCCTCGTGAGACCATCTCCAAAATAAAAAGGATGACACTTCACCAGCGCTCTGTATATCGTCCCTTATATACTCCGCACCGTGACAGAATGATCCACCACCCTGGGACGCAACGGGGAATAACGTTAGGAGATATCCTCCTCGGTATGGGGAAAATTACCGAGGAGGAACACTCTTATTATCGCTCGGTGGAGGAAGGCTGGGGTCCGGATCAGCAGAGGCGCCGGAGACGGAGGACACGTCACCGGGCGAAAGTTGAGGACCAGCCTGGAGCCCAGAAAAACCCCCAAACTGATTTTGGGGGGGGGCTATGGGGGTGGTCGGGGATCGAAGGAGAAGAGCCCAGACCACTGCACTCGTGGGGGTTCCAGGAGGAGCCCCTACAGCCGTGGGAACGGGAGTACAGAGAGGAGTCGGAGGAAGACGACGACGATGTGCTTCTGTTCCCTCACTCGTGGGGGTTCCCGGAAGAGCCCTCACAGGATGGGGATTGGCGGTGGAGTAGGCACGACAGGGACAGTCGTGCTCCAGCGCCAGTTCCCAGTCCGGTGCCTCCAGCGCCGGTCCAGAGTCGGAGGAGGAGGAGACCGACTCAGCGCACCAAACCATCGGTGCGCAACGCTAGCCCGGTGAGTCCCGTACCAGCTAAACGCACCAACCCAACGGTGCGTTTCCCCAGCCCGGTACGGCCCGCGCCTGCTCCACGCACCAGCCCCATGGTGCGTGTCTCCAGCCCGGAGCGACCCGTGCCAGCTAGACGCACCAGCCCAACGGTGCGTTTCCCCAGCCTGGTACGGCCCGTGCCTGCGCCTCGCAGCAGAGCAGTGGCGCGCTCACCCATTCCTCACACGGAGCCTACTGCGAGGGTCGACAGCGCAGCTCTGTGTTTGGAGACCATCTCTGCGTCGGTGCCCAGAGTGGGTACGACGTTCAGCCCCGCTGTGGAGCAGGAGCTCCATAGCGCGTCGGTGCCCAGTCTGGGGCCGACAGCCAGCCCAACCACAGGGCTGGAAACCCTCTCTGCGTCGGTGCCCAGGGTGGGCACGACGTTCAGCCCCGCTGTGGAGCAGGAGCTCCATAGCGCGTCGGTGCCCAGTGTGGGGCCGACAGCCAGCCCAACCAGAGGGCTGGAAACCATCTCTGCGTCGGTGCCCAGGGTGGGCACGACGTTCAGCCCCGCTGTGGAGCAGGAGCTCCATAGCGTGTCGGTGCCCAGTCTGGGGCCGACAGCCAGCCCAATCAGAGGGCTGGAAACCATCTCTGCGCCGGTGCCCAGGGTGGGCACGACGTTCAGCCCCGCTGTGGAGCAGGAGCTCCATAGCGTGTCGGTGCCCAGTCTGGGGCCGACAGCCAGCCCAACTACAGGGCTGAAAACCCTCTCTGCGTCGGTGCCCAGGGTGGGCACGACGTTCAGCCCCGCTGTGGAGCAGGAGCTCCATAGCACGTCGGTGCCCAGTGTGGGGCCGACAGCCAGCCCAACCAGAGGGCTGGAAACCATCTCTGCGTCGGTGCCCAGGGTGGGCACGACGTTCAGCCCCACCAGAGGGTTGGGAACCATCTCTGCGTCGGTGCCCAGGGTGGGCACGACGTTCAGTCCCGCTGTGGAGCAGGAGCTCCATAGCGTGTCGGTGCCCAGTCTGGGGCCGACAGCCAGACCAGCTGCAGGGCTGAAGACCATCTCTGCGTCGGTGCCCAGGGTGGGCACGACGTTCAGTCCCGCTGTGGAGCAGGAGCTTCATAGCGTGTCGGTGCCCAGTCTGGGGCCGACAGCCAGACCAGCTGCAGGGCTGAAGACCACCTCTGCGTCGGTGCCCAGGGTGGGCACGGCATCCAGCCTGAGGTCTCCGGAGAAGGTCAGCAGCCCGAGGCCTCCTGTGACGGTCAGTAGCCCGAGGCCTCCTGTAAAGGTCAGCAGCCTGAGGCCTCCTGTGAAGGTCAGCAGCCCGAGACCTCCGGAGAAGGTCAGCAGCCCGAGACCTCCGGAGAAGGTCAGCAGCCCGAGGCCTCCAGTGAGGGTCAGCAGCCCGAGGCCTCCAGTGAAGGTCAGCAGCCCGAGGCCTCCAGTGAAGGTCAGCAGCCCGAGGCCTCCAGTGAAGGTCAGCAGCCCGAGGCCTCCAGTGAAGGTCAGCAGCCCGAGGCCTCCAGTGAAGGTCAGCAGCCCGAGGCCTCCAGTGAGGGTCAGCAGCCCGAGGCCTCCAGTGAAGGTCAGCAGCCCGAGGCCTCCAGTGAGGGTCAGCAGCCCGAGGCCTCCAGTGAGGGTCAGCAGCCCGAGGCCTCCAGTGAAGGTCAGCAGCCCGAGGCCTCCAGTGAAGGTCAGCAGCCCGAGGCCTCCAGTGAAGGTCAGCAGCCCGAGGCCTCCAGCGAAGGTCAGCAGCCCGAGGCCTCCAGCGAAGGTCAGCGCCACGCCACCTCCAGCGAAGGTCAGCGCCCCGCCACCTCCAGCGAAGGTCAGCGCCCCGCCACCTCCAGCGAAGGTCAGCGCCCCGCCACCTCCAGCGAAGGTCAGCGCCCCGCCACCTCCAGCGAAGGTCAGCGTTCCGCCACCTCCAGCGAAGGTCAGCGTTCCGCCACCTCCAGCGAAGGTCAGCGTTCCGCCACCTCCAGCGAAGGACAGCAGCCCGGAGCCTCCAGCCACAGCTCAAGGCCTGGAGCCTCCTCCACCGGTGCCCAGTCCGGGGCCGGTCGTCTGCTTCGCTCCAGTGCCGGAGCAGTCCGCTCCACCGGTGCCCAGTCCGGGGCCGGTCGTCTGCGCCGCTCCAGTGCCGGAGCAGTCCGCTCCACCGGTGCCCAGTCCGGGGCCGGTCGTCTACGTCGCTCCAGTGCCGGAGCAATCCGCTCCACCGGTGCCCAGTCCGGGGCCGGTCGTCTACGCCGCTCCAGAGACGGAGCAGTCCGCTCCACCGGTGCCCAGTCCGGGGCCGGTCATCTGCGTCGCTCCAGTGCCGGAGCAGTCCGCTCCACCGGTGCCCAGTCCGGGGCCGGTCGTCTACGTCGCTCCAGGGAAGGAGCAGTCCGCTCCACCGGTGCCCAGTCCGGGGCCGGTTGTCAGCCCCTCTCCAGGGTCGAGGGCTCCCGCACCAGGGTCCAGACAGGACTTGGTGAATGGCGGGAGTACTGAGGGGGGAACCACCGCGCCGGGGTCCGGACCGGACCGGGCGTGCAACCGTGAGGTAGGAGGGAAGCTACTCTCACAGCCTGTGCCACGCCCGGAACCGGAACCGGAGCCCCCACCAGCAACCACCTCAGTACCCCGCCATGTCCCCCCTAGTTTTTGGACTTTTTTTTTTGTCTTTCAGGAAGGGGGGGATTGTGTGTGCGATCGGGAGTCCGCACCTTGGGGGGGGGTACTGTGATGGCTTGTTTGTGGTAAGGCCTCTTACTCCCACCTAGGGGAGGAGAGAGGCACACAACCAAGTCATCACACATTATTAGGGAGATTATCATCCCCAATCAGAGACAGCTGTATAGCGTTGTCTCTGATTGGGGATAGTATTTAGACTCCACACACAGCCACCTGTGTGTGGATCATTGTTCCTGCTTGTCTGCACTGCCTGTAGCCTTGCAAGTAAGTCACTGTGTTTTTGTTCATTTTCACTCTCCTTTGTTATTTTGTGCCTCGTGAGACCATCTCCAAAATAAAAAGGATGACACTTCACCAGCGCTCTGTATATCGTCCCTTATATACTCCGCACCGTGACAGTCCGTTCGTTTGTGTTTGTGAACGTGACGTTTTGTCTTTCGTGTTTGTTTGATTTGTATAGTTCGATCATTTGTAAATTTATATACATAGTAAATAAATAAAAATCAATGTCGAACTATAATCACTGCGCTGCGTCTTGGTCGAGGTATGCACCCTCTCGTGACAACTGTGTAGTTTGTCAACATGCATCTAATGTAACACGGACCAGAACATCCTGAACCCCTGACACACACACACACACACACACACACACACACACACACACACACACGCACACACACACACACGTGAATCAAATAGGTATTTAGAAATCCACATATCAATCAAATTATGTTTCAAAGGTAATGGTAATAAAAATGATTAACAAAGTGTGGAGACGAGAAGAAAGTGTGATCCTATAGAGAGAATACGGTAAATGGATAAGTGCATGAAGTATTAGTTTAATTTATCATGCCTGCATTGATGCCGCAGGTGGATAATTAAAAGACAGGCAGGCCACACACACACACACACACACACACACACACACACACACACACACACACACACACACACACTATAAGCACCTCTCCCCAGGAGCAGAGAGCCACGTCAGTGAGACAGGCCAAACCTCCCCTGGCACCCACATCTCACTTAAAGCACAGACGCAAACGTGCACACACACACACACACACACACATTGACGTACACTACAGCAACCCAAACAGTCGCACACAAACTCACATACACCAATGTGCCCATGAACCCTCTCTCTCTCTCTCTCACACACACACACACACACACACACATAAACACACACACACACACACACACACACACACACACACACACACACACTTCCAGGCCAATAGATGAGAAGCATTAACCACCTAGAGGATCTCTCAGCCCCTCACAGTTTATAATCAGCAAGCCTTTTAGAGACGAAACGCTTTCTCCAAATAATATTATCCCCCTTCAAACAGAGCAGGACAAATAAACCCTAAAACCATAAGAGTTTAATCTAAGAAGAAAAGGCTGGTTCCACATATTATTTCCTTCTTCCAGAATGGCCAGGGGTGAAAAATGTATCCATCGATTGTGGTTTGATTCAAACCTACAGCCAGGTACCATGCAGCAAGCCTTCTGATGTGGGCTGACAGGGTACCTGCTGATCAGGGCATCACTGGGAGAGTAGGGGAGGCGTAGGGGGAATCAAGGGGGAGGAGGAGGGGGAGGAGGGGGTCCTAATGCGATTTTACGCTTGGATGGCCCGACTACGCACCGACTCACAGCGACACACAGTGACAAGTTCAGAAAAGAGCGAAGGGAACCCCAGTTGAAACTCAGGGCTGAAGCCTGCCTGGCCAACCAGATCTTGTCATGAATACAACATACAGCGGCCGACGCAGACACCGCTGAAACATTCTGCATCTCTGGCAGAACATTGATCTGTGTGGTTGAGACCTGTGTACTATGTTGCCTGCTATCCACTGCCCAAATCAAGCAAGAATCCAATTCAATACTGCACGCACAGTAAGCGTAACATGTTTTTATAATTGGTTTTTATAAAAGTTTGAGGACAATACCTACGAATATTTGAAATGTGCCATCTTGCTTTCAAGGGGGTCTTGTGCTGCATAAATTTGCTAATGCAATATCCCCACCTCCGTGGAGTAACCTATAAACCTCAGTGGAGTAACCTCCGTGGAGTAACCTATAAACCTCTGTGGAGTAACCTATACACCTCCGTGGATTAACCTATACACCTCCGTGGATTAACCTATACATCAGATGGCTCCTTAAAATATATTTTAAGATATACACTACCATTCAAAAGTTTGGGGTCACTTAGAAATGTCCTTGTTTTTTAAAGAAAATCAATTTTTTTGTCCATTAAAATAACATAAAATTGATCAGAAATACAGTGCAGACATTGTTAATGTTGTAAACACCAGTCTCAACGTCAACAGTAAAGAGGCGACTCCGGGATGCTGGCCTTCTAGGCAGAGTTGCAAAGAAAAATCATATCTCAGACTGGTCAATAAAAAGAAAAGATTGAGATGGGCCAAAGAACACAGACACTGGACAGAGGAAGATATGGCTTTTTCTTTACAACTCTGCCTAGAAGGCCAGCATCCTGGAGTTGCCTCTTCACTGTTGACGTTGAGACTGGTGTTTTGCGGGTACTATTTAATGAAGCTGCCAGTTGAGGACTTGTGAGGCATCTGTTTCTCAAACTAGACACTCTTATGTACATTAACAACAACATTAACAACACTGTATTTCTGATAATTTTGATGTTATTTTTAATGGACAAAAAATATGCTTTTCTTTAAAAAACAAGGACATTTCTAAGTGACCCCAAACTTTTGAAGGGTAGTGTAGGTTTTAACGCCAGCCTGGGCTCTCTCAAGCGTCAACTTTACGGGAAATGTACTAGCTAATGTGCCACAGTTCATCTTGTCCCATTGTTACATTACTACAGTAAATCTTGGTTCAACCAAAAGTTGTCTGTTCTTTTGACCAATTGACTGGTCAAAATTTTTAAACGTATATTTTTCCATATATAGACACACCCTATGTGTTTTAATAAAATCAACTACATGTAGGCTACTGAGCTTGTCTGATGCTTTAAGCACACTGTGATTAAATAATTAAGACACACAAACTATTCAAGAGGGAACCAGAGAGGGAACCAGAGAGGGAACCAGAGAAAAAAACCTGTTCCCTGAACCTCCTCCTCCTGCTGCTGCTGGCCTTCACAGATTCTGCCATTAAGTTGCCCGTAATAGGCTACACCAGGGGTCGGCAACCTTTTCCATTTAGAGTGCCAATTTATCTTACCATTTCTACCGATCTTCGTGCCAGTTATGATTTTCATATGCACATTTTCGTGGAACAGTTTCATTTATTTTACAATAAAGTCTTCATATCTCAAAATCATTGTCATGTGATTAAGAATGCTATCTAAATGAAAATTATACCAAATCTAAAAGTAACTTTTATTGCCATTGCCAACTTTGTAAAAATAGTCTACATAAAGCCAACAAATAAAAACATTGCAAATATGCTGATAAAAATAAATCACATTGGCTATTCATGGCCTGTCGGCAAGGAACTTGAAACATTGTATCAACTATCAACTTGGTCCAGCCTATCAACTATCAACTTGCTCTAACAAACCATCAACATTGTATAAAATATTCTGTACCCTTAAGAGTTTCCCACCACAGTGAGCTCCGGACACAGCTGTAGGCTATTTGCACAAGGATAAGAAGTAATCAGTTTATGGAAAAGTAATCAGGTAGGCCTATTTTATGATATTTCCACCTGATCAGAGCATGACAATTTTTTCATTTCACGCGAGTGGTTATCGAAAGGGAGCTGGAAAGATTTTTCAAATAGGCTACATTAAGGGACTATTGTCATTCTCAATGGATGTAAAAACAGACTTTGTTTACTTACTGTTTGCGGTGGGGAAAAAATTACTTTGAGAAGCTCCACAGCTCATTAGTGGTGGTGAGATAAGCCAATCAGAAATACTATCAGATCCCCAAATGGGCACATTCATAAGCTTACATTTGCATGCAGGCCAGGTAGCCTAGGCCTACTTCTATGCGTAATCAGTTGTGCGTCCTTACTTAGCATTGACAGGAGTGCAAAAAAAATAAAAAATCTAAATATAATATGTATTGGTCGACCAACAGCCCATTAATCAAACAATCGACCAGTCGACTAAATGGGGTCAGCCCTAAACTACAGTGTGATATTCAGAAGAAACAAACATAGGTATGTTTTAAATTTCAATAATCATGTAAATGTTTTCCTCACAACAAATGAAATCACACGGCAACCTGGTGAGTCTAGGTCCAAAAAGCTTCTTAACAGCTTCTACCCCCAAGTCATAAGACTCCTGAATAGCTAATCAAAGGGCCACCAGACATTTTTACGTGGCTGCAAGTCTCTGTTTATTATCTATGCATAGTCACTTTAGCTATACCTTCATGCGCATTGACTCTGTACCGGTACCCCTGTATATAGTCTCACTATTGTTATTTTACTAGCAAATGTTTAATCACTATGATGAAAGCCATGTTCATACATGCATCCACCTATCCACCCCACACACCTTCAGTGGTGCAGTGGATCTGCTTTCCTTTTCCATAAACTTGTTACTGGCCATGGGAGGGTGATTGTTGCAGAAACCCCACAGGTGGGTAAAACGTCAATGACCTCATGACCAGACTCCAGCAGCTAATGGAAAAATAATGGGGGTGACGCAACAACCTGTGACAACAACAAACACTATATAATACCAGCACAGAGAACAGCACAGTACGAGTCGTCCTCCACAGGCAGGAACAGTTTGACCCAACCTTTGTTATAGAGAAGAATAGCAAGTTTAGCCTTAATGATCACAAAACAAATGCATGTTTGTGTAATGTGCTACTCAGATAAAGGCAGTTGGATAGATTACTGTAGATTACTGACAAAGTTTGCGTTCAGTGCTGAGAGTCACAGGCTAAATCATTGCCACCACTCCAAATTAACAACGTTTTTAAAACTTATTTACGGGATGGTAAAAAAAATTCAGTGTTAACTTAAATGACTAAAACCAGATATAAAGTATTTAGAAAAGATAATTCTAAAAATATCATGGCATCGATTTAGTTACGTTTGAGTCACTAAACAATGGCAAAGAACACGGCATAAGCTATGGCAAAATGTGTTGCAGGAAAATAGCTTTAAAACTAAAATGTTCTCACCCCCCCTTTGCCACTGCTGCTGAAAAGAATCCAGCAAACAGAGCAGATCAACTACTAACTTTGCCTTGAACAGTTCAATCAATACTTATTTAAAACAACCCCTTCTTTGTAAGAATAAGTATGTGCTAGAAAATATCCTAAACGGTAGGAAACAACACGTAAAGCAACAGGGTTAGGGCCGGGGGAGTCTGGTAGCTGCAGGCCTGCCACTGAGAGGTGGACCACAAAAGGCAGGCTGTCCCTTTGAAAGTAAAGCCTAAGAGGACACAGAGGCCGCACTGTGCTGCCACTGGCAGCTAGTTAGCCATTTTCCCGGCCTCTTTCATTTCCCTATTTAAGCAACAAAGCCTGGCCTCCTCACCCATCCTGCATCCTTAACACACGCTCCTCCTTCAACCCAGGGACCCAGGACCTCACCTCGGCAAACTTCACAACCGTGGACACATGCCTGTTGGGCCCGGCCTGGTCCATGTACCGCCTGGCTCCTGGGAGTCTCAGAGAGGAGGTCACCAGGGGTTACCAGGTGTCGGCCAGGATGGACGTGTGAGTTCGGTCGGTTTGAGTCAGACTCATTAGAAGTAGGCTTGGCTGGTATACCGTATATACCTTACGGTTTTCATTACAGTAAATACTGATGAAACTATTTATTTGAAGTTTTTTTATTATACATTTGAAGATTTGTAGCGACTTTATAAATAAATACCTGCAGTCAACTTGTGAAATATGTTAGGAGATAAAGCAGATCGCGTTCTTCATTTCCCCTATCACATAATTTTTCATTATGAAGCTTACCGGTAGTCCCCAGCCACATGACGTTTGTTTACAAGCACACAAAGATGAGAGACCGAAGCCTTGTGAGTCACTCCCTGTTGTGCAGCACACACCAGGTGATCTAGTTACAGTATGGAATTCACAACTAAATGTTTGCCAACTGATATCTTAGAACTAACTATTAACTATTAACTGTCTAAAATGCTCTAAATGCTCTGCAGTTGTGCATTCGGTTTGCGACTTTAGTCGCTAGTTATCCAGCTAAGTGGTTAGCTTCTTGCAAAATCAAGCTTCTCTTGGTAACAGCAGAGAATCCCCTCCTGGGTCAAGAGCCTTGCGGTCTAATATTTGTTTTGTGCTTGCAACAAACTGTGAGTAGCTGGGGATGTCTGTCCTGCTAATTGTTTGTCAGAGATGTTGGCAACGTGCTCGTTAGCATTTAGCTGGATTACAGAGGCTCAGTGGGGTTTGAAAATAGCCAGCCTTCAGTGTTCAGTGCCAGTATCCCCGAATATCGGCATAAGGTCAGTATGAAGGTATGATTATTTCTTTTTAAAAGTTCCAAACTCACCACAGGAATATGGTTAAATCAGTTTTATTAATTTATTTATTAATCTTTTTACAGGTAGTCAATGCTGAGACCAAGGTATTTTTTCCAGATGAGACCTGTTTTGCAGAACAAAACATATCAAAATACATTATACACATTAAACTACACATCCATATACACATTAAAATACACATTATTATACACAACAGCAGTATGGGGAAGAATTAGCATATGCTTGCATAATGAATCAAAGCCCCCTCAGAAATGTCTGTTAAGAGAGGGGTGGAGGGGACAGCGTGTGAGGTCCCTCTCGTTCACATGACACACTTCACGTCTACCTCTTACTAATCTGGGAACCCGGAACCAAAGCTGGCTAGCGTTGCCAGCTAAACTGTCACGAGAGACTAACTTCCTTCAATCGGAATACCCAGTTATTGTGCTGGAAACAGCAGCATCTGCTGTAGCCGTTAGCAACCTTTCCAACAATTAGCTGACTAATGAAGAAGAGTGCTGCACAGAAGAGTGCTGTGAGATGGCACCAGAGAGAGAGACTACGCATTATGTTCAGCAATTCATTGCCTGCTAACTGAATCCCATTTGCCTTATTGGAGAAGCAGGGCTCTAACACTTTTATTCACATTTGCCTTAAAGTGCCTGTGCGAAACAAATATTTATTGAGGGGCACTACTTCAAAGTTCTTAACAGCTATGAGATGGAAATGGTGTGCATGGCTTTTTCATAGTTTAGCTAGGGTTTCAATTCTCTTTCTGGATTGTAGAATGTAGTAGTTTAATTTGTAGTAGTACAACATATCCCATTGGGTTCACATCACAATAGTTTATTAAAAAAATGTTAATCAGTCTCTATGGGGGAAGAACACATCAAGGCTAAATTGGCAGAAACAGTAGTAACAGACGTAATAGTAAGCCCTTAAAGAGGTTCAGCACAGCCTACTGTAGTGTGAATGAATGGTCCTGCTCACATATACCCATGCATGTGTTATTGTCTGACAACCTACGGCTGTTCAAACAGGGCTAGCATAGCGCTCTCTCTACTTCTTTCAAAGCTCTGCAGATGTGTCAACGACCTAGTTATTCTTTAATTAAAAAGTGTAATTACAGTCACAGACGCACAACGGCAGCAGCCGTTCACCATGCCCAGGGCAGAGAAGAACATGGAGGATGAAAAGTGACATAGCCGTGAGAAAGTTTTAAGACATTGTTTCAGTGAGAGAGAGACACAGACCACAGCA
This sequence comes from Thymallus thymallus, assembly GCA_023634145.1. Taxonomy (NCBI): domain Eukaryota; kingdom Metazoa; phylum Chordata; class Actinopteri; order Salmoniformes; family Salmonidae; genus Thymallus; species Thymallus thymallus. The sequence goes on along the minus strand of CM042379.1, from coordinate 19,271,159 downwards.
CACAGGATCACTTTCTCCGGTCTAATCTCGCCAGAGAATCCAATTGGGAGGATACACTTGGTGACAGCAAGAGAATATGAAGAATGTCTGTGGTAAGAAAGAGAGCGGTGTCATCATTATTTTTGTGTCATTGCCAAATGCATCATGTAGTCTATTAAGTTTTTTATCTCACCAGAATGATTGAGACACTAAAAATGGTGTGATTTGAAAAAAACAGGAATAAGTCCTATGGAGGTTTTCTGTCCCAGGATTAGATAACACCAGACTGCTTATCTTTAAAGATTCAACCTAAACGCCAAATAAACAACCCCAAAACCTATCCATAATAACGTTTGATTTGATTTTGATTTATTAGGATCCCCATTAGCGACGCCAATGGCGACAGCTAGTCATACTGCCAACAAAAAACATTTCAGATAGACTTTACAATTGACATACATGTAAAAACATGAACATGTAGTGTGTGTGTGTGCATCTATCAGCTACACATACAGCGGGTGAAATAAGTATTGAACACGTCACCACTTTTCTCAGTAAATATATTTCCAAAGGTGCTATTGACATGAAAGTTTCACCAGATGTTGGTAACAACCCAAGTAATCCATACATACAAAGAAACCAAAACAAATAAGTTCAGAAATTAAGTTATGTTTAATAATGTGAAATGACACAGGGAAAAAGTATTGAACACATGAAGAAAGGGAGGTTCAAAAAGGCATGGAAAGCCAAGACAACAGCTGAAAACTATCAGTAATTAAAAAGCAATCCAGCCCCCTGTCAGTGCAAATTAATATCATCTGGTTCAGTCCCAACTGATGGCCTACAAAAAGGTCTCATTGCCAAGGTGTCACACAAGACACATCTCATGATGGGTAAAAGCAAAGAGCTGTCTCAAGACCTTCGCAACCTAATTGTTGCAAAACATAATGATGGCATTGCTTATAGGTGCATTTCTAAGCTTCTGAATGTTCCAGTGAGCACTGTTGGGGCCATAATACGGAAGTGGAAAGACAATCATTTCACCATAAATTTGCCTCGACCAGGTGCTCCTCGCAAGATTTCTGACAGAGGAGTGAAAAGAATAATCAGAAGAGTTGTCCAAGAGCCAAGGACCACTTGTGGAGAGCTTCAAAAAGACCTGCAATTAGCAGGTACTGTTGTCTCAAAGAAAACAGTAAGTAATGCACTCCACCGCCATGGCCTGTATGCACGCTCACCACGCAAGACTCCATTGCTGAAAAAAAAGCATGTTGAAGCTCGTTTAAAGTTTTGGAAAAGCCAGTGAAATACTGGGAGAATATAGTGTGGTCAGATGAGAGCAAAATTGAACTGTTTGGATGTCATAATACACACCATGTTTGGAGGAGAAATGGCACTGCACATCACCCTAAAAACATCATACCAACAGTGAAGTTTGGAGGTGGGAACATCATGGTGTGGGGCTGCTTTTCAGCAAATGGTACTGGCAAACTTCACATAATTGAAGGAAGGATGAATGGGCAAATTTACGAGGAGCACCTGGTCGAGGCAAATTTATGGTGAAATGATTGTCTTTCCACTTCCGTATTATGGCCCCAGTGCTCACTGGAACATTCAGAAGCTTAGAAATGCGCCTATAACCAATGCCATCATTATGTTTTGCAACAATTAGGTTTCGAAGGTCTTGAGACAGCTCTTTGCTTTTACCCATCATTAGATGTGTCTTGTGTGACACCTTGGCAATGAGACCTTTTTGTAGGCCATCAGTTGGGACTGAACCAGATGATATTAATTTGCACTGACAGGGGGCTGGATTGCTTTTTAATTACTGATAGTTTTCAGCTGTTGTCTTGGCTTTCCATGCCTTTTTGAACTGCCCTTTCTTCATGTGTTCAATACTTTTTCCCTGTGTCATTTCACATTATTAAACATAACTTAATTTCTGAACTTATTTGTTTTGGTTTCTTTGTATGTATGGATTACTTGGGTTGTTACCAACATCTGGTGAAACTTTCATGTCAATAGCACCTTTGGAAATATATTTACTGAGAAAAATGGTGACGTGTTCTATACTTACTTCACCCGCTGTACATGTCAGAACAAACACACAACATGTAGATCACATGGGGGAGAGGTGTTGTGCAGTGAGGTGTTGCTTTATTTGTTTTTTTAAACCAGGTTTGCTGTTTAATTGTTGGTTGTTCGGTAGCAGGAACATGCCTTCAAACCTACTTGCTATTCGATTCCATTATGGACTTGTGTAATGTAAAACCTTCACACAGACAAACCATTATATTCCCACCAAGAGTTGAAAGGTAAAATGTCTTACTGGCAATTGCAACATACCGTATTACAGCCCTATTCCAGGAAGAGCTGTGAGCGTACGTGTGTGCATGCATGCTTGTGTGTTGGGTCAGTAGAATAAATGGTCTGTGTCTGTCAAGCTTCAGAGAGAACTTCATTACTGTGTTCCAGGCAGTAGCCTTTAAGCTTTATGGTGGTTGTTTGAGCATGTTAGCAGCACTAGAGTGTTGGAGATGGATCAGGGGTTGTTGATGGCACACAGCACTTATAAAAGCCTCCAATCCCCTGCCTAATTCATATTGTCTCTGCCTCTATTAGCAAGGATGCATGGCTGCTCTGGTCTATGTGCCGCAAATATGTGCTCAACAAAAATCTCTCTCTCTCTCTCTCTCTCTCTCTCTCTCTAAGGGCTTTATTGGCATGGAAACATTTGTTAACATTGACAAAGCAAGTGAAGTAGAGAGTAAACAATAGTTCTAAAAGAATAAAGACATTTCAAATGTCATATTATCTATATATACAGTGTTGTTACAATGTGCAAATAGTTAAAGTACAAATGGGAAAATAAATCAACATAAATATGGGTTGTATTTACAATGGTGTTTGTTCTTCACTGGTTGCCCTTTTCTTGTGGCAACAGGTCACTGTGATGGCACACTGTGTTATTTTATATATTTATAAAGTAAAATATCAGTCCTAAAATTAGTCACAAGACCTGAAAGGAGGTCAGAGACCTGGCGTGTGGTGCCAGGATAACAACCTCTCCCTCAATGTGAGCAAGACAAAGGAGCTGATCATGGACTAAACACACCAAGACAGTCGTAAAGAGGGCACGACAAACACCTTTTCCCCCTCAGGAGACTGAAAAAATGTGGCATGGGCCCCCAGATCCTCAAAAGGTTCTACAGTCGTGGCCAAAAGTTTTGAGTATGACACAAGTATTGGTCTTCACAAAGTTTGCTGCTTCAGTGTTCTTAGAGGTCAGTAGTATTGACTGTCAGTAGTTACTATGGTACACTGAAGTATAATTACAAGTATTCCATAAGTGTCAAAGGCTTTCATTGACAATGACATTCAGTTTATGCAAAGAGTCAATATTTGCAGTGTT
>CM042379.1:18847768-19262768 GCA_023634145.1 Thymallus thymallus | reverse complement strand
ACATTCAGCTAGTGTACTGATACACTCCCACCACAGTACATTCAGCTAGTGTACTGCTACACACCCACCACAGTACATTCAGCTAGTGTACTGCAACACACGCACCACAGTACATTCAGCTAGTGTACTGCTACACTCCCACCACAGTACATTCAGCTAGTGTACTGATACGCTCCCACCACAGTACATTCAGCTAGTGTACTGCTACACACCCACCACAGTACATTCAGCTAGTGTACTGCTACACACGCACCACAGTACATTCAGCTAGTGTACTGCTACACTCCCACCACAGTACATTCAGCTAGTGTACTGCTACACACCCACCACAGTACATTCAGCTAGTGTACTGCTACACACCCACCACAGTACATTCAGCTAGTGTACTGATACACTCCCACTACAGTACATTCAGCTAGTGTACTGATACACTCCCACCACAGTACATTCAGCTAGTGTACTGATACACTCCCACCACAGTACATTCAGCTAGTGTACTGCTACACACCCACCACAGTACATTCAGCTAGTGTACTGATACACTCCCACCACAGTACATTCAGCTAGTGTACTGCTACACACCCACCACAGTACATTCAGCTAGTGTACTGCTACACACCCACCACAGTACATTCAGCTAGTGTACTGATACACTCCCACTACAGTACATTCAGCTAGTGTACTGCTACACACCCACCACAGTACATTCAGCTAGTGTACTGATACACTCCCACTACAGTACATTCAGCCTGGCTTCTTTATCTGCTCTCTGACACAGAAGAGGCTCTTGGTCCTGTAGGAATAAGAGGCCCTGTTAACTGTTCTGCATGGTATTGTGGTGGGGTTACAGAGTTTAAAAAGCTGTATGTGCCTCCAGGGTCAGTCCTGCTCTTTAGCTATTAAGGGCCAAGGGGGATCAACCAGCCTAGGCCCTATACGGTGAAGAGGCTGCTGCAGCAGAGGCTCAGTACAGCTAGGACAGAAGGGCAAGCCTGGGTCATTAGCAGAGAACATTCCAGCCCTCTCAGCCAGCTACACATAAACACGCACGCCCCCCCCCCCCCCCCCCCCCCCCCCCCCCCCCCCCCCCCCCCCAAGGTAAACCCTTTCAAATAGGATAAGGGAGCCAACCATATGGTTGCCGCCTAACAACGGAGGATCATTGAGAGAAGGATGTGCTTGGCTGGCTGGCTAGGAAGGACATGAGCTTGACAGTAATGCTGAAGGAAACGAGGTAACAGCAGCAAAAGAAACGGAAAAGGAAAACAAAATCAACGTTAATGGCAGAAAAGGAACAATTACATCCAGTGCGGCTGCTGCTCTGAAGGACATGATTGATTATTTTGTTAGTTGCAGAGGCCCCCGAGTCAGCAAAAACCTGGTTGAGGGAGCTGCTAATTGAGAGCGAGATACTGGTCCATGCAGTTCACTCTGTGATCTCTCCAGGCCAGACCTTTACTTGACGTCAGCAGGAGATGGCGATTGGCAGCCTGGACTGTGCCAAGAGGAAGGTGTCAGACACAGATAGCAAGCCTAGCCACCCTTTACAACCCAGGCTAGCCGACCAGAAAAAAAGCATTTACTAAGTCATAGTAAATGCTAGCCAACTGTCTGTGTCAAAACCTCTGGCTGTTGATGACACTACCTCGTTCGTCATTTATCAACAGTAGAGGAAAGGGTTCTGGATTACAGTTTGGAATACTGATTGATTGATTTAATTTAAAAAAAATTGGGGGGGACTGAGTAATACGCTGGGGATAACATGTTTAAGTGAAATTATTTTGTTTCCAACATGGTCCCCTGGTTTTGAAACCATCCTGCCATGGTCCCAAAACACATTCAACAATTGAATAGATTCTCTAAGGACACCTGATTCTCTGATATCCGCAGTTCTGATTGACCTAGGCCATTCAGGCTAGGAGAAACTCCCCCTCCTTGATTTGTGGGAAGTGTGGCCTTCCTCTGAAATATCCACCTGCACTTTACCGCATCACCATTAGTTTCAAGCAGGCAATTTAAAGTAGAAAAATGTAACCTTAATCACATAAAGCAATACAATTAGAATACATTTATTTTGACAACTGAACACAGGGAGGGTGGAATTTGTCATGCAAATTATTGGAAACACCAGTTAATAAATGCATTTTAAAATACCATATTATTATCAAATGTTATGCTAGTGCTTTTTTGACTGTCAATGCAACATAAGCTACTGTCATTTTAGTTATGCAAATGGTATAAGTAGCAGTCATTGTTCCTGTTGTTGTAACAGAAATGCAATTACTAAAGTACTATATAACAATATGTTAATACTACAGTGTTACTACAGACAACCTGGTTAATACTACAGTGTTACTACAGACAAGATGGTTAATACTACAGTGCTACTACACAGTTATAATAACCCAAGTGTTACCCATTCTTCTTTCAATGTGTCAATAAAAAGCTATTATTATCATAGTTCAGTGAGCATACAACTCATATGCAGGAAGTATTGCCCAACTGGCATTTAGAGGATAATAGAACTTCACTAGTAGCACAATGGACATTATTAACTGCCAGTTGGTCTCAATTTACAAACCATAACTAATGTGGCCTATTGCTACAGAGAACTGAGCAGAATTGTTTGGACCTTATAAAAAAACAATTTAATTACTATTTGCACCGTCTCCTGTCTTGAGCCACTTATGGAGCCAGATAATGCTTTAGAAAATTGGGCCGTGCCTCCCAGAGAGGGCCTGTAGTGGTAGAGGGGGGTTCCTATGAGCATGCCTGCAAACATCTTTATCTTCATAGACAACTCCCCTCTCTAACTCCCCTCTCTGCTCTGAGAGAACAGGGAAAACCATGTGCAGTGTGTGTGTATGGAAAAGGGGGTTGGACAGTTTTGATAATTTAAGGTGCTTTCAGACTATTTTTGTGAACGTAGTGCGGTTCGCTTAATTTTTTTGTGCAGTGTGAACACACCAAAGGAACCCCCTCAGACCCTCAAAACAGCTCCCGAAGCCCAAGAGGTGGTCTGAGTTCGGTTCGCTTGAAGTCTGCGATCCGATTCCCTTTTTTTGTGCAATGTGAACACAAATCTCTCCAGGATCGCATGCCATTATTCCAGCACCACACACTAGGCTACTGCAACACTGTTTCTCTTGCCATAACCCTTAGTTTTGGTGGCACAAACGAGAGAAGATGCGCAGGCAGTTTGGCATAAAATGTGCAGGCAGTTTGGCATGTGCTGTTTTAGGACATTGAGTAGTGATTGTCAAGGATGCACAGAAATTCCAAAAAAGGTTTGTACTGACACAATGTTTAGATTATTTGTTTGTCACATGTGATCTATAGGCTACAAAAAAGAGCTTTATCAGCTATTTATTCAATTGTGGGGATTGAATAATGTGAGAAAACAACAACGTATTTGGTGAGAATCACATCATATAGGTACAAAGTCAATGCAAGCTCTTAATGGGGCAGTAGCCTACATTGAGAGTACTTTTTAATTATAGCATTATTCAATCTGCAGTTTTTCTTCTGCTATTTATCCCATTACAAGTAGTATTTACATGTAAATATTATGTTTGGATTATAATTATTATGTCTTATCTTTTTAACTAAATGCAATCTATTAGCTTCCTAAATGGTATGGCTTGTCCTGAACTATGTAATTACCCAGAGTACATTGAATTAATGTTTGAAAAAGATCTTGGTTCATTACTAAACATAGTAATGTGAATAGAAAGAGGACTCGGGACAACAAACATTTTAAAGTGAACTGGCAAGAGAGCTGAGTCCTCATTCAAAGGCAAGGGCAGTGTGAATACAAAGAGAACTGAGTTATTTAACTTTTTTTCACCCCAGAGTTGAGATTGCTTATTTTAAAAGAGGACTATATGTGAAAACACCCTTAGAAGCTGGGCCCCCCTCTCCCTCCCCTGGGCTGCCCTCTCCCTCCCTTTTTCTCGCTTCCTGTTCCTCAGAGCCTTCTAATCGATGGCCTTATCTGGCATCTGCCCATCTCTCACATTTACTCAGGATGCTATAATCAGCCAAGTATCCGCTTGAAGTTATCCCATGTCAGCTTGCCTTGCAGTGGGCCAATATAAGTATTACCTTAGCTCCAGCACGCATGGATCACAGAGCACACTGGGCTGGGCTGGCTCATTAGCCATGGGCATTCCTGGCCCTTCTCCATGAAAATTCCACGAGTGTCAACCAAACACTGAGTCAAGCCAGCTGGTCACCCGAGGTGGCAGACCACAGGCGGTACGTCTTGCTGTATGTGAAGGCAGGTTTATGTGTGGAAGGGTCTGGAGTGACTACAAGAGGGCCATATGGGGTAAGGAGGACCCTCTGCCTGTAACAAACCAGTAAGAACAGTGGATTTGTATGGGTATTTGATCTTGCGCCAGTGTTGAGGAAAACCTAGCGGTTAGCAGCATATGATAGTTCCTTTCACCTAGGGACTATCTCAGGTGAGCTAAAGAAAAAGCCATAACCTCCCCAACGGTCAATAAATAGATTAAAAACTTTGTTGATTTGCAGGTAAATACTAATCCCTAGGTCCCTATTCTAAGGATAGAAGTCCAGAGGAGGCCGAAGGGAACGTGCTCACAATTAAATGCAGCGACTACTAGAGAAGATAAAAATCAACATGAGGAATATGGTGTGCCAGGCCTTTAAATCAAGATGTCGTCTTTCGCAGTGCATTTTTAATGAACAGCTGGATTTTCCAAGGATGAGGGACACTGTGTCAAGCATTTATCATCCCTGCTTTAGCAAAGCTAAAGAGACTCTCTCCGATTTGTATTTTAACATTCATTTGAGTTCTGCTTCATCCTCAACAATTGCATACATTTTTTTTTTTACAATCTAGGGCTGATCGATTTCTCCGATTACAAAACGACATCAGACATGGTGTTCTCTCTATTGTGAGGCTTCTTTCTCTTTGTCAGTGTCTCAGCCAAAATCAGCTCTACTAAGCAAACAAACATGGAGAGTTGTTTTTAATTTAATTTGAGTAGTGTGTTGTTTATCGAAGCCAAAACCCCCAGTTACATGACCACCGCAATCTGTCCTACTAGGAACATTCAGCTGTTGAATGCTGTTATGAAGTGTGGAGCTGTGGACAGGGTCAACAAGGTCTGGGATATTCTGCCAGCCGCAGGTGACTGTAAGGTTAAACAGGCATAGATCCATAACAGTATTTCCCTCCCTCTACCCCAGCAGTACATCAAAGGTAAGCCCTGTGCTCACCGCTTGTCTCAGTCTGTGCATCTGCCAAACGCAGGCCTCTTAAGGCTTCTGACTGCCACGGCTGCTGCTGCTACTGTAAAGAGAACAGGCTGTCTGGGAGCCTGTCATGCTCAAGGTACTAAAAGCCTCAGGCTGCCAGTTTCATAATTATCCCAAAAAACAAAGACATTACAGTGAATGATGCTGGCAAGTCAATGGCTAACATGGGTAATCGGTAAGGGGAAATGGGTGTTTTGTTTTTGACTGGGACAAGACACGATACACACAACCTTTGAAATGATGATTCCGTGTTGGTGAACTGTAAAGTTGGTATTGAGCTGCAGGTATGGTGGTGTGCTATGCAAGGGTCATTGTGAGTAACAGAGGGTCAAGTGTCACTGTAAACGCAGCACTTCCTTCATGTCATCCCTGGAATCAGCGACGTTGGATAATGTGTGGATTACCAGAAGACCAGTCAGAGACTAGTTACACAGTCTTTCCTGAATAAGGTAGCTTGACTATAAAATAACTTTAACTGCGGGCAAGGCTAGCTTTCTCTTAAAGGCAGATGTTAGAAGGGTTTCAACAATGTATTTGTTTGTTGTTCTAATGTTTTGATATACTTATAGTCTCTCATTTACCCAGGTATTGTGCCTGTACATGAAGGTTAACAATTAAACAGTTAAAGGAACTGATGTCATCCTTAATCCTTCATTGATTGTCATTCACCTCCTAATGCTTCTCTTAAGCTCAATCAACAGCATTTTGTAGGTTACATCTATATCACCTGCCCTGCAAAGACTTCTGGGAGAGTGACCTGACAAGTGTTTGATCAACATCTCACTGCAGGTCACAGAGGCCAATGAGTCTGACACGGGGTAAGGCAAGAAAAAAACTCACACTAACACACACACATCTGAACTTTTCCTCACTTCTAGACCCTTTAAAAAACTACTGGAATAAAGAAGATCAGGTCACAAACATGTAGAGGGCAACAGAGAACAAGCAGCCTCTTTGAACCAATAAACCAGAAAGACATATACGTGTGTGTGTGTGTGTGTGTGTGTGTGTGTGTGTGTGTGTGTGTGTGTGTGTGTGTGTGTGTGTGTGTGTGTGTGTGTGTGTGTGTGTGTGTGTGTATGAATGAGAGAGAGCACTATTAGGCTAAGGAGGATAGGCCTAGTCTTAACACCTCAAACCCCACTCATCTCTCTGTGACCACACAAACACATCCCACACAAGAATGAAACCCCAGCTATCAGCAGGCAAACCAACAACTTAAAGGGATAGTTCACCCAAATTACTTGTTGGTTTCCTTACCCTGTAAGCAGTATGACAAGGTATGACAGCAATCCATGCTTTGGTTTTATTTCCATGGCACTGTTCCAAATACTAAAGTTTTAGCATTTGTGGCACAAATCCTATGATTTGAACATGATGCACGAAAAATGCTAATTTCGGTCCCATAACTTTAATGGGATTTGTGCCACAAATGCTTAATTCTGTGTGTGTGTGTGTGTGTGTGTGTGTGTGTGTGTGTGTGTGTGTGTGTGTGTGTGTGTGTGTGTGTGTGTGTGTGTGTGTGTGTGTGTGTGTGTGTGTGTGTGTGTGTGTGTGTGTGTGCCTATGTCTACACTGTGTAGCCGTTAGCGATGATGCTACATGATAACCTACTTCTGGTATGGAAAGGCTTTCCCAAAAACCTTCACAATTAAATGTTAACTACAAAGTAGTGAGTGATATCATGATTACAGCAGGTGAAATATGTATTGAACACGTCACCATTTTTCTCAGTAAATATATTTCCAAAGGTGCTATTGACATTACATTTTCACCAGATGTTGGTAACAACCCAGGTAATCCATACATACAAAGAAACCAAAACAAATACGTTCAGAAATTAAGTTATGTGTAATAATGTGAAATGACACAGGGAAAAAGTATTGAACACATGAAGAAAGGGAGGTGCAAAAAGGCATGGAAAGCCAAGACAACAGCTGAAAACTATCAGTAATTAAAAAGCAATCCAGTCCCAACTGATGGCCTACAAAAAGGTCTCATTGCCAAGGTGTCACACAAGACACATCTCATGATGGGTAAAAGCAAAGAGCTGTCTCAAGACCTTCGCAACCTAATTGTTGCAAAACATAATGATGGCATTGGTTATAGGCGCATTTCTAAGCTTCTGAATGTTCCAGTGAGCACTGTTGGGGCCATAATACGGAAGTGGAAAGAATCATTTCACCATAAATTTGCCTCAACCAGGTGCTCCTCGCAAGATTTCTGACAGAGGAGTGAAAAGAATAATCAGAAGAGTTGTCCAAGAGCCAAGGACCACTTGTGGAGAGCTTCAAAAAGACCTGCAATTAGCAGGTACTGTTGTCTCAGTACCTGCTACCGCCATGGCCTGTATGCACGCTCACCACGCAAGACTCCATTGCTGAAAAAAAAGCATGTTGAAGCTCGTTTAATGTTTGCTGCACAACATTTGGAAAAGCCAGTGAAATACTGGGAGAATATAGTGTGGTCAGATGAGAGCAAAATTGAACTGTTTGGATGTCATAATACACACCATGTTTGGAGGAGAAATGGCACTGCACATCACCCTAAAAACACCATACCAACAGTGAAGTTTGGAGGTGGGAACATTATGGTGTGGGGCTGCTTTTCAACAAACTTCACATAATTGAAGGAAGGATGAATGGGCAAAAAGACATTCTTGACAAAAATCTGCTGCCACAGATTGATCTGCTGACCAGGATGATGAAGATGAAACAAGGGTGGACATTTCAGCAAGACAATGATCCCAAACACACAGCCAAGGAAACTCTCAATTGGTTTCAAAGAAAGAAAATAAACCTGCTAGAATGGCCCAGCCAATCTTAAACTTAAGATTGACTTAAATCCCATTGAAAATCTATGGAAAGAACTGAAGATCAAGATTCATAGAAGAGGCCCACGGAACCTTCAAGATTTGAAGACTGTTTGTGTGGAAGAATGGGCCAAAATCACACCAGAGCAATGCATGCGACTAGTTTCTCCATACAGGAGGCGTCTTGAAGCTGTCATTACCAACAAAGGCTTTTGTACAAAGTATTAAATAAATATCAGTAAGTGTGTTCAATACTTTTTCCCTGTGTCATTTCACATTATTACACATAACTTAATTTCGGAACTTATTTGTTTTGGTTTCTTTGTATGTATGGATTACTTGGGTTGTTACCAACATCTGGTGAAAATTTCATGTCAATAGCACCTTTGGAAATATGTTTATTGAGAAAAATGGTGACGTGTTCAATACTTATTTCACCCGCTGTATATACCATCACATGAGCACTACAGAAACATCACTAACCAAACAATGATCTCTTCCTGGTGGGCACTTGCATTAATAAGCAATGAAACGACCCAGGACAACAAATACCCGTGGGACTTTAGAGTAAAGTTTGGTTGAGAAGTGGAGCGAGAGATCAGCTGGGTCCAGAACACTCCCCCTCCTGGAGCAGACAGACAGAAGTAATCAGAGTGGAGCCAGCTTTTCAACAGGTGTCATTTGTATAGTCTCCTATCCTAATCTCCTTTTGTACACTGATCTGAAAACACAAGATGAGTGAAAGAAAGGTGGTTGATAACTCCTGGGATTTTGATGAATTCATATTTTTTCAAATAAAAGAATACAAGCAATGAATGAGTTTGAAATTAATTTCTAAATAAAGACTTGACTGATTATCTTTGTGAAGTCGGCCCGGTCACCCCACTTTACAAATACAACCTCTCACTCGCACACCACAAGTAATCATTCCCAACCATTATGAAACTAAGATTCTTCTCTAGGACAATGATTGGAAAAGAGATTTGACTCTCCTTCATGTGTTGCTGATCACCTTTATATTGTTTTTATGAATAAAGTTCTGCATGCGCCCGTATGAATCATTGTTTTTCATTTCTGATATTTTCATTACATTTATAACACATTTATAAGCATGACATGAATAACCTAACTAAGAGTACCAATGGATAAATACTCAATGCAAGACTAAATACCCTCTTTGACCGTAGGAAGAGATTAGCTACACCGCCATATGCTGCTAGTTTTAGAGCTCTTGGCTTAAACGTACAGTTAAAGAGAGATAGCCAAAGGAATTAAAATTTAACCTGAGAAGCCGAATTCCATCTGGGCTGTACGCAGTTGAGCACATGACACAAGCTCTCTATGCCAGGGCAAAGCCAATTTACTCCACGTTTCACAACTGCACGCATCGCTGAGCACTTACTTCACTGGAGTGCACTCCGAGAGAGACGGTCCACTGATAACTAATAGCCCCCCTCTGCAGGTTTACTGCCCCATATTTTGGCCCTGGTCTGGAATGGATAGCCATGCAGTTACTTATGCCTTTAACTAACTCCACAACATGAGTCAAACTTCTAACTTAGATCGTGTTAAAGGGAGCCACCACTGCTTTTGGGATCCTTGATAATGTGCCTGCCAGGCCAGCAATGGTGTTGGTCTGCTCACATGCAGCCTACAGTCATGTGAAAAAGTAAGTACACCCCCTGGAAGGTTTTCTTTTATTTATGTATTTTTACATATTTGGACAGATGGATATGTAATCTTCACTTCAACACTATTGACAGATAAAGATTACCCAATTTAACACATCACACACACAAAAACAACGTTGAAAATGTTATGCAATTAAAATAAACAAAAATGCCTTTTCCTTATGAGGAAAAAGTTAGTACACCCCTACCTTTACCATCACATAAAATGGCTCAAATTAGAATTAGGTGTACTAAAACAAGTGCAAATGATTAGAAAACATTAGAGAGAAACTCTAGTGTCCAGCCTTCCATAAAGATAAGAAAATTGGTCTGGTTTGGTCTTAACCATATCTGTGTGTGGTAACACATCATTCAAAGATCAAAATACCTACCTGAGGCCCTCAGAAGAAAGATTATTGATGCCCATGAGTCTGGGAGGGGTTACAAATCAATTTCCAAACAATTCGAAGTACATCATTCCATTTCCAAGCAATTCGAAGTACATCATTCCACTGTCCAACGACAATTCCAGACCACTGGCAAACTACCTAGGACAGGTCGTCTCACCAAAGTTACCCCAAGAGCTGACCGAAAGATGCTCATAGAAGTCTCTAAGAACCCCAGGGTAACATCAAGGGATATCAAGACACAACTGACTTTTGCCAGACAACACCTGGGTAAAGTCAGTTGTGTCTTGATATTTTTTGAGAGCAGAGGCTTCTTCCTTCCTGACTTCCCATGTAGGCCAAGTTTGTACAGTCTCTTTCTGACAGTGTACCCATGCAATTCGACATTGATTGTCGGAAAACTGTCATAGTGCAATGATTAATTAATAATTTGAATTTCACCAATAGAAAATCCTTAAATTGCTGACGTTTGCCTGATCATACTAAACCTCCCACCAAGCTTTGAAAACACCCTCCTCATTCTGAAGCTGTATTTTCAAGATTAATATTTAGTACTGAAACCACATTGGAGAGGCCTAGAGGGATCAGCTGGATGGTCTCTAGGAGGGACGGAGGGAGGGAGGGGAGAGCTCCTAAAAACCTCTGTGCCTTCAGTGAGTGCAGCGCTATAAATATCCAGGCGGGCAGCAGCGGTGCAGATTAAAAAATCAGACAATGAGCAACAGGAAGTGATTTTGAGGAAAGGTCAGACTAAGATTACAGAGGCAGTCGTAGCAAGGTGGGTCTGGCGTTGCTGGGGATGCAAGGAACAGGAGGAGTAGGAAATGGAGGAGGGGGAAGACGGCGACCCTGACCAATGGTGTGCGCAGGAAAGACTACAACAAGCAGACATGAGTAACTCAAAACTACCCTTTTTGATGTTACTTTATTTTATATATTTTTTACATATTGTTTGGAACAATATACTCTTCAAAACACATACAATTTCCAGAGTGGGTTCTCTGGTACTTTTAATGATATGACCCATTTTATAGATAGAAACTGACATTATAGGTAATTAACCAATCACAGCCCTCCTTAAGGATTGCAAGTTCAGAAAATCACTAGCAGAGAGAGTTCCCTTTAAATTATTTTTCCATTCACTGTGTTGGTGGTGCTCATTGATCAGAATTTCAGAAGAAGCAGAGCCCACTCTGGAAATGTGATGTACTTGTAGAGTATATTGTTACGAACAATATGTTTTAAAATTAACAAAATAAAAAATTGGTTGTTTTGAGATATTAATATTAATGTGAAAATGTGTATTTCAGAATCTAGACATACTCCATATGTTAGAGTATAATGACACCAAGATGTTGTCTGTATAATGTCTTACATGCCTTACAGGAGGCATGTATAGGTCTAAAAAGGGCCTAAAATGGCCACTTTCATCATGATACAAACGTAAAAAGCATTTTTTATGTGAGAATTGCCAGAACAATCTGAGTTACCAAAAATATTATCTGCTCCTACTGGCATGGAATCACCCTATATGGCCCCTTGAGATGTGCAAATACAGAAGGGGTAGCTTAAGGATATGTAAGGGTTGTTTTTAGAGGGGGTGGGGAATAAAAAGGCAGGTAGAGTTTGACTGAGGTGGTCCATGAGATGACTGACCACTGATATGTTCAGAGACACGCAGTACATTTGCTGAGTGATAACAGTGCTACAGTAATACAGTAGTAGTAATTACGATGTTCTGCACAGGTAGCAACTTCAAGACCCACCAGAATTCTGTACTTCAAAGAAGTGAAGAGTGCAATGTGGTAATATAGGCCAACTAATCTATTTCCAAATCTAAGGCACTTGAACATAGCCAGGCTGAGAACCCTGGCTCCTTGAAGAGAGCCCAGAAAGAGATGAAAGCCTAATTCAAAGTCTTAAAAACAGTTTATATGGGGTTGTTAGCCAGGACAGGTCCCTTGAACAGAGAGCTGTGTATCAAAAGACATTTACCTCCCCACCTTCGCACTCACATTTTGCACCTCAACCTAAATAGGCTTCATACGCGCCTAACAGTACATAAACAGGCCTCAGTTTTGAGAATTGCGGGAGGTGAGTTCAGTCTCACTTCTGAAGATTTATGGCCTGTGCTTCCACCTCATGGGGATCCAAAATGTTGATTAACTCTAACTGTTACTGACATAATCACAACATAGGCCTACATATTGACTCATACCTAACTTTGTATGGTCAAGTGCACACGGCCTGATTATAGAGAGCGCACGGCATCACACATTCTTCGACTCATCCAGCAGGGAGGTAAACATATTATTTGTAACACTTACCAGACCACCCCAAAAGCTCCATAGCCGATAGGTCTGTCGGGCTCTATGTCCAACTGCTGTAAGTAGTGTGAGTGTTGATGATGGTGGTGGTGAGCTTTGACAGCGGCAGCTTGAACTTGGGCAGGTGCGGCAGCCGCTGCCGGGCCGGGGGCTTGTCCTGGAGCTGGTGAGGGAAAGTATGGTTGCTGCTGGCTCGGGTTCAACATTACCGCGGCAGCGGCAGCAGCTGCTGCTGCTGTAGAAGTGTGTTGTTGTATAGGGTGGACAGCGGCGGCAGACCCGGGGTGTTGCAAGTGATGCTGGCCCGGGTGGTGATGGTGGTGGAGATGAGGAGGTGGGAGATGCGGTAGTTGGTGGTGATGGTGCGGGTGATGGGCAGCAACTGCCGAGGCGCCACCGTTGTATGCAGCCATCATTTTTGCGGCATTGGCTGCCGTTGTTCCGCACAGAGCCATTCACTCAATAACAATCAAAAAGGAGGGAAATATGGGTTTATTTTACGCGAAAGTAATATCCCAGGTGAAGGTAGGTTATGGAATTGGGCAGATGGTGATAATTTAGTTGTGACCCGATGCTTAAAATCAAAATCAAAAACTCTTGAAAAGGTTTGAATTAAATAAACATGTCAGCTATAATTCTGAGAGCAACCTCACTCTCCCTAACAGCCTCATCCTTACACGGATCTGACCTACTTCTTGTCATGTAATTTATTTCCGCATGCACTGATAGCAGATATGCTACTAAACTGTTAGAATAATGAATATGTAAATGAAGTGCACCTTGTTAAAAAATTTAAATAAAAATACGACAGAAAATAACCCACACCCCCCAGAATAAATAAATTATCCGCGGCCCTAGATCTCCCTCATGTTTATAGTGGCGTTCCCCTCTCCACTGACGAAACTCGGTAAAAGACCCCTAATTGATATGAAAAGGGAAACCGATATGTATCACATGGGAAATAGCACAGCATTCATCTTTCAAATTGACTCAAGTTTGCCATATTGTCTGGTCCACCACCGCCGTTGTTGCATGCAGAAGTTATTCGGCTTTAGGTCAAGCTACAGTTGCTAGCTTGATATATACTTGTATTCGGCGTTGCAAGAACAGTATGGGAGACTTCAAATGTTCCGCATATAACAACAATTCCCATATTATGTAGCAGTAGACAGCATGAACAAATAGACCCAAGCAAAGCGAGAAGGCTACCGAAAGGTGTGATACAATGTTGCGTTTTACACCGTCTTGTAGAAATAGGCTACGGACCGTTGTCCTCACTCATATATCACAATTCCCGTAACCCCAGACTCCAGAAATCCAAATCATGTTGATAAAATTAGCTATCTTTTTTCCTGGAACGAGGAAAACTAATTCTTCCGACAGCACAGTCAACTTATTTTCCCCATTGGATCCCGTGTGTTCAGCTTGTTCCGCACATTATCTCCTTATGCAGCACACACATAAATCCATTAAAGGAAAATATGAATAAAACAAAAAATATCAAAAAGTCCCTTATATTTAGAAGACAAGCTGCCAGTGTTGACTCCCTCCAGCCGGATGGTGCTGCCCGGACCTGGGAAGAAACAAGCACAGCCAGAGTCACCGACCAGTCAGTGATGGAAGGCTGTGGCTCCAACCAAAAGACGAGTCTAACGTTTTTTATGTTGTTTAGCCAATCAGTTGGATCCAGATAGCAACCGAGAAATTGTCACAAGTCAAAGCCTGTGACACTGGAAACTACCGCCATTGTGGAGATCTAGATTTGTAGGTCGCAGTGAAATATGGATAGAACCCGAATGGAGAACATGAGCTACAGTTGCTCATAGAGATTATGCGAGGAGCGCGAACCAATCATTATCCTCTCAACAAGAACGCCCTCTTTTACGCACAGTGATAGACATAGGATGTAACCAATAACTCTTTACGTCTCTTCATATTTCGCAAGGGTTATGAAAAGGGCATTCAGTAGCCTAGCCTATATGCTATCTATGCATACGCCCAAAAATAAAATTAATTACTTCATAGCCTATATGTTGTGATTATAGACACTTAGTAACAGTATTACATATTACAGTCACATAACTTCAGCCAATGCTTGATAGGCTGCCTGTTTAGGCTATTAATGATTTATAAACTAACTCTGCGTATAATTCACTTTCTACAAACATCTTAAAGGCTGAAAATCCCTTTACACTCCCCTCAAAAAAGGTACCTTAATGCAAGGTGTTAGTCCTACCATAATCACTCCTAAAAGACAATAGCATACCAACAAATAAAATAGTTTTTTTTTTGCCCATATCTGAGGCAGTGCAACTACTATCCCTGCAGAAAGATCCAGGTGCATTGCTTTGAAGGATTCTGAACATCATGGTCTGACAGGTACAGGCGAGCAGCCATAGACACCTGCAATCCAAGTAAATATGCCAAATGTATCTAATTAAATATTGCCACTAATTAGAGACTAATTAATCCCGTGCATTTTATGTTTGAAAGAAGAATGCCATCCTATAAAATGTATTCCTCTGGATGACTCAGACATGCTCTATATTCACTAGAACTGTGTCTGGGGAGTAGTCTTACTAGTCTGGGGAGTAGGCATAGCCACAGGAAGAGTATTAATTTTTATTTTTATTTTTCACAAAAGTAGTGCACTGGGCCTTTAATAGTCCTGTATTAGTGGACCAATATATCCGTCTGCAGTGCCAATATAGCCGTCTGCACGGTTAAAAAGATTAGTCCAGGACACCCCCCCAGGGGAGTAGGCTTACTATAGTCTCTCTCTGTGTCTGGGGAGTAAGCTTACTATGGCCTCTCTCTCTCTTTGTCTAAGGAGTGGGCTTACTGTAGACTCTCTCTGTGTGTGGGGAGTAGGCTTATGCAACCTTTATTTAACTAGGCAAGTCAGTTAAGAACACATTCTTATTTACAATGACGGTCTACCTCGGATGACGCAGCGCCAATTGTGCGCCGTCCTATGGGACTCCCAATCACGGCCGGATGTGATACAGCCTGGATTCGAACCAAGGACTGTAGTGATGCCTCTTGCACTGAGATGCAGTGCCTTAGACTTAGCCTTAGGCTTACTATAGGCTCCCTCTCAAGACTGGATAATCCCCCTGACAAAAAAAATACCCTACAAGGATTTTCCACCCAGATTATTCATTAACCTAGTTTTATGGACACCAGGAAAATAATGTAAAAATCGAGAAGGTAGAAACTCAAGATGTAGGTTTGTTTACGTGGCTAGTGTCAATAGATGTAGGTTTGTTTACGTGGCTACAGTGTCAATAGATGTAGGTTTGTTTACGTGGCTACAGTGTCAATAGGCCTATTGCAAATAAAGCCCAGTCGTTCAGTATCTCCCACCTCAATACTGGGCCTCTATGTCTGGCTGGGCCAAATTAAGATATAGAGTCTTTGATTTTCTAAATCTGACCTCACATGAGAAAAGTATTACATAATTATTGAAAATCTATCTCCAGCTATATTTTTACTGTGGGGATATCCTCTGTCTTCTACAGCAGAGCTGAGTGACCCAGCTATGAGGACTCTAATGGGGAGCAACCACCCAATTAGTTTGCAACATGGACAGACAGTGCTGCTGGAGGCACAGGAGAGGAGAGGGTGGGGGGGTCACAGGACAGGAATGCTGGGGGGTATATGCCTGGGAGAGTGGAGGCTACCATAGTTTGTAATTGAAGCAGAAAACAGATGGTCAGCAGCATGCACATCATGATAAAAAATGAAATATTGGAGAGGATGGCGAAAGGAGCCACAAATACGCCTCATTGGCAGCAGGTAGCCTAGCGGTTAGACCATTGGGCCAGTAACTGAAAGGTTGCTGGTTTGAATACCCGAGCCGACAAGGTGAAAAAAACTGTCGATGTGTCCTTGAGCAAGCCAGTCTGAGATATGGCTTTTTCTTTGCAACTCTGCCTAGAAGGCCAGCATCCCGGAGTCGTCTCTTCATCGTTGATGTTGAGACTGGTGTTTTGCGGGTACTATTTAATGAAGCTGCCAGTTGAGGACTTGTGAGGTGTCTGTTTCTCAAACTAGACACTAATGTACACAGCGTTGTACAAGATCTTCAGTTTCTTGTAAATTTCTCGCATTCATTTCTCAGAACAAGAATAGTAAGCGAACCCACAAATACTGATGCTCCAGATACTCAACTAGTCTAAAGAAGGCCAGTTTTATTGCTTCTTTAATCAGCACAACAGTTTTCAGCTGTGCTAACATTATTGCAAAATGGTTGTCTAATGACCAATTAGCCTTTTCAAATGATAATCTTGGATTAGAAAACACAACATGCCATTGGAACACAGGAGTGATGGTTGCTGATAATGGGCCTCTGTACACCTATGTAGATATTCCATAAAAAAATCAGCCATTTACAGCTACAATAGTTATTTACAACATTAACAATGTCTACACTGTATTTCTGATAAATGTTATGTTATTTTATTGGACACAAAAATAGCTTTTCTTTCAAAAACAAGGACATTTCAAAGTGACCCCAAACTTTTGAACGGTAGTGTATATTTATTTTTTTTACTCCTGCAACGAAACATCATTTAGCACACTCTTATCCAGTGTGACTTACAGGTGCAATGAGGGTTAAGTGCCTTGCTCTAGGGCACATCAGCAGATTTTTCACCTAGTCGGCCAGGGGATTCAAAGCAGTGACCTTTCATTTACTGGACCAACGCTGTGTACCTGCCGATCCCACACCTGTATATCAATAAACAAGATATAACATTATAAAATCCTATATACTACAAAGTCAAAGATGTGCATTGCAATGAAGACTAGTAGCAACGTTATCTTCAGAATTAATGGAGTACAA
The DNA here is from genome assembly GCA_023634145.1 of Thymallus thymallus. Classification (NCBI taxonomy): domain Eukaryota; kingdom Metazoa; phylum Chordata; class Actinopteri; order Salmoniformes; family Salmonidae; genus Thymallus; species Thymallus thymallus. The sequence goes on along the minus strand of CM042379.1, from coordinate 19,245,420 downwards.
TGGGAGAGTTTAACTGTTCCCCTGTCTTCTCTCTGTCGAAGACATGTCTATTTAAAGCAGCAGGTCATTTCCATCCGTCTGTTTTTAGGAGCTCGCTTTCTAAAAACTTCACAGGAGAGGGAATTAGATATAAAACCCAGCCAAATTGTGACAATTTCTATCACACTGGAAAATCAGAAGCTCCCCTGTCGCCCATTTCATTTATTAATCTAGTCAGTCACAGTGCCACACTGAAAGTGAATTTTTATGGCAAGTTGGGAAATGGTGGATGCTCATTAAGAGCAGGCTGTATGTGGAAAAGATTCGCTGAGGTTTGACTCAATATTTGTATGTGGACTAGCTTTAGTGAGGTTTGACTTCATATCTGTATGTGGACAAGCTTTGCTGACGTCTGACTCCAGTCCATATCTGTACTGCTCCACTCTTCATCATTTAAAGGTTCTCAGAAAAGAAGGGTATCTTGGCCGCAAACTCTGGGAGTCTGGGACATTGATCCATTCATCACTAATGCATTTCAGAGCACTCTCTCATGATGGGTGGAGTAGTAGCATGAACAGAAGCATCGGCCACTGAATGTTTTATAGTGGGATGGCTTGCTATTCTTTTGAGATGCAAAAATTGTGAGGCTACAGTAGACCATTGGCTATCTATAGCTTGAGCTTCCTAGATAAAATGTGAACAAAAACATCCAGCATTTGCGCAATGTGCATAAAGTAAATATTACCATTTACAATATGAAGAGTATCATCAGCTACGGACCTTTAAAGGGGAAGTCTTAACAATAATTTTGTGAGTGTTAAATTCAGAGAGAATTCACATTTTGTATGCATTTAAACAGTGCGGGTGAATTCAAAGTTATTAAAACAGACACCTGTGAAAAGAAGAAGGATACAGTTTCTTAAAATTTACTTCAAAGGATTCACATATAAAATGCAAATTATGGGCGTGAATGGTTTTGCATAATATCAAACTCATTTGACTAACAAATCAACTGCAGACATAATTTTATATTGAGATCAACATGTTCTCCAAAACACACACACAAAATTAGTTAATTGTCCCAGACTTATTTATTTTATTTGTGGATACAATAATAACTAATGTAACAACATTGAGCATATTCTAAAACATCAGTCTTTAAAAAACATGATTTATACTAATTCTCATAAAAGTGGTATTTGCAAGCTACATAGCCACTTACTCAAGGTCATGTTCATACGATATAAACCAACATGCATGCTTTAATCACCAGACTTTGACCTAAGTCTTCTGGAGAATATCTAAAAGCACAGCTGGGGGCAGGGTATTTTCCTGTGCAGAGCCCCTTCACCATGGAACAGCTCGCCAGTCAATGCCCCAGTTTCAGAATGTCTCCATTTTTAAATCCAGACAAATCATGTTGAGCTATGGGTAATGTCTAGGTTAATCTCCCACTTTATTGTCACCCTATAACCACAGATAGAAGAACAATGGGACATATATTTCACCGGATGTATAACTGTGAAGCATTCGCTTGGCGTTTCCACTCACTATGAATTATGGTAATGAGAGGAAGCGCAGTGGCTGGCAGTGGAAGAAGATGGATTTTGGCCGACATTCTGCACATTTTCTTATCGATTAAGCATTTTCTGTTCCCAAAACTACAATATGTTACGAACAGAGTGGACTAAGTTTTGTATACTTTGTTTAGGAGTGCAAAGACGAATTTAGTTATTGCACACATGCACTTCACAGAGTAGGCGTTCTCTAACGGAAATATGCAAATGCAGGCTAGAACGTGCCAATAGGATCTCGCTAGCTCGTGCTTGCCTCTGCCTACCTCCTTGCTTGTTTTTCCCACTACTAATTTGTTCCCATATAAAATGACAGGCTGTGGTCTATATTGGTTTAGTTATACAAATGATTTGCTATCACTTCCTGTTTTTGAAAGATGGTGGCAGCTTTATACTATTGTGTTGTTTCAGTGTCTTTTCCTCCACCTACTGGTAGGTTAGGTTTATTACATTATTTTGGGTAATAATATCCAGACACTCCTTTTACCACATTTGCTCACCTCCACTCTTCGCAATACTGAGGTTAGAAGTGGGATAGCGCCTGAGTCGGTCAAAAGTGTGTCCTGGAAAGCAAGAGGGATTAGTGAGATTGAAGCTCGGAAACTATGGTAAATATGTGCCAGGTGGCATGCTCCATGTGTTAGCGACTTTAGGTATTCAACACCTAGACATTTTGTGAGGAGGACAGTAAAATGGATATGAGTTTGAGGCCCAATTCGCAACATTTGTGTCAGAAGTGAGATGGATGGCATGTTGGTGATGCCATAGATCCATTAGATGCCTCCTTGGACAACATCTTAGGTAGATCTAAAGTACCTATTTGTTCTGAATTTTTATTTCACCTTTATTTAACCAGGTAGGTCAGTTGAGAACAAGTTCCCATTTGCAACTGCAACCAGGCCAAGACAAAGCAAGGCAGTGCGACAAAAACAACAGAGTTACACATGGGAAATAAACACGTACAGTCAATAACACAATAGAAAATCTAAATACAGAGTGCAAATGAGGTCCCTGGGATAAGAACAACACCTAGCAAACACCTGTTGCAGTATTAGACTTGTGTAGTTAAAGTGGATGGATGAAATACTTGCAAATATCTTTTTTTATGATAATTTTTTACGATAAAATGAAAATGGGGCTAACAATGCTGTTACAGACACCATAATGGCACAGATTCAAAGGGGAGTCCTCTAACTCTATGCTTTCTTCCCATCATCTGAATCATACATGTAGCCCACTATAGCAAATATTTTTCTGCTTACTGTAGGCCTATTTGCATTGTCAATCATTTAATTGGATGGTGATGTCAATTGCTATTGCAAGAGATCTTATTGGTCATCTGCTCACTCTCCCCTGAGCTACATCATACGTTTTTTTTTTACCATCAATAAAGTCAAAGATGGTGTGAAAATTCTGTGGCAAAGTCTTCGCCTCTTCTGTGAAGTGATTGGAGCTAGAGGACGACAGTAAATACCCATCCTTAAATAAAGGGGTTGCTGTTGAGACTACAGTAGTAGACCATTGCAAACAGTCTGGATATACAGTCGTGGCCAAAAGTTGAGAATGACACAAGTATTGGTCAGAGTGATCAGATGAATTGCAAATAATTGCGAAGTCCCTCTTTGCCATGAAAATGAACTTAACCCCCAAAAAACATTTACACTGCATTTCAGCCCTGCCACAAAAAGGACCAGCTGCCATCATGTCAGTGATTGTCTCGTTAACACAGGTGAGAGTGTTGACGAGGACAAGGCTGGAGATCACTCTGTCATGCTGATTGAGTCAGAATAACAGACTGGAAGCTTTAAAAGGAGGGTGGTGCTTGAAATCATTGTTCTTCCTCTGTCAACCATGGTTACCTGCAAGGAAACAAGTGCAGTCATCATTGCTTTGCACAAAAAGGGCTTCACAGGCAAGGACATTGCTGCTGGTAAGATTGCACCTAAATCAACCATTTATCGGATCATCAAGAACTTCAAGGAGAGGTTCAATTGTTGTGAAGAAGGCGCCAGGGCGCCCAAGAAAGTCCAGCAAGCGCCAGGACCATCTCCTAAAGTTGATTCAGCTGCGGGATCGGGTCACCACCAGTGCAGAGCTTGCTCAGGAATGGCAGCAGGCAGGTGTGAGTGCATCTGCACGCACAGTCAGGCAAAGACTTTTGGAGGATGGCCTGGTGTCAAGAAGGGCAGCAAAGAAGACACTTCTCTCCAGGAAGCCACTCTTCAAAAGGTACAGGGATTGGACTGCTGGGGACTGGGGTAGAGTCATTTTCTCTGATGAATCCCCATTCCGATTGTTTGGGCCATCCGGAAAACACCTTGTCCTGAGAAGACAAGGTGAGCGCTACCGTCAGTCCTGTGTCATGCCAACAGTAAAGCATCCTGAGACCATTCATGTGTGGGGTTGCTTCTCAGCCAAGGGAATGGGCTCATGTAACAGATTGGAAGTCTGTTAACTTTAAATAAATCTAGGTTTAGATTCCCGGCCACACCAACACAGCGAGAAAGGCACAAGAAATATATAAAAATAATATTTTTTTATTCATGTGGGCTCATCAACAATACTGCCGTATCCGTTGCTCTGCCGTCGGCCCGTGAATCTGGCACCTTCACAGAAATGAACAACAACTAACACGACTCCTTTAACTCAAATGCTAAAACATACACACGCATCAGTGTGGGAGAAAAGGACCACTTCCCTTTAGTCGGAGTTTGTGAGCGTTGACACTGCAGTCTGGGAGTCGGCTCCACCAAGGCACAGGAGATCCAGTCAGCAGCAACCCTGAGGGAAAAGAAGATTCGCAAGCCAGTCCGCTGCAGCACACGGCACGTCTATCCGCCCAGAGCGTTGTTTTTTTTCGGTAAGAGATCTAGCCTCCTTTTATTGGGAGTGGTCTGATCAGCTGGCAAATTAGATCGCTGATATGAACGGGGTTCTACAGGTGTGTCAATTAGTGTTTGTTGTTGCAGTTTGTGAAAGAGGGGAAACAGTACTATCAAATGTCCAGCAACATCACAGCAAACAATATAATAAATGAATCCACAGCAAACCATAAGGAAAATAAATCGCTATATCATCAATAACAATTCCCAAAATAAAGTAAGTTTAACCATCAATCACACTGCTCCACTTGTTTTATATTATATGACACTCACTCACAATTTTGCCTAAGAACACAGTCATGAATAAAGAATGGTACCAACACAACCTCCGAGAGCAACTTCTCCCAACCATCCAAGAACAGTTTGGTGACGACCAATGCCTTTTCCAGCACGATGGAGCACCAAAAGTGATAGCTAAGTGGTTCGGGGAACAAAACATCGACATTTTGGGTCCATGGCTAGGAAACTCCCCAGACCTTAATCCCATTCAGAACTTGTGTTCGATCCTCAAGAGTCATGTGGACAAACAAAAACCCACAACTTCTGACAAACTCCAAGCATTGATTATGCAAGAATGGCCTGCCATCAGTCAGGATGTGGCCCAGAAGTTAATTGACAGCATGCCAGTGCGGATTGCAGAGGTCTTGAAAAAGAAGGGTCAACACTGCAAATATTGTCTTTGACACTTATGGAATACTTGAAATTATACTTCAAGTGTACCATAGTAACTACTGACATAAAGATCTAAGAACACTGAAGCAGCAAACTTTGTGGAGACTAATACTTGTCATTCTCAAAACTTTTGCCCACGACTACAGTGCATTCTGAAAGTATTTCAGACCCCTTCACTTTTTAATTTTTTTTTTACGTTACAGCTTTATTCTAAAATCGATTAAATTGTTTGTTTTCCCCTCATCAATCTACACACAACTCATAATGACACATTTTAGCAAATGTATTACAAATAAAAAATGGAAATATCACATTTACAGAAGTATTCAGACCATTTATTCAGTACTTTTTTAAAGTAACTTTGGCAGTGATTACAGCGTCGAGTATTCTTGGGTATAACGCTACAAGCTTGGCACACCTGTATTTGAGTTTATCCCATTCTTCTCTGCAGATCCTCACAAACTCTGTCAGGTTGGATGAGGAGTGTCACTGCACAGCTATTTTCAGCTCTCTCCAGAGATGTTCAGGTCTCTCCAGAGGGCACCAAAGTGGTGTAGTGGTCTAAGACACTGTATCTCAGTGCTAAAGGTGTCACTACAGACAACCTGGTTCGAATCCAGACTGTATCACAACAGGCCATGATTGGGAGTCCCATAGGGCGGTGCACAATTGTCCCAGAGTCGTCCGAGTTTGGCCGGTGTAGGCTGTCTTTATAAATAAGAATTTGATCTTAACTGACTTTCCTAGTTAAATAAAGGTTAAATAAAAATATGGTTATATGGTTATATGGTTGATCAGGTTGAAGTCCGGGCTCTGGCTGGGCCACTCAAGGACATTCAGAGACTTGTCCCGAAGCCACACCTGCCTTGACTTGGCTGTGTGCTTAGGGTCGTTGTCCTGTTGGAAGGTTGAGTGCTCAGGACCAGGTTTTCATCAAGGTATGTACTTTGCTCCGTTCATCTTTCCCTTGATCCTGACTAGTCTCCCAGTCCCTGCCGCTGAAAAACATCCCCACCACCATGCTTCACCGTAGGGATGGTATTGGCCAGGTGATGAGTGGTGCCTGGTTTCCTCGAGACATGATGCTTATTATTCAGGGCAAAGAGTTCAACCATGGTCTCATGGTCTGAGAGTCCTTTAGGTGCCTTTTGGCAAACTCCAAACGGGCTGTGATGTGGCTTTTACTGAAGAGTGGCTTCCGTCTGGCCACTCTACCATAAAGGACTGATTGGTGGAGTGCTGCAGAGATGGTTGTCCTTCTGGAAGGTTCTCCCATCTCCACAGACGAGCTCTGTCAGCGTGACCAATCGTGTTCTTGGTCACCTCCTTGACCAAGGCCTTTCTCCCCCTATTGGTGAGTTTGGCCGTGTGGCCATTTCTAGGAAAGACTTGGTGGTTCCAAACTTCTTCCATTTAAGAATGATGGAGGGCACTGTGTTCTTGGGGACCTTCAATGGTGTGTGCCTTTCCAAATAATGTTCTATTGGTTTAATTTACCACAGGTGGACTCCAATCAAGTTGTAGAAACATTTCAAGGATGATCAATGGAAACAGGATGCAACTGAGCTTAATTTCGAGTCACATAGCAAAGGGTCTGAATACTTATGTAAATAAGGTATTTCTGTTGTTGTTGGTTTATTTTTTTTGGTTTTTTTTACCTTTTATTTATCCTGGTACAACTGCGACCATTTTTGCAATACATTTGCAAAAAATGTCTAAAAACCTGTTTTCGCTTTGTCATTATGGGAAATTGTGTGTAGATTGATGCAATTTTTTTTATTATATTTAATACATTTTAGAATAAGTCTGTAACGTAACAAAATATGGAAAAAGTGAAGGGGTCTTAATACTTTCTGAATGCACTGTATACACCGAGTATACCAAGCATTAGGAACAACTTCCTAATATTGAGTTGCTACACGTTGGGGCAGGCACTGCCAGTAATGTTATGTGAATAATGTTTTTACATAGCTAATTTGTTTTCTTCTAAGCTCCAAACCACAACTTGCAAACTCACTTAGGCAGGTCATGTGGCAAAGCAGGAGGTGCATCTAGGACAGCCGAAAGTCGGACACGTGGTTTTCCAACAGCAAGGCTCAGATCAACATGGCAGTTTTGCCATTGTTTGTAAAAGTTGTTCTTCATAATGTTTAAATAAACATGGTTCCAACCCCCATAGCACACACACACAAACTGAAATCATACGTGTGTACATTGTACAATCAATCAGTGAGAGAGAGCATCAAATATCACATGCATTTGTTTGTGGTTGTTAGACTTCAGTGCAGCTTTTGACATTATAGATCATAGTCTGCTGCTGGAAAAGCGTTTGTATTATGGCTTTACACCTCCTGCTATATTGTGGATAAAGAGTTACTTGTCTAACAGAACACAGAGGGTGTTCTTTAATGGATTCCTCTCAAAAATAATCCAGGTAGAATCAGGAATTCCCCATGGTAGCTGTTTAGACCCCTTACTTTTTTCAGTCTTTACTAACAACATGCCACTGGCATGAGTAAAGCCAGTATGTCTATGTATGCAGATGACTCAACACTATACACGTCAGCTACTACAGCAACTGAAATGACTGCAACACTTAACAAAGAGCTGCAGTTAGTTTTGGAATGGGTAGCAAGGAATAAGTTAGTCCTAAATATTTCAAAAACTAAAAGCATTGTATTTGGGAAAAATCATTCACTAAACCCTAAACCTCAACTACATCTCGTAATGAATAATGCGGAAATTGAGCAAGTTGAGGTGACTAAACTTGGAGTAACCCTAGATTGGAAACTGTCATGGTCAAAACATATTGATACAACAGTAGCTAAGATGGGGAGAAGTCTGTCCATAATAAAGCTCTGCCTTATTAACAACACTATAAACAAGGCAGGTCCTACAGGCCCTAGTTTTGTAGCACATAGACTACTGTTCAGGTGCATGCATGTCAATCTCTCATGGCTCAAAGTGGAAGAGAGATTGACTTAATCTCTACTTGTTTTTGTAAGAGGTGTTGACAAGTTGCATACCCATGCATACATCACAAGACATGCCATCAGAGGTCTCTTCACAGTCCCCAAGTCCAGAACAGACAATGGGAGGCGCACAGTACTACATAAAGCCATGACTACATGGAACTCTATTCCACATCAGGTAACTGATGCAAGCAGTAGAATCAGATTTTTTTTTTAAAACAGGTAAAAATGCACCTTATGGAACAACGGGGACTGTGAAGAAACACACACAAAGGTACAGACACATGCATAAGCACACATTGTGATATTGTTGTGTGGTGGTATTTGTATTGTAGATATGTAGTGGTGTAATAATGTTATATGATGTACTGCTTCATCTTTTGTTTTATATGTAATTTAAGTGCTTTAATATGTTTGGACCCCAGGAAGAGTAGCTGCTGCTTGGGATCCCAAATAAATACAAATACAAATCTGTTTCAGTCATGTCTTTGGTCACCTTCGCGTGGGTAAAAAAAAAAAAACATCCTTATGATTGGATGGCAATACAGCCTCCCACAATGCAGGCATGGTTGTGGGATGAAGTTGGGAAAGAGACAATTGCAGTCAAAACTTCATGACATTTGATCACATTATTTTTGTAAAAAATAACATGTAGGCGCAAGTCGGACAATTGTTAAACCCCATAATGGGATGATGGTCACCGACATGATAAAAGTGAACACGCCCAACGGCAATCACGAAATGAAGTCATGGGTGTTGATTGGGCAGGCCGAATGTTTCCGCTATGCTACTGGCTAGCTAGTTAGCGTACTAGGGGAGGCAGCCTTCGTGGATTTGCATTACACTTCAATGGATGACCGGCCCGATGGATGGGTGTCTGAGGGATGTTTGAAGCATGTAGACGAGAGTCGCCCCGGTCCACCGAACGCATGGGTAGAAGATGATCAACACCACCGTCAGTACGAGGAAGCGGAGACGGAGAAAACGGGTCCGAATGTCCCTCCATAATCTACTAGCAACAAACTTTTGAGCAGTCACTAGCCAGCTTGCTGCTAGGTGACTAGCTAGCTAACTACACAGCTAGCTATTATATAAAACATATCGTTGGCTAATTAGGGGCCTTTTAGAGAACGTTGTTAGGGAGTGTCTTGTTCGTGTTTCATTAGCTAACAGTAGCTAAAGATTGGTACGGTTAGCTAAATTAGTGAACGTTGGCTAGCTAGCTAGCTAGCTAACGCGACATGATTTGCTGGACATTGACCTTGTGCATTGGCTAATAGCTAGTTACCTAGTTAACTAGCTATTCAGTTAGCAGCAGTGCCAGGCATACATTATTTAAGAAATGTGCTAGCCAACAAGTCTGATGTAATTACGTGAAACTAACGTTAGTCAACTGAGTGGCATGTTTGCTAACGTTAATTATCGTTTGCGAATGTAGGTATCTATCTCAACACGAACCGGCTTCTCTGGAATGTTCCGCTAAACGTTTGCTAGTTACCTATTAACTAGTTACGGTACACAGCTTTTTCCCGGTCCGCCAGAATTTGTTTATTTCTACATTTCTGTAATAGCTATGGTCTGAGTGTTGACATAAATTGTAAACGTGTTTGAATAGCAGTTTTATAAGTTTATCGTTAGCTAGCTAAAATATACCGTTATTTGTAGGCCTGTTGCTCATGTCACTTCAGTCTACTCTGGCTTTGGCATAGCCAGCGCTGCAGATCCGACCCACTTGCTTACAGCTGTACTAGGGTCAGAAAGCATTTCACTGTATATTAAGACACTAAGGAGCCGGTACAAGATATGGCTCAGAAAACGTACCTCAATTCAAGGACGAGAAATACATTGTACTTAAGAGTTATCCCATTATCCCAACTGTTACGTAGACGGTTGGACTATTGCTAGTTTTTTAGCAGTCGTTAAATCTTCTTGGGATAATGGGTAAATTCAATGCATTTTTCACCCCTGAATTGAGGTACGTCTATCTTGTGCCGGCTCCTTGGTGTCTTAACATACGCAGGAATGCTATCCGACCCTACTAGAGCTGCAAGCAAGTGGGCCAGATCTGCTGGCTAACATTGGCAATGACATGTATCTTGTTATGTGAGAGGGCCTGACTCTTTCAAATGTATTCACATTTAATGTTTAAAATAAATTAAAACGCCTATTAACACAATTTCAATGTCAGATTTTGCATTGTCTGCAGGACATATGGCAGTCGCATCAGAGTTTAGCCATATGACTTCATTGGATAGCCTGTATTATTATTATTATTATTATTATTATTATTATTATTATTATTATTGACATAGAAAAAAAGGCGTGTATTCAGTTGGGTGAAGAAAGTTGAACAAATCTAGGCCTACTCTATGCAAGTACAGTGTATTTGATTGTAGTTGTGTTTTCTTGTCATGTCATCAGGTGATGGAAAAATAAATGGAACTACAGTGGCGAGAGAGAACACCCCTTCTGGCCCTGTTCCTGTGGATGCCCTTTATTACTCAAACAGCAGACTACTTGAAACTTCTAACTTGAAACCAAAACCTCCTGGGAAGCTCCTCGCCCCTCACACAAAAGGCAATAGCCATTTTAAGAAGAGTATGACCTGCAAAAATGACACGCCTTCAGAGTTGAAAATACGTGAAAGCAAGAGCGAGTCCATTGCTTTTCCAAATGGCGTTGTGCTACTCAACCCTGGTCTGTATGCTAACGGCTACCCCAGCAAGCCTGGACCTGGCAGTGGTTCTGAGAGTGGTTACATCACTCCCAAGAAACGCTGGGCTCAGCGGAGTGCAATGGCTGAGGAGAGTGTGACTGCTGGGCAGGAGAAGGCTGTGCTACAGGCAGCTATGGTCCCAAACCGACATGAGACGGAGCCTCACACTCCAGAGGCTGCTGAATCAACAGCAGGCTCTCAGTCTTTCACCTCCATCACAGGTGTCCCACCTGTGGCACAGGCCCCTGTGGGTCAGGTTTGTGAACTACAGTGTAAGAACTCTGAGGGCAAGGCTGCAGCAGGCTCTGTTAAAAAGCTGGAAGACAGACCAGGCAAAGCCAAGCTTACCTCCACAAAAGAGGACTCATGGACCCTCTTTAAACCACCCCCTGTCTTTCCTGTGGACAATAGTAGTGCCAAGACAGTGCCCAAGATCAGTTATGCAAGTAAAGTGAAAGAGAATCTAAACAAAGCTGCAGGTGACACCTCACCTCCCCAGTCCCAGGTGCCCACAAGACTCTCCCAAGTCCCCATGTCTGCTGTCAAAACCATCACCTCCTCTAGCTTCACCAATGGACCCCTATCTATCCCCCTCCCTGCGCCCCTTTTTACCACAACTGTTTGCACTGCCCCAATGCCTGTCTCCCCTCCCTGCAAGTGGGAGAACGAAGCATCCTTGTCCAATAATGGCACTGATATGTCAGGCACCTCCCCCATGACTACCAGAGAACTGAGAAAGACCAGTCCCCTTGTTTATCCCCTGGCGACTTCAAATATGCAACCTGCCCTCCCCAGCGCTTGCCAAGTGGACTCACCCGCCGCTAAGACAAATCCCAAAGCTCTGGTGGACATTTTCCAGAACCAGTGGGGGCTGTCATTCATCAACGAGCCCAGTGCAGGGCCTGGGGTGGGGCCGGCAGTAGTGGGGCAGCCAGCCCGAAAAGGCCGGATTGTGGAGATCACCTTTCAGGGAGGCGGCCCTGCAGCTTTGCCCCTGCAAGTCTCTGCTACCTCCACTGTGAGACCCGACAAGCCCCTCTTCCCAAAGGCTTACGAGCAGGACAAACAGACTTTCTCCCAAGCCCCTAGCAGTGTTGGGAAATCAGACCCTTCCTTGGCTCCTGGCCCTGATGCTGGGCTTGGAGGCCAAACTCCAGGCCCAGAAACTCTGAGGGGCGAGGCTGGGAGTAGAAGAGCCATAGTGTCCTTTTCTAAGGACCCTGGAACTGAGCTGCCTCTTTCCTCCCCTGCTCAACCTGTGTCTGCTTTGGCCAAGGAGCCCAGCCACTCCAAGGGTTATGACCCAGGATCTTGCTGGGGGGCGTTCGATCTAAAAGCTGCTGTTATTTATCACACTAAAGGTAGGCAGCTGTTGCATCCAATGTTCTTTTTTTTTACCTTTTATTTAACTAGGCAAGTCAGTTAAGAACAAAGTCTTATTTACATTGACGGCCAACCCCATCCAAACCCGGACGATGCTGGGTCAATTGTGTGCCGCCCTATGAGACTCCCAATCACGGCTGGATTGTGATACAGCCTGGATTTGAACTAGGGTCTGTAGTGACGCTGCTAGCACTGAGATGCAGTGTCTTAGACCGCTGCGCCACTCGGGAGCCCTCATTGACAAAGTTAAATAATTGACCTGCTATGGCTGGTTCTTAGAACAGAAAGAGAATGCTGCATGTAATACTGCTGTATTATGAGTCTCTCATACTGTACTAAACACATTTTTATATTTTTACAGAAATTGAATATATTCAGAATTTACAAAAACAAGGTAAGCTTGTAATTCCTGCGGTATGATTGTGGAGAGATTGTCAAGAACCCGAAAAGCCTTGTCTTTTATATTGGTATAGTATGTCTGAGCTAAGCAAATCTGACCTCCTACTTCTCTACCTCTAGATTCAAAAGGAGTTGTGTTCTATGACCAGTCCAAGGATGGGCCTGTTCAGTTAAGTCATGACTGAGCGCTACGCCCTCTTCTGGCTGCTGCCTCATGAAACGGTGCCCTGGAGTACACTTAGAAAGGAGAGGGAGCAGTTCTGAGACTTGCGTGCAGGACTCCTTTGATGTGAGCAGCTTGTGCCGTAGAGGGGACACAGTACAGCAGCACCACAGACAGAGACCACACAGAGCCTCTTACAGGGATGCTGTCATTCGGGAGATTACAGGATGGTTGGACAGTGAGGGATCAAGCTTTTTGACAGGAAACGTGTCCGCAAGAGTCTCTCCTACATTTCTCCCTCAATTTCCATGTTCAGAGACAGGCTTGAGGACATCGTGTGGGAGGCTCATTCAATCAGTCACCTTCTCGGCATTCCGGCCCCATCTTTGGAATCACAGGATACTGGAAAGAGATGGCCTCGCCTGTCATGGAAGAGGAAACATTTTCTAAATGTTCACATTTGAACTTTTAAGGTATCGCGGATGCGTAATTACGAATTCAGACCGGTAACAAATGGGAAAGACTAATGTTTTAGAATGGTTGGCTTCTAGATGTGAAAACAGTGTGGCAAGATAAAAGTTGGGGTTTTCTGCTCGAATTCTAGGTTAGATTAAACCAAATATAGTTTTTGATTATGGAGGGGTTGCTTCACATGTTTTTATTTTTCCATGTTAAATGAATGACACTAATTAGAAATCCCAGGTCATTAGGTGGACGGATGGAACTTGTTATTTGTGTTCAAATCATGAGAACATGCATCCCTCTCCCATCCTAGTCTTTCAATTTCAAAGTACGCTCTCAAGTCTTTGGGCTCTGTTAATACCTGACTTTTTTTTGGGATGTTGTTCCTCAGGATGTGGTGGTGGTTACCAACACTGCACAGAGGCTATACTGTTAATCAACCAGTTTATAATTCCAGTTTATGCTTTACATATTATACTTACCATCTCAATGCTCGAATGAATGCCCCATATTTGCATCCATTTTCTTTTAAGATTTAGTTTAAGTTCTGGGCAGTCTTTTTTTTTTTTTTTTTTCTCGTTGGTTTTTGCACAGAATAGGTGCTTAGGCAGTGTCCACTTTTGTACTGTAGGAATGCTTTAGAACGAGAGATTCATGCAGGGCAGTATTTTAACCAGAAATATGCAAATGTCATGTTACAAGTTTCCTATTTACATCAATGCAGGATTTAGCTGAAACCGATGTCTCCAGTCTATTTCACTTCCAGAGGAGAATTGTTAAATTCGTAAGGAAAGGAATTCTTGGCTTCTGACCAGTTTAGGATGCTCCTTTCTGAGACTGTTAGTTGAGGATTTGTCTCTCTCCCGAGTCCCCATACGTGAATTTAATCAGCCTACATTATGACGACCGATCAGCACTTTTTAAATCTATAGAATGAAAGCATAAAATGTAGTAATTAACTAAATTAAAAGTGTTTATCCTTGCTAACTCTTTGGCACCTAACAATCCCAGCACCTTTTAAAGAGGACCGTCTGTTTGACCTAATACAGTTATTGCCAAACGTAGCCAGGGGACATCTTTGGAACATTGTTTGTCTATGATAGGGTATTATTTAAGTTTAGCTCTTATTTACTTACACTTGTTTAAATGTGAAATTATTTTCACCAAATCTGGCAAATTATAACTTTGTTGGTGTCTCTGACTTTGGGTCACGTTTTAGGTAGTCATCAGTGTTTTAATGGTCAGGGTTAATGTGAAAATATAAAATCTTTGTATTTGACTGATAATGGTTAATTTATGGCACCTTCATTCCTTTTAGTTTGTGTCCCTCTAAATTGCAATTAAAATATTGGAAAACAATCATATCTCTTGACAGTTGCATTGGCTACTAAAATGATACTACAGTGTATTTAGAAGGCATCAGCGACTGGTGTAATAGAACATGCTGAAAAAACCCAGTTCAAGGACTGCTGTCTTCTGTTATGACAAGCAAATAGCCTGTGTGTGTGTGTTTGTGCGCATGCATGATGTGAAGAACATCGGAATTGCATCTGCTTGGTCAAGTATGTCGCCCCGCAAGTTGTGCCATGTCTCGTTGACTGTTCATGCTGTCTTGTATTAAGTGATGTTAGTTTGTTGCTCACTTTTATTTTCCTGCTGTAGTTATGGTAGGAATTTTTAAGTTCTCGCAGTTTATAAATCTATTAAATGACAGCTAATTAGCTGAAAGTTCCTGTATTCTTATGTCTTATTTAAATGACTTGCAGCTGCACATTCAATTCAATCTTTATTTACAATAACTGCCCTTTAAATTAAATCAGTCCCAATCATTCATTTCCATATATTAGTGGTTGTTTTTCCGCCTTTTCTCAAGAGCTGAGGTTTGAATGGATCAAGAGAGACACACAAAGCCAGAAAGGTATAGTGGAATACTAGTGGACCTAACAGATTCTACACATGCTGCGAGCGTACGCCTACAGTGGATAGACAGGAAGCGGTATGTGTTTGAGTCATAACTCAACACCCCCCTTTACCAATAGAATGAGTGTATCAGTGAGCAGAAAGAGGACAGATGTCTGAAAATAGAGATGTGTGCAGTATAGACTGAATATAGAGACGAGGTACTACCTCTAACCTGTCACTTTAACATAACATTTGATGCTTTATTTTTTTTTCTTCTTGTGTTCTCTTGCTGTCGGTGCCTCCTGTTAGATGTAATGTATGGAGACTAACATGCTGGAAATTGAGAAACTTAACAGGAGATGAAAATAAGGGAAATAATTTGTTTCACATTGTATTAATAAAACCTTGTTGAAATTTGTATGCAGTCAATGTTCTGTGTTAAGGAAGTGAAATATCAGAGATTTGACAATGACCAGACAAGAACAAATAGACAGCATTGTATATCTGACAATAGAAAAATATCCACAGCAATCAAAATGCTTTTTTTACTGGATCAATCAATAACAGAAAACAAAGAAATAAAAACAATCGATTTAGTAGTCAAAAATTAGGCTACATAAAATAGTGAGATGTGATTCATTTTGATCGCTTCACCTGTTAGTAAGACCAGGGTCAGAATCCATTGAATAGTGGCTGTGTCTAAGATCTCTCCAACACTCACAGTGAATGACTAACTCAGAACAGAAGGACTATGAGTAGAGTGCTAGAAAATAGTGGTGGCAGTAAAATTAATACATCCATTTGTGCTGTGTTGAAGTGTGTTGTCCCCAGTGGCATGTAAATCTGGATGCAATCAGCATGCAAGCAAAGCCACTACACAGCACAACACTATAAACAGTACATTAATTGCACTATAACGGTGACAAACGGAGCATACAAACTGTTAGGGCCAGTGGCGACCTGTCATTCAGGGCTCTGTCCCACCTGTTTTGAGACCCACATTTTTAGCTAAAAAAATTATATATTGTTTCCATGTTAACCACTGGAGGGCAGTCAAGGTTTTGCAGAGCTTGTACTTGAAGACACACTTCCCTTACAATTAATTATTTGCACAATAGCGCTTTTTGTGTACAAGAACCTCAAGAACCTCATTAATTCCAACACTTATTTTTTCAAGTCATTTGTAATTTAAAGTAATCTTATGACAACAAACACTGAAATATTTTCATAATTGTTGAAATAAGCATTGCTAGGATGAAATCGTCTGGAAAATGTTTCTCAAATTCTATTTTTGCTTCATGCAATGTTCAGCAATTTGATTAGAAATTAGGTTGTTCAGAGGTCAAGTGTTTTTATAGTTTTAATTGCAGGATGTCAACTGCATATTGTCTCAGGGTTGTCCCGTTGTCTCCCTATCACCCCCTTCAGAGGGACAAGTCTCCCATGTTTCTGTGCAGGAAGAGAACAAGTAGCCCTTGGCCCCTTAACCTTGACCGCCATGTAAGTGTTTGAGACCATAATGACTACTGTGTGTAATTATGGTGTGAGGCAGGCTGGAATGTGACTTCAAAGCAGAGCCCTACTCTTGTCATGTTGAGGGTGGAGGAATTGTGAAAATATTTCTTTAACATTTATTTATTATTTATGTTATCTTCTTTCCAATGGGCGGGTCTGCATGTAGAGGCACATTTTCTAGTGAATTTGAAAGGACATAAAGCACAATTTCTTCAGACCATGGTCATTGACATAGCTACAGTATACTGTCAGTATAGATTCAGTCCTGAACACAAGGTTGCTAAATGATTCTATATCTACGTTACACTGTTCTTCAGTGAGCATTAAAGAGGGAGCTAGCAGTCTTATAATCTCAACCTCTACTAAAACGTAACTTGACTTTCTCAGAGCCTCTATGCTTAAGGTGTTGTTTGGTGGCCAGTGACTTTACCCATATAGTGCTGTGAAAAGTATTTTCCCCCTTTCTGATTTTCTCTATTTTTGCATATTTTCTATACTGAATCAAATCTTCAACCAAAACTTAACATTAGATAAAGGGAACCTGAGTTTACAAAACAAAAAAGGATACTTATTTTATTTATTTAATTGGGTCCCATTATTCCTGGTGAAAACCAAACACTGCATTCCACAGTAAGAACCTTATACCAACGGTCAGACATGGTGGTGGTAGTGTGATGGTTTGGGGATGCATGGCTGCCTTAGGACCTGGACGTCTTGCCTTAATAGAAGGAAAAGCTTTTTTGGGGGGGGGTGATGCGTGTTTGTAGCAATGCTGGCTGTATCCAAGGCTCAGACAATCATTCACATAACAACAGAATGCAGCACACAACTGAAGAGAGAATTTACAACCAATTTTCTAGTTACAGCATAAAACTTTCTCTCTAGAAAGATCTCGCGCTCTGAAAAGCAGAGAGTAGAAAGGCAGTTTGCCAGTTAGAGCACCACGTCCCCTGAACGATAGTGAAGAAGTAGGCACCCGATTAGACAACAAATGAGAAGGTGATTAAGCGTACTTCATGAGCTGTAACCGAAAAACAACTGGCATTTAGAAAGTTTGAAGTGAGGGAGAAAGTGTGGTGGAACAAGTATTATTACCACTGTTAAGTATCTTGCTAACGTTAGCTGGATTGAATTCTCCGCGTTAGATAACCAGGGAAATTTTGAGGAACATTAGCCAACTTAACGGATCAAATAATTGAGTTTATGGTATGAAAAGTTGCTGGCTAATAAAGTCAGACAGCTAACGTTACAACATCAGATGAGCTAATGTTAGTAACATAACCAATTCGCTATAGTATTAACTGATAACGTTATATGACTCCTTGCCGTTCCTTAAGTTACGCGTTAGTTGCTTACTGGATCCTGGCAATCTGTGTGAAATGTTAACTAGCTAACGAACTAACTACTATCTGTGAACTAATGTTTTTCCTCTGCAGTAAGTGGTACATTTTTAGAATGCGGGAATTAAGTGGAAATGAGGCGTTGCTTGTTAAACAAGTGGATTCAGGGATCAAGTGTAGCTGGAGCTGGGCCTGGTTTAAGCTGGATGCCACTATAGAGGTGAAAGGAACACCACACACTTTCCCTCTTTCTCACTTTTTCAGTACAGTGTATAAAAATGGGTATGCCAGGTGTACTCTGCCTGAAAGAGATAAATTATGCCAATAAAGGGTATCATGCCCTGCTGGCACATTGTAGAACAGATGTCCACAGGCAGAAAGTGTACAATGTAATTATTTGCAGTGTAGCCCAAAGATATTTATTTTGTTGTGTTGAACCTGACAGTTACACTTGGGTGCATTATTTGTTTAATTCGTTAATACCTGCATTTCCCCCTAGCAGAGACTTTTTGCAAGTTTCAGTGCAAAAAAAAAGTGGCACCTTTTTGGGCCCTCACCAGTTTGCATCCCTGGGAATGGCCTAGTCAAAGTCCAGACCTAATCCAAAATTGAGATGTTGTGGCAGGACTTAAAACGAGCAGTTCATGCTTGAAAACCCACAAATGTTGCTGACAGTTCTGCATGCAAGAGTGGGCCAAAATTCCTCCACAGCGATGTGAGAGACCGATCAACAACTACTGGAAGCGTTTGGTTGCAGTCATTGCAGCTAAAGGTGGCACACCCAGTTATTAAGTGTAAGGGAGCAATTACTTTTTCACACAGGGGAAATGGGTGTTGCATAACTTTGTTAATTAAATAAATAAAATAAGTATATATTTTTTTATGTTATTTGTAAACTCTGGTACCCTATCTAATTGTAGGTTTTGACTGAAGATCTGATAACATTCAGTATGAAAAATATGCTAAAATAGAGAGTGTTTCACAGCACTGTGGATGGGGCAGAGAGGGCTAACATTCCTGCCCCACAATAGTGGTAAACTACAGGACATGTCATCAGAGCATCTTGCTGTAGTCCAGACAAAGACAAGCTTTTGCCATGGTATCAGTGAAAGCATAAATCACTTATCAGGGTTCTAATATTGTCCTGGAGGGAAAAGCTGCAGGGTTTTAATTGTAGAGGCTTGAATGGATAATGCTAGACCGAGGGATGTGCAATGCTGGAACATAGCTACTGCAGGCCAGTTTGCCTTGAGCGTAGCGCTTCACTCAGAACAATACCAGTGGGACACTAGTGATTTAACTCTCCTTGTGTATTGATGACAGAGTCTCATGTGAGTGGAAGGTTTGTGTTATTAACAGCTCATATTTCACTCTGCTGGAATGCATGGCTGTCTCATTGAAAGCCCCGGCACAGGAGGCCGCCTTTAAAACAGTACACTGTAAAGGTAAGTCATTTGTTCAGTGTGAAGACTTTGTATGTTGCATGTGATTAGAAGGTCCTGTCATCTTTGACATGAGGAAAGACTCTTTATTTAACTAATATCTCTATCTTTATCATTATCTTTGTTTGCCGTACCAAGTGTTATTTTCTTGGCAGATGGGAATGTTTTCTGCATGTTCTCACCATGGAAACAGATCCAACAAAAAGACAACAATACAGTTCGCAGTGATGACGACTTGGCCCTGTATGTGCACAGTCTGTGTCATCTAACTTGATGATAGGCAGACAGACAGTTTTAGGGGGCACTCACTGGCGGCTTCAGATCTGCGAGCGTTACAAATGTTCTCACAAATCTCCCATTGACAAGAATGAATGACTCAAGATGACATGTGATTGATGCAGAAGTAATGTAGATACTGCATTTACAGTAGTAGGTTCTAAACCCAGTCCTTTGGGATCATCAATCATTTAATGTATAGAATTGCATAGAATAACTACATTTTTTATGGAGCACATAGACCTTTATTGGTGTGTGCATCTGTGTGTGTGTGTGTGTGTGTGTGTGTGACTCAGTCCTGTGCCATCGACTTACTCTCTCTTTCCACGGGTAGAGCCCTGCATGCAGACTGACAAACCCTGGTGGGTGAGTCAGTCTGGTTGAGGAGGCAGGACAGAGAGGGATGGGGGTTAGAAGAGGGTATCCACCTCCACCTGCTCCCTCTACAGGGTAAAGATCCTGTCCAAATAAGCAGCTCTGCCAGTGTATGAAGGCAGAGGAATCAAGCTGGATGGGGGAGAGCGTGTATGTTACAAAGGGTTGGACCTGGATGGGGCAGAGCATGTACCAACAGGGTCCTCCACCTCTACAGGTTTAAAGCTGCAGGAACAAAGGGCCAGGGGGCCCCAGACTACCTGGCTGCTATGCTGACTTTATTTCCATCACACCCAGTTGGACTCCCCCTATTTAACGACATCTTAAGTGAAGCCCATGGAATAGCTGAGTAAAATAACATCTCACTTTCCAGATACATTATGTCCATATTCTCAATGACAAGAGTATAAATATGTTTTAAGCATTGCTGTCGCCCTCCGTTGTTGGTGAAGAGTATAATTATGTTTTCATTGGTTTGACACTTTAATTAAAACAATAGTTGCAATAATACATGTCATAATTGAAAACTGTTTTTCTTTCATTGCTAGATTACAAATATTAGTCTAAATCTTCTCATAGGAGTGTGTAACTCCCCAGTCAGAAAGCTGGACCCCAAGTAATCCTGCTTACTTATTATCTCAAATTACCCCAGTAGAAATATGTAACTGTAAAAAAAGATGTTGAATAACAAATAACTTCCAGCAAACAGCTGCTCATTATCAGGGTTTGGACTGGAGATTTACGAATCTCAGAGCAGAAAGAAGTGTTGAGCAGGTTGCTCCTGCCGGCCTGCCTTTCAAAATGGTCATGTGGATGGGTGTGAAGTAAAGTCCTTGATTTATTCACGGCGACAGATAATTGCTGGTGTCTTGTCATCTGTCAGAAACACTGGGCCAAGGGATGTTCCAAACTACAGTCAAAGCTTTTTGTGTTCGGACCATAAATCTGTCAAGCTCTGCTGTAAATCTCAAGCCTCTGAGGAAGCCTGTTTGTGCATGTAAGATCTTAATTTGATCACCCTGTTGCAGGATAATGTTCCTGCAAAGCAGGACATTTAAAACGTGTAGTGTATTTGAGGTTTAAAAAGGCTTCTGAAAATTGAAATTTCCGACTTGATTTTCCCTTGCGTAAAATTTATCACCCCCTAC
The DNA here is from genome assembly GCA_023634145.1 of Thymallus thymallus. NCBI lineage: Eukaryota > Metazoa > Chordata > Actinopteri > Salmoniformes > Salmonidae > Thymallus > Thymallus thymallus. The sequence goes on along the minus strand of CM042379.1, from coordinate 19,224,220 downwards.
AAAAATGTCCATTAATTATAATCCGGATTATTTTCCTGCTGTAGCAAACTTGCTCAAATTAAGATCCTACATCTTTAAGACTATAGGCTATGACTCAGCATACTGTGCTGTGCTAGCCCAAAATCCTTTCCGTTAGAAATTGATCAAAGACAGTGCTGGATTACCTGGTGCTGTAATTACAGACGCGCTGACGGAGGCAATCAGACGCTTCTAATTTCTGGCGGAACAAATGAACACCCCACAGGTGGAGGAGGGTATGGAGACATTGGTGTAGAGCATGTAACACTGGCTGTGTCTGCTAGTTTGCTTACAATTTAAGATGACTTGGAGCAGCAGCTCCAGTAACCATGCTGAAATTGATCATTCTAACCCCTTGTAAAATCTAGATTCAGGAAGTTGGTGGCACCTTAATTGGGGAGTACGGGCTCATGGTAATGGCTGGAGCGGAATTGGTGGAATGGTATTAAATACATCAAACACCTGGTTTGATGCCATTCCATTTGCTCCGTTCCAGCCATTATTATGAGCCGTCCTCGCCTCAGCAGCCTCCACTAACCACAACCTACTTCACACGGTTAGGCTACTGCAAGATGCCTACTTCACACTGTTAGGCTACTGCAAGATGCCTACTTCACACGGTTAGGCTACTGCAAGATGCCTAGTTCCCACGGTGTTCTCTCAGACTCCAGAGAGCCAGTCCTGCCAAAACACTGAGCTTCAGTTCCCAGGGTCAAAGTCCTCAGCTAGTCTTGCATTATCTCTGACTTGTTCATCAGACACTCCTACATCATTCTTTTCATTTCCTCTCATACAAAGGACTCTCAGTCAGGACGTGGCTAACCAAGTAGATACTTCAGATTTTCCTGGGATCATTCTGCTAAGATGACATCAAACTAGTGGTGGCTGATGACATCAAAAGTTAGGGAGAAATTATGGATGAAAATAACGTTGATTAAAAAAAGCTAATATATGCAGCAGATGTATAGTTTAATTTACAAGGATGATTTTTGAATGTTTAATATGTTGTTGTTTTTTTATCCCTCCCCTCAGATCTTAGAGGAGAACCATCTTGAGAGGAGCCTCGTCTGCAATCAAACCAAGGGAAAGAAATGTGAGAGGGTATAGTCTAACATTGAAGTCATGGTGACTCAGAAGGTCATATTGTTATGGGGATGAATTGATACGATATGAAGACATGGGTGAAATAGTTCCTCTTCACTGATCTTTAGGGAAAGCTCTGACTGGAATTGAATGGTTGTGACCCTCCCACCTTTTCCAAAATCCAACCTATGATTAGCATGGAAAGGTTATGGCTTTTACAACTAATTTAAAATTATAGAGAGAACACCATGCCAGAGTGTGCAGACCTATGTTTAAGAAACCTAGACATTACACCCTAATTGTAGAACAAGAAAAGGAAGGGCGATGTTGTAATTCTCTCCTAAATAACTTTTTTTCAACCCACAATAATTATCAGACTTTTACTGTTGCATTGCAATGGGGCGAGCACATTGCTCTCACCTTGTCAGTGCTGGAAACAACCTTAAAAACACCTTTGCAAGACACAAACCTGGACATGGACATTTCTCTTTCAAACTGTTTATTTGACCAACAAGGCATTCTACATTGTAGGCCTCTACAAAATCGCTCCAAATTAGCAGCCCCAAACTGAAAAGTCAAGCTACGCCTATGACAGCGGCTTAAACTTTAAACGTTGGAAATGCTATCGCTAGATGAGTGTGCATCAGTGGAGGCTGCTAAGGGGAGGACGGCTCATAATAATGTCTGGGTTGGAGTAAATGGAATTTGATACCATTACCACTCATTCTGCTCTAGCCATTACCATGAAGCCGTCCTCCCCAATTAAGGTGCCACCAATCTCCTGTGGTGTGCATTGCCATTTACACCACTTAAGACAAATCAGCTAACTGTCGCGATGGCTCAAAACAAGCACCTTGTACCTCGTAGGCCTAATTGACTTTTTTAAGCAGCATGTTGTAAACCCAGGCAGGAAGGAAACAGTAACCTCTCAATGGGTGATAAGAGTTATGACCCCCAGCAGCATTTGGGCTGATATGATCAGTAGAGTCCAGTTTAATGGGTGAAGCTACAGACCCTTAGAGAACAAGATTTATTTTTTTAAAGATTTTGAAAGCATGCACTCAAGCAGTGTAATGACAGTGCCTTAGAAGTTAAATAAGTGAAATGTTATTTATGGGGACATATACAGTGGGGAGAACAAGTATTTGATACACTGACGATTTTGCAGGTTTTCCTATTTACAAAGCATGTAGAGGTCTGTAATTTTTATCATAGGTACACTTCAACTGCGAGAGACAGAATCTAAAACAAAAATCCAGAAAATCACATTGTATGATTTTTAAATAATTAATTTGCATTTTATTGCATGACATAAGTATTTGATCACCTACCAACCAGTAAGAATTCCGGCTCTCACAGACCTGTTAGTTTTTCTTTAAGAAGCCCTCCTGTTCTCCACTCATTACCTGTATTAACTGCACCTGTTTGAACTCATTACCTGTATAAAAGACACCTGTCCACACACTCAATCAAACAGACTCCAACCTCTCCACAATGGCCAAGGCCAGAGAGCTGTGTAAGGACATCAGGGATAAAATTGTAGACCTGCACAAGGCTGGGATGGGCTACAGGACAATAGGCAAGCAGCTTGGTGAGAAGGCAACAACTGTTGGCGCAATTATTAGAAAATGGAAGAAGTTCAAGATGACGGTCAATCTCCCTCGGTCTGGGGCACCTTGCAAGATCTCACCTTGTGGGGCATCAATGAACATGAGGAAGGTGAGGGATCAGCCCAGAACTACACGGCAGGACCTGGTCAATGACCTGAAGAGAGCTGGGACCACAGTCTCAAAGAAAACCATTAGTAACACACTACGCCGTCATGGATTAAAATCCTGCAGCGCACGCAAGGTCCCCCTGCTCAAGCCAGCGCATGTCCAGGCCCGTCTGAAGTTTGCCAATGACCATCTGGATGATCCAGAGGAGGAATGGGAGAAGGTCATGTGGTCTGATGAGACAAAAATAGAGCTTTTTGGTCTAAACTCCACTCGCCGTGTTTGGAGGAAGAAGAAGGATGAGTACAACCCCAAGAACACCATCCCAACCGTGAAGCATGGAGGTGGAAACATCCTTCTTTGGGGATGCTTTTCTGCAAAGGGGACAGGACGACTTCACTGTATTGAGGGGAGGATGGATGGGGCCATGTATCGCGAGATCTTGGCCAACAACCTCCTTCCCTCAGTAAGAGCATTGAAGATGGGTCGTGGCTGGGTCTTCCAGCATGACAACGACCCGAAACACACAGCCAGGGCAACTAAGGAGTGGCTCCGTAAGAAGCATCTCAAGGTCCTGGAGTGGCCTAGCAAGTCTCCAGACCTGAACCCAATAGAAAATCTTTGGAGGGAGCTGAAAGTCCGTATTGACCAGCGACAGCCCCGAAACCTGAAGGATCTGTATGGAGGAGTGGGCCAAAATCCCTGCTGCAGTGTGTGCAAACCTGGTCAAGAACTACAGGAAACGTATGATCTCTGTAATTGCAAACAAAGGTTTCTGTACCAAATATTAAGTTCTGCTTTTCTGATGTATCAAATACTTATGTCATGCAATAAAATGCAAATTAATTACTTAAAAATCATACAATGTGATTTTCTGGATTTTTGTTTTAGATTCCGTCACTCACAGTTGAAGAGTACCTATGATAAAAATTACAGACTTCTACATGCTTTGTAAGTGGGAAAACCTGCAAAATCGTCAGTGTATCAAATACTTGTTCTCCCCACTGTATATCATTCGCCAGTGCGTTTGAACCTAAAAAAACAATACATTGTAATGGGTATGTTTCATGTTGTAGGTATGTGTATTGCTTGAGGTTTGTCATGTGATCTATTTCTCCTGCAGTATCATTTTAAGATAAAAAAAAATGTCAGGTTACTCCTTCCTCCAGGAATGAAGGCTGATATGGCCATGTGTTGCTTCTACATGTATGGGTCAATTATGTGCCTATACTGTACATGCCACAGTAAATGATTAGAGGTATGACACATAGACATACAGTAACATACATACAACACAGTTAGTAGCAGTAGCACAGTACTTCAACAAGCTAGAGTCAGTGGCCAAGCCTAGGAGCTACAGTGGGTTGGCACTGACACACACCGCGGGGCACGAGACCCCACGTGTCAAATCCACTGCTTACAAACGTCATCTGCAGGGATATTGATTTATTTGTTGATTGTGTTCTTCTACTTATATGTAGAGCAAAATGTTGTACAAAATAAACTATCAGCACCGGAGTGTTGTAAAGAGGTAAGTGGCACCTTGGGGAGAGGAAGAAGATTGCTGCTGCCACTAAATCAAACCATGAAATGTTCCTATTATAGTACTTCGGAGTGTTTTCGTAATCCATTAATTTGGACAAATGGTTCCGCTGCTCACATCAACTGTCTTCCACCTCTAATAGAGGATGGTTTGGGGGACGGTGAGGTGGAGGAGGTGGGTAGTCCGTGGAGCAAACAGGGTAGCAAATTGTGGACAATCTGCACTTGAGCCAACAGTGATTACAGGTGATAATTGTAAAATATGTGTTGTTTTTTTGCTTTGAAGTCTTGGCCCTTGTCTGTTCAGGTCCTGGAGGCCACTCAAGCTTGATTTATGACAGTTTCACGCTAGACATCCAAATTACACTGTACCTTAGTCCAGCCATAGCAAGGTAAGAATCACTCAATAGAACGTGGCTAATTGTTACCATAGAGATATCTGATGTTCATGTCAGACATGATGATAAGTGTTTTTGCTCCATTTTCTCAGCTATAAGGTGTAAAAAGGAGTTTATTTATGTAGCTTATCTGATGAAGTCACTACGGGTCAGGAGTGAAACCACAATTAGTAATTTCTTTCACTGAACACCCACGATAAAATACTTTACCCTTGACAATAAAATAGTGTGGCTGCGAAATAAGTGAACTTTGATTAAGTGATTCTTTTTAAGGTTAATTTCTAACATTGACATTTGATTTTAGTGTTGTAACATCCTGATAGCATTTTATAACATGTATTTACATGGCAAGTTTATGTTAATCTCTTTCATCAACTGTGTGTTTGAGATTCCTGGCAGGCGAGACTTAGTGAATCACAACGGCTGCTACTGCAGCGCTTTCTCAGTCTTAAAAAAACAATTCCTGAGATGAAAAAGTGACTCATTGTTTTAAAGATAGCATCCCTATCTGTTAGGACATTTATACTCAAACATTTGCCTACAGACATTTCACAAATGTCTTCTACGCACCATTATTTTTTGGGTACTCATTATTTTTTAGATAGCATTTCCGCTGAAACATTCCAGACATTTCACAAATGCCTTCCCTCCAATAACATACCATGTTTTTTTTTCACAGCGTTGTAATGCTGCTGGATATCATCACATGTTCATGTTCCATTGTGACACTGATCATGCTAATAATGTACCTCAGAAGCGGAGGCGATCCTGCATGACTGGGGAGGCTGGATAGAGGAGAGGAGGGGAGGGGGTGTTACTGTCTGAGCAGTTGACTGATCCTTCTCCTGTTTGCCCTCAGGGCCCTCGTAAACACAGAATACAACTTTGCTTTTAGGCAAGTCTTCCTACAATGTGACACATACAAAAAGACAAGTCTTTAAAAGCGCCTCTCAGCTGTCAGAGCCAGCCAGAGGTATGACTGACTGACTCACTGAAAGGAGCTAAGAGACAGCAGAAGGAGAACGATTTTGGGCTTGTGGTATGGCTGAACACTAGCACTGTCTGCCGCTGCATTGGAGTCACGTAGGATAGGACAGGAGCTTGGAACTACCAGCCCAGAGGAGTTTCACCAGTTTTACCTCAGCTTGGAAGGTAAACATCTACAGTGTCTGCAGAAAAAGGCGACACACCTGGTCCTGTCTTCTCAGAGTAGAGTACACAGGGGGAGTGTTGGCACCAGGCCAGCCATGAGCAGCCACGCCATTCTCACCAAGTCAGAATTCTCTGAGGAGGAGCAAGAGGGGAGTCTGCTTGGTTTGGATGAGGAAGAGGAGGACAGTGGCAGCGAGGACAGCGAGGCTGGCTCGAAGAAGTCTTCAGAGAGCGAGGGGGGCACGGCCGTCAGCTGCCAGGATGACAAGAGACGGAGTCGCCCCGTCCGCTCCAAGTCCCGCCGTGTGGCCGCCAACGTTCGCGAGCGCAAACGCGTCCTGGACTACAACCAGTCATTCAATGCGCTGCGCATGGTGCTCAAACATGACCTCAACGGCAAGAGACTGTCCAAGATCGCCACTCTGAGGCGTGCCATCAACCGCATCTCTTCGCTGACCATCTTCCTGCGCTCCCACCCCAGCCCCAGTGCCCTGCCAGGAGGACAGCCACCCTGTACCCATGCAGAGTGCCTCAGAGGGAATTCCTCGGCTGGGATTGGAGAGACCATGCTGGTCCTGGGGAAGGACAGGGAGAGAGAGAGGGGCTTCCAGACCCCAGTGGAGACCTACTGTCTGCAGCGTAAGCCTCAACACCACCAGCAGTCCCTGCAGGATCACTGTGCCCACAAGGCTCCCATCATTCTGCCTCCAGAGCTCCAGCTCTACACAGACACCCCAGGAGGAGGACACCCCAGCCCATCGTGCCTGCCCTCCCCATCCTATGCTCACTTCTCCCCCACTGAGACCCAGTTCTACACGCCCTCGCACCCTCACGAGGAGTTGAGCAGCCCCCCGTACTACAGCAGCAGCGAGTGGAGTGGGGGGTCAGGGTACCCGTTTGGAGTGAGGGCCACCTGTCGCCCGAACCACACTGACAGCTTCTCAGACTCCTCTCCTGCCGTGCCCTTCACATGGCAGCTGGGTTACCTGCAAGGGTCAGCCAGCTACCAACAGTTCCTTACCATGCACTGACTGAATGAACCCAAGACATGAGCTCTACTGGAGGGCACCAACGTTAAAGTCTACAATGATGTCAAACAGAGGGAAGCTGACGTGTGTATATGTCTATGTATGTACAGTATGTATGGGATTGCAATGATGGCTTTGGCTATTTGGCTTTGCAAGTGGATTTCTTAGTAATGGCTTACACTTGTTTAAATAGATTGACAAAAGTGATGATGAAATGAAATGTTACAGAAGAAGTTAGTAGAATACAGTACATGTTTTACCTCCAATAGTCTCTAAATGCAAAAAGGAATGTGTTTTAACATTTCAACATGTTTGTAATGCAGAATATAACGTGCTAAATATCGATACTGAATGAACTGTATAAGTTGTTAGTCTTAAAACAGAGCATCTATATTTTTGTTTACCTGAGATATGTATGTTACATGAGAAAGATGACTGTTTTCTCCTTCCCCTACAGCACAAACCCCCAGAAAAGCAACTTGTACACATTTTTATGGAAGTGTCAGAATTGTGCCTATGCAATTTGTATTTTTGTAAGAACCGAAAGATAATTATGTAATAATAAAGAGAATAAAACATGTTCTGAACATTATGAAACGCCCATACTTTTTTGAAAATGAATATAGGATTTGTTATCAAACATAAGATGATTGTTTTCAATGATTACTTATACAGTTGGACCTTATTGATTATTACTTGCATGTTTGGTTTCTTACCCCTGCGTCTTTCCTTTGAAATGTGTAGGTTACAACACACCCCCTCGGGTCTTCTCCTACTCACTTATAACTAGCATTGCCAACCGCATTCCTTTTAGGTCAAGGAGTGCCTGTCAACTTTGAATGATGTGAATTAAGTAATTATGCATGATGAAATAAATGTGTGTGTGTGTGTGTGTGTGTGTGTGTGTGTGTGTGTGTGTGTGTGTGTGTGTGTGTGTGTGTGTGTGTGTGTGTGTGTGTGTAGGGGGACAGAGGGAGGTGTTTATACAGGTCCTTTACATCCATGATTCAGGAAGGCCTGTGCCATAAAGTCTCTGACCTCTAAGGGCTTGTGAGTAGATGAGCAATTGTCAGCTTGACTTCTCTTGTCACAAAGCAAGAAAACTCACTCGGGAATGAATGCCTGAGGTGTGCAAACAGAGGAAATGAGCCGTAGGAGAGACGTGATCAGGGTCAGGTATACAGTAGGTTGTTGTCAGGATCATAGCAAACAGATTCCAGTAAAAGCAAGGCTTTTAGGAGGAGGAACAGAAGCAAAGGGCTTTGGTCTACTAGAGTCAAGGGCCGTACTCCCTTACTAGTCCGTCCCCCTACACGTTTCCTAAGGATGTGAAACACTGTATTTTCCAGACATAGAGACAGCCAGACCTAAACTGTGAACTTGTATGCCCTTTTATATATGATCTGTAATTAAATATGTCTCCATAACATGACTTGACAAGCATATGAGACACTTACCTCATCTCTAGTCCAAAAACCCTATCAACCATTTCGTTTTTACTATTAGTGTCCTCCAGAGGGCAGTCACATCATTCATACATACCTGGGAAGTCACATGTACAGTACATATAAATCTGAATCCTGAAAATGTTGTGTAGTGTTAGATACAGATATGGAGGATGAGGTCTCTCTGCTAATATTACAGTGGTGATTATGAGTAATCTGATTGGTTGGTTTACTTTTACAGTTCTGCATTGCTGTTGTCCTATCCTCGGCCACCCACCCAGGCTTCACTCATTTCAATAACACAAGATTTGGAAGGGTGGCCGCAAAACTACTGTTGCCCCAGCAACCCCCACACCTGTAAGGATTTATACAATGGGTGGGTCTAATTCTGAATGCTGATTGGCTAAAACCGCATTCCAGCCGGTGTCTATTCGACAAGTTAATACCGGCTAAATCAATGACGTTAAAATGCCTATTTACTCTGTTCCATCTGACTGTGCAATCCACTGCCTCATCAGCCCAGCCAGGCAATTTATAAACTTGATCTCCACTATAAAAAGCAGGCAGCTTATCTCAACCAGTCGAAATCATGAATCAGAATAATTTTTATGGATATATACAAAGAACTATCAATAGAAGACAGGTTAAATGAAACGAAGTGCAGCTAGTTTGCTGTCTTTCCAGCTTCAATTTGGAGTAATTGTGTTAACTGTGTTGTTGGCTAGCTCCTCTGAACAACAGTGTTCTGAGGAGAGTGCACATTTTCAACACCAGGCCAAATTGCGCATCATTAGCTCATTGTTATGGATGTATCCAAATAAATATCATTTACAGTCACATGAAACAGCTTAAACAAACGCAAATGCAGCTACTTTGCTGTTATTCTGGCTGCACTGTTAGCCGTAGTTGGCTAGCTAGCAAGCAAGGGACAAGAACGTTGCCAGCCAGTATGGCAATGGAACATTTAGAACAAACGACTGGGTCCATAGATACAGAACAAAAAGAATGAACGACTGGGTCGCGTCCATAGAATGAACGACCAGCCGATTTGGGTAGCAACCCTAGTTTTGTGTCGGGACTATATATTGTGGAAGGATGAAATAGTATGAATACATTCATATATAGTAGAATGTCTAACGTACCTGTCCACTTGATTATTTTTAGTGGCAATTTAGACCCGAAACAAACATTTACATTCGCTGCACATTATCTTCTCAGACTGTTAGCAAACAGTCACGGCTAACACAAAACAAATGGAGTATGTTAGCTAACTTTAGCCAACTTTCGCAAACTATTTCCCTTGTTGAACGCACCTCAGGTAAGAAACCAGACACAACAGTGCCACAGAGAAAATACCTGTCCAAGTGTTGAATGAAGATTAAGATGGTAAACACCTGTGAGTCAGTTATGTGACTCCTTGTACCTTGTGACAGCATGCATGGTTAGGCTATGAGGAGTTCACGACTATTGACACTCTTGGGAAAAGCTAACTACAAAACCCTCTGACCAGAACATATCAGACAGATGGGTGAGTCTAGTATAAACAAAGACTAGATCAAAGACAAGACTCCCTCAGGCCGTTCCTGTCAGTTTTACAAGAATACCTTTGTCACCACAGGATTAGGTACTTGAGCAGACAAATTAGTGACACTGGCTTTTCCCAGACAATGATGATACTCAGACAAGGACAGATTGCGCTAGAGTTTATTATCACTCCTGAGGAAAACAAAGGCAAAAATAACTGAAATAGTAAAAAAACAAAATACCCACATATGTAGTCATTTTGGTCAAATGTGAATGTTGCTTGATGTGAATTCCAGGCTGAGAGACACAATGTCCATAGTACTTTCCATCTCTTCTGTTTTTGCAGTCAGAGAGCCTTTGGAGTGGAGGGAACCCCCCCTTTAACAGTAGAGTGGTGGCGTCTGACTGTGTCTGTCCTTCCTGCAGCATGCTCAAAGTCACCGCCGTCATTTGCCTCTCTGCAGTGACAGATCATCAGTTGTGCTGGCTGGCTCCCTGTCACTGTCACCCCCAGTCCTGATAAATGTTGTGGAGTGTGGCAGTTACACTGGGGAAAGTGCAGAAAAAATGCCCTTCCCAGACGATTGTCTCATTCTCTCCTCTCCATTGCCCACTCTCCCTGGCTGTGCCCTGCAGCTCATCCCTGCCTGCTGGACGGCCACCCACTCCCTCTCTCCCGTTCTGAATCCTTCACCTGTGATAAAATGACACCACAAAAGTTGAGCCGCCCATCAAACCCATCAGCCCTCAGCCACAACCATAATCCCATGGCCCCTCTCACAGCCACGCTAGACACAGCATTAGTAGTCAGCTCATATTGAACCTAATATAAATATACACAGTGGCGATTTTAGCATGTAAAATCTTGGTGGGGGAAAATTTAAATGTGGGATGTATGCCAGCAAAGCCACTACACAACACAACACTAAACAATACATTAATTGCACGATAACGGTGCCCAAAAACTGTTAGGGCTTACATAAAGCTGTCCCAACAGCAGCGTCCCAACACCTTACCACTGCTACACCTGGCTATCAGTGGAGCCTTGTCTGGCAGCAAAACAGTTCATTCAGCCTCATTTACTGCCTTTTAAATAAACATAGCTCATATGGCTGAGGGCATACCCCTACAGCCTCCTTCTCTCTCTCTCTCTCTCTCTCTCTCTCTCTCTCTCTCTCTCTCTCTCTCTCTCTCTCTCTCTCTCTCTCTCTCTCTCTCTCGCTCTCGCTCTCCCTCTCTCTGTCATGTCTCCTTGCTCCAGTGAAGCGAGTGTGTCAGCTGTCAGAGAGTGTTCAGCTCTGAGCCAGCCAGCCAGGTCTGAGTCCAGTGCTGCTGCTCTGAGGCCACGTCAGTGGAAGAGGTGACAGCTCAGGCCTCTCCCTAACCAAGCGCAACCCTCACATCCCAAAGGAGTCCCACAGCTCTTCTTCCTCTCTCTGTCTTTATGAGTCAGCCAGTCTAAGAAAGGGCTCCTTCTGAATATACAGTACCAGTCAAAAGTTTGGACGCACCTATTCATTCAAGGGGTTTTCTTTATTTGTACTATTTTCTACATTTTAGAATAATAGTGAAGACATCAAAACTATGAAATGACATATATGGAATCAAATCGAAATATATAAAATATATTTTATATTTGAGATTATTCAAAGTAGCCACCCCTTTCCTTGATGACAGTTTTGCACACTCTTGGCATTCTCTCAACCAGCTTCATGAGGTAGTCACCTGGAATGCATTTCAATTAACATTAATTAATGATCGTAATGCGTTTGAGCCAATCAGTTGTGTTGTGACAAGGTAGGGGTGGTATACAGAAGATAGTCCTATTTGGTAAAAGACCAAGTCCATATTATGGCTAGAACAGCTCAAATAAGCGAAGAGAAACGACAGTCCATCATTCATTTAAGGCATGAAGGTCAATCCGGAAAATATCAAGAACTTTGAACGTTTCTTCAAGTGCAGTTGCAAAAACCCCTATGATGAAACGGGCTCTCATGAGGACCGCCACAGGAAAGGAAGACCCAGAGTTACCTCTGCTGCAGAGTATAAATTCATTAGTTACCAGCCTCAGAAATCGGCAATTAACGGCACATCAACATCAACTGTTCAGAGGAGACTGCGTGAATCAGGCATTCATGGTAAAATTGCTGCAAAGAAACCACTACTAAAGGACACCAATAATAAGAAGAGACTTGCTTGGGTCAAGAACCACGATGAGTCCAAATTTAAGATTTTGGGTTCCAACCGTTGTGTCTTTGTGAGACGCAGAGTAGGTGAACGGATTATCTCTGCATGTGTAGTTCCCACCGTGAAGCATGGAGGAGGAGGTGTGATGGTGTGGGGGTGCTTTGCTGGTGACACTGTCAGTGATATATTTAGAATTCAAGGCACACTTAACCAGCATGGCTACCACAACATTCTGCAGCAATACGCCATCCCATCTGGTTTGCGCTTAGTGGGATTATCATTTGTTTTTCAACAGGACAATGACCCAACACACCTTCAGGCAGTGTAAGGGCTATTTGACCAAGAAGGAGAGTGATGGAGTGCTGCATCAGATGACCTGGCCTCCACAATCAATTGAAATGGTTTGGGATGAGTTGGATCGCAGAGTGAAGGAAAAGCAGCCAACAAGTGCTCAGCATATGTGGGAACTCCTTCAAGACTATTGGAAAAGCATTCCAGCTGAAGCTGGTTGAGAGAATGCCAAGAGTGTGAAAAGCTGTTATCAAGGCAAAGGGTGGCTACTTTGAAGAATCTCAAATATAAAATATATATTTTGATTTGTTTAATACTTTTTTCATTACTTCCATATGTGTTATTTCATAGTTTTTCATAGTCTTCACTATTATTCTACAATGTAGAAAATTGTAAAAATAAAGAAAAACCCTTGAATGAGTAGGTGTGTACGGTACCTATAACTATAAGTCACTGTAAGTCTCTAAAATATGTCTTACTTAGCCTACTCTCCATATTTATAATCTATAATCAAAGCAATTGGGGGGTTGAAAGAGGGTTGAGTATTTGAACTAATCTCTGAGTGATTTCAGGGAGCTGAAAGATGTCTTCATTATTTTAGGATTACTTCATCAAGATACTGTAAATGTGACAGAATCGTTATAGTTATTTATCCAGAGGCTCAAATCCATTATGTCACAGTAGAAATAGAAATTATCCCGCAGCATACTAATAACTTCATTAATGCTGGATCAACAACATGGACACATCTATCAGACTGTCACGAAAGGGTGCATACAGAGACCAAGGCGCAGCGCAGGTATAGTTCGACATTTTATTACTGAATATTAAATTCCCAAAATGACGAACTCACAAAACAAAACACGATGTGACAAAACGTAACACACTTACTTCAAACGTGACTTGAATATAACGACCCACACAAAGGTGTAGGACATACAAACATATGTAGGATCCCTAATTAGAGACAATGAAGTGCAGGTGCCTCTAATTAGGGATCCAACACAAAACCACCACACAGAGCCAGAAATAATAGACCTGTCAGACTCTGACCATGGATACATAGAGAAGCAATAGGCTTCTCTATGGCCAGAGCCTGACAGTACCCCCACCCCCCCCCCCCCCCCAAAGGCGCAGACTCCCGAACGCAAACCAAAACACAAATACATGGGGGGAGGGTTAGGGAGGGAAGCTTAGTTCTTTGGTGGCGGTTCCGGCCCCGGCGAAGTAGGCAACTTCCTGCCATGCCCTCTCCTTATGGTGAACGGCTCCGGCCATGGAGCGGGGCCAATACCCGGGCCCGGACTGGGCACCGGTGGGGAAACCGGCTCCGGCCATGGAGCGGGGAAAATAACCGGGCCCGAACTGGGCACCGGTGGGGTAGACGGCTCCGGCCATGGAGCGGGCCAAATAACCGGGCCCGGACTGGGCACCGGTGGGACAAACGGCTCCGGCCATGGAGCGGGGCAAATAACCGGGCCCGGACTGGGCACCGGTGGGACAAATGGCTCCGGGCCATGGAGCGGGGCAATTAACCGGGCCCGGATTGGGCACCGGTGGGACAAACGGGCCCGGACTGGGCACCGGTGGGACAAACGGCTCCGGCCACGGAGCTGGGCAATTTACCGGGCCCGGACTGGGCACCGGTGGGACAAACGGCTCCGGCCATGGAGTGGAGCAGACCACCGGACCAGGACTAGGCTCTGGCACTGGAGCGGAGCAGTCGGCTGGACCCGGAATGGGCACCGGTGGAGCGGACTGCTCTGGCTCTGGAGCGGAGCAGAAGTCTGCACCCGGATTGGGCACTGAACCTCCAGCGAAGGTCAGCAACCCCGAACCTCCAGCGAAGGTCAGCAACCCCGAACCTCCATCGAAGGTCCGCAGCCCGGAACCTCAAGCGAAGGTCAGCAACCCTGAGCCTCCAGCGAAGGTCAGCAACCCTGAGCCTCCAGCGAAGGTCAGCAGCCCGGAGCCTCCAGCGAAGGTCCGCAGCCCGGAGCCTCCAGCGAAGGTACCCATTCCGGGTTCAGCCGTCTGCTCCGCTCCAGTGTCAGAGCAGTCCGCCGTACCGGTACCCAATCCGGGTCCAGCCGTCTGCTCCGCCCCAGTGCCAGAGCAGTCCGCTCCCCCGGTACCCATTCCGGGTTCAGCCGTCTGCTCCGCTCCAGTGCCAGAGCAGTCCGCCGTACCGGTACCCAATCCGGGTCCAGCCGTCTGCTCCGCCCCAGTGCCAGAGCACTCCGCTCCCCCGGTACCCATTCCGGGTTCAGCCGTCTGCTCCGCTCCAGTGCCAGAGCAGTCCGCCGTACCGGTACCCAATCCGGGTCCAGCCGTCTGCTCCGCTCTTGAGCCAGAGCAGACATCTAGCCAATTGTGACATCTCTGCCCAGTCCGGGCCCGGTTGTTTTCCCCGCTCCATCGCCGGAGCCGTTTGCCCCACCTGTGCCCAGTCCGGGCCCGGTTATCTTCCCCGCTCCATGGCCGGAGCCGTTTGCCCCACCGGCGCCCAGTTCGGGCCCGGCTGTTTTCCCCGCTCCATGGCCGAAGCTGTTTACCCCACCGGTGCCCAGTCCGGGCCCGGCTGTTTTCCCCGCTCCATGGCTGGAGCTGTTTACCCCACCGGTGCCCAGTCCGGGCCCGGTAAATTTCCCAGCTCCATGACCGGGCATAAGGAGGGGGCATGGGAGGAGACTCTCGACATCGCCGGAGCCGGTACCGCCACCGGCGAGCTAATCTTCCCTCCCTGACCCCACCCATGTAATTGTGTTTTTGTTGTTGGCGTCCGGGAGTCCGCGCCTTGGGAGGGGGGGGGGGGGGGGGCTACTGTCAGGCTCTGGCCATAGAGAGGCCTATTTGCTTCTCTATGTAGCTATGGTCAGAGTCTGACAGTGTCTTTCTTTTCTGTTTCTTTGTGGGGTTTGGGTTGGATCCCTAATTAGAGGCAGCTGCACCGCATTGTCTCTAATTAGGGATCATATATATGTTTGTCTGTCCTTCACTCTTGTGTGTGTCGTTGTATATCTCCAGTCACGGTGAAAGTAAGTGTGGTTCATTTATTTACGTTGGTTCATTCGTGTTTTGTTTGTTTAGTAGTTTGGAATTTTTGGTGTAATACATAGTATAAAATAAACACAATATGTCGAACTACAATCCCTGCGCTGCGCCTTGGTCTCTCCTTCCACCCAATTGTGACATCTAGCCATACTCCCAAGTACTTGTCTGAGGTACCTCAAGCTCTAAACCCTCAGAGGTAGTAATCATACCTGTGGGGGGAGGGGCATTCTTCTTACCAAACCACATGACCTTTGTTTTGGAGGTGTTCAGAACAAGGTTAAGGGTAGAGAAAGCTTGTTGGACACGAAGCAAGCTTTGTTATAGAGCATTTAACACAAAATCCGGGGACGGGCCAGCTGAGTATAAGACTGTATCATCTGCACATAAATGGATGAGAGAGCTTCCTGCTGCATGAGCTGTGTTGTTGGTGTAAATTGAGAAGAGCGTGGGGCCTAGGACCGAGCCTTGGGGTACTCCCTTGGTGACAGGCAGTGGCTGAGACAGCAGATTTTCTGACTGTATACACTGCACTCTTTGAGAGTGGTAGTTAGCAAACCAGACCAAAGACTGCTCAGAGACACCAATACTCCTTAGCCGGCCCACAAGAATGGAATGGTCTACCGTATCAAAAGCTTTGGCCAAGTCAATACAAATAGCAGCACAAGATTGCTTAGAATCAAGGGCAGTGGTGACATCATTGAGGACCTTTAAGGTTGCAGTGGCACATCCGTAACATGAGCGGAAACCAGATTGCATACCAGAGAGAATACTATAGACATCAAGAAAGCCAGTCAGTTGATTATTGATAAGTTTTTCCAACACTTTTGATAAATAGAAATAGGCCTATAACAGTTAGGATAAGCTTGAGCTCCCCCTTTAAATAAAGGACTAACCGTGGCTGCTTCCAAGCAATGGGAACCTCCCTAGAACGGAGAGAAAGGCTAAAAAGGTTGGTGATGATAGGGGCAGCAACCTTAAAGAAGAAAGGGCCTAAACCATCTTTTTTTTGGGAACAAGTTTCAGGAGCTCCTTTTGTACCTCAGACTCAGTAATTGCCTCCAGAGAAAAACTTTGTAGCGGGGAGGGGTAAAAGAAGGAGAAGCATCGGTTATAGTTGCATTAAAAGGGGTGGCAGATGAGGAAATGTTGGACGGGCAAGGAGGCATGGCTGAGTCAAATAGGAATCCTGACTTAATGAAGTGTTGATTAAAGAGCTCAGCCATGTGCTTCTTGTCAGTAACAACTACATCATCAACTTTAAGGGACATGGGCAGCTGTGAGGAGGAGGGTTTATTCTCCAGGTCTTAAACCGTTTCCCAGAATTTTTTGAGGTTAGACCCACAGAGAGAGAACTTTTCCTTAAAGTAACTAACTTTGGCCTTCCGGATAGCCATTTGCCTGAATGAGAGCCAGTCAGCCTGAGTAAGCGTGTGCCGGGCCTTTCGCCAAATGCAATTCTTGAGGTGGAGTAACTCTGCAAGATCACGGTCGAACCAGGGGCAGAACTGTTTTTAATTCAAATTTTCTTTATTGGGGCGTTTTTGTTAACAATACCACTGAAAATATCAGAAGGTCCAAGCGTCTTCGACAGAGGGGATGAAGCTGATTCTATTCCATTTTACAGAAGCCAGTTTATGAAGGAATGCTTACTCATTAAAGTTTTTTAGCAAGCGTCTAAATCAGGACAGGTTGTTTCACTGAGCAGCCATTACGAGCACAGGCTGTAAAACAGTGATCACTAAGGTCATTACAGAAAACACCAGACTGATACCTATCAGGATTATTTGTGAGGATAACATCAAGAAGAGTAGCCTTTTCTGTGTGTTTGGAGTCATACCTTGTGGTAATAATCTGAGAAAGATTTAGGGAGTCCCATTGCTTTAGGACTTGGTCAGGTGGTTTAAGCATGTCCCAATTTAGGTCACCTATCAGGGCAAATTCAGACTTAGTGTAAGGGGCCAAGAGAGAGCTTAGGGCAGGTAGGGTACAGGCCGGTGCTGATGGAGGACGAAAGCACCCAGCAACAGTCAACAAAGAGTTATTTGAAAGTTGAATACTTAAAACGAGCAAATCAAATTGTTTGGGGATAGACTTGGGGGAGACAACCGAGCACTGAAGGTGATCCTTGGTTAAATAAATTGCCACTCCCCCACCTTTGTTAGATCTGTCTTGACAAAAAAGGTTATAACCAGAAAGGTTAACATCAGTATTCAAAACACTGCAGTGCTGATGTATGACATCTGAATGTGCATTAGATGGCAATAAGACCATATTTTACAGCGGTTTCATCAGGTAACATGAATACAAAGCCGGTGGGAGGTGGTTAGAATAGGATGGTAGGCCAAAAGTCTGTGTAACCAATAGAGAGTCAGAGCCCCCCCCCAACCCAGACAGACAGACAGACAGACAGACAGACAGACAGACAGACAGACAGACAGACAGACAGACAGACAGACAGACAGACAGACAGACAGACAGACAGACAGACAGACAGACAGACAGACAGACAGACAGACAGACAGACAGACCGCTGACAGCAGAGCTGTTTCAGTCCATCCCTGCAGGAAATGAAAGAGGGCAAAAACCCTCCCTCCCTCTCATTCCAGACGCATTAATGTACTCTAACTGCATGCAAACAAAGAAAGGGGCAAGGGCAGAAAGAAATAGCTGATAGATACTAGCAAACATGAAGGAGGAGGGAGAAGGATGGGGGGGGGGGGGGTAAGAAGACATTTCCTGACATTTCACAGAGTAAAGGAGGTCATTGTTGAACTGAGTCAGCCCTGGATTCATTCATTACTGATATGCATTGTAGCATTCAGTTTAGCCCCCGGGGATAAGCTGATTTGTACACACGGACCGGATGACAAACACATTATCTTAGACATTACTGCACGGCAAGCTGATGAACATATCAGTCACTGGCAGGCAGTCCATGTACAGACTACAGTCAGACGCATTGTCCTCCACTTGCTTATAGAGGGTAACATAAAGCCAAGGAAAGGACACAGGGATTTCATGCTATAAGCCTTTGTATTTTATATACGTGTTATATGTGCAGCCTCCATGCATGGATGGTAACCTGTAGTGTACAGGAGGTGTTAATTCAGACCCAGGGTGAGATGGAGCCTACTTTACAGAGGACTCCTAACATTAATCCTCTTTATCCCCTGGGCCCAGTTTTTCTAATTGTATCTATCTGGATTTTACCCATTGGATAGTATTACATGTATAGAAATAGAATGAATAGAATGGACAAATCGTTGATTTGCATGGGGAATCCTGTTCTATTCATTCTACTTCTATGCATTTTGAATTGGTATTATTTTTTAAATGTAACCTTTATTTAACTAGGCAAGTCAGTTAAGAACAAATTCTTATTTACAATGTCGGCCTATCTACAGGGTTAGCCCCTGGAGCAAATGAGGGTTAAGTGCCTTGCTCAAGGACACATCCACAAGTTTTTCACCTTGTCGGCTTGGGTGTTCGAACCAGCAACCTCGGGTGTTCGAACCATCTGCATCAAGGGCAAAGCTGAGGCATCCATTAGCATCTGTTTAATTGGTATTAATTAGGTTTTATATGAGTGCGCACCTCTGTCAAGGCTGTGGCCGGTGCCAGGCAGCGTCAGATGTAATTACAGTACTTGTAGTTTGCATGGTGTTGTGCAAATCGACACAAGGCACTCTGGCTAATAAATTAGCTTTCATGTCGATAGGAGCAGACTGACTGTACAGGAGTGAAATGTAAGTGTAAATACGAGAGCTTCTCCAAAGGCTCAAGATAGCATGAAGCTCATACAGTATACCCATGGGAGAGGTGTATTGGAGTCTGCACTGCAGTGAGGATCTGTGACGGAGGAGATGTTTTACAGTTATACGTCACCTGCTGTTCAATACAGAGACATTTCCATGTGTCTTTTTCTCATTAGGAAAAGCAATCAGTGTGTTCATTACGACCCAACCATACAGGGATGGACTATTTAGATCTAGCAGGGGAGACAAACAGTGATGGCCTGCACTGCCTTCCGCTAAGTTTGTGCTATGACTATCCATTTCTAATTGCATTAAGACTGTTCCTTCTCCAGCCACTATATTCTCCATCAACAGTAAAACCAAGCCTTTGGTTAGAAGCCCACAGGAGAATTGGGTTAAACAATCATCTGGTGTGTGTGTGGCGAGAGAAAAATAACTCAATTTTTCCCTCTGTTTTTCAGGTGCACAAGCATAACAGGTCAGTAAGGCCGCGTTTACATAGGCAGCCCAATTCTGATATTTTTCCAACTATTTGGTCTTTTGACCAATCACATCTGATCTTTTCACATCAGCTCTTTTTCAAAAGACCAATTAGCGAAATAAATATCAGAATTGGGCTGAAAACAGCCTAATAGACTATATTCAGACACTACAAACTGACAATGTAGCATCTGGTCTACTCCTCCACAGCTACACTCCTTTCTATCATCTCTTCCTCTCTGTTTGTAATTTCAAGCCAGCACTGATCTCATTGATCCATCCATCCAGGTCATGACACTGATGCAGATGTTGGAGTCTGATATTTCAAATTCAAGCAACACATTTTCCTCTGCCATTTGACACTTTCAGTCTACAGCAAAAAAAGACCAGTAGCCAACCTCTATTTTCACCTCTATTTCACAGACGCTAATAGATATCTGTAAGACCAGGGGCACATGTCTATAATTACAGTATTTAAGCAAATTCATTACAAGAATGTTCCATGATGTAGCCTGATTGATATATCGCAATGAATGTGATAATAGAAAGTACATTTAATTAATGTTATATTTGATATGATTCTTAGAAATAATTTGAATACAATCGAATGTAATCGAATGAAGGTTTATATTAGGTAGAAAATGTGGAAAACGTGCACAGTGCACAACGAAACCACAGTGAGCTGTAAGGAACATCCTTGAAGAGCATGCGCTGTATTCCTGTCTCTGTCGGGTTAAACCGCTAGGTCTGTGCACGGAGAGAGACAAACGTGATTGGGCTCTGCTGTGTGTGTGTGTGTGGCCGAGGCGACATGCGGAGGATAAACATATTGGGATTATTGCTTTTCTAATGCCTTCGCTTTATAAGGCATTACATAAGAAAATAAAAAGGACCAGATGAGGCCTACGAAGACAATACATCAACATCGCCATATACACGCTACTCAAACACTGAAAGACTGAACCCTCTGGATTTAATTTATGAAGGAGGTGCAGATTTTCATTAACATATGTGCCTTTTGTTAACGATTTGTTTTTCGTTCGTTTGTTTTAGCCTAGACTACTATCGAGATACTGTCGTCATGGTAAGACCTACAGTATGTTTGTGATTGTAGAGCTGTATTGCTTTAGAAATTGTTCGTATGTTGACATTCTAAGCTGTTCATTTGTCATTTGTGCATGGACTATCCCGTGGACTTTTATAGGCTACTGAACAACAGTTGAAAACACAGCCTCGAATGTGATTTTGGTGATTAGAAAAGGTTTTTGTAGATTATCGTAAATTGATGGCGTCGAGGCCATGCGAAAAACTACATGATGCAAACAAGTGGAATACTTGGAGAAGATACTAGATTATTATAAATTGAAATCTAACCTAGGATTTATTGGCAAATCTTTCCTCATATAAAGGGTCCCACTTTTCCCCAACTTGTAAAGGCGTTATAGAGTCTTTAGAAAGTGCTTTACCACAGAGTCCTAATTCAAAACCATCTTGAATATGATACAACATCGAAGGAGTCCCTATTGGTACTACGTTGATTCCCAAGACAAAGCAGGTGCATTACACAGCCCTCGGTGATGATTTTCTCACTCTGTTTTATTCCCACTTTCAGTCAGAGAGCCCAAGAGGCCTGTTTGTGTGAACCGATTTGTGTTCCAGTGTAGATCACAAGCTACTGTCAGCCTCCTGTGCTCTGGGATTTGGGTCCAGCAGCAGTAGGAGAAGGGGGAATTGTGTAAGGTTGCAAGGGAGAATGGTTGGAGGCTAGTTGTCAGGGTTAGGAAAATGGAGGTGGAAATGAAAGTGTCAGAGGATCAGGGATTATGCCAGTATGCCACCAGTCACATTTTTATTTTATTTGTACTTTTTCTCCCCAATTTCATGAAATCCCATTACGATCTTGTCTCATCACTGCAACTCCCCAACGGGCTCCGGAGAGGCGAAGGTCGAGTCATGCGTCCTCCGAAACATGACCCGCTAAACCACGCTCCTTAACGCCAGTCCCATTTAACCCAGAAGCCAGCAGCACAAATGTGTCAGAGGAAAACACCGTTCAACTGACAACCGAAATCAGCCTATTGAGCGGTTTTTAGTGATAGTGGCTTGTTTATGGCTTGGCCCATCAATCTGCAAATGGAAATGCAACACAAAGTGTAAATATCCAAAGACAGTCCATTTCCTAACAAAATATTAATGTAGCGCTCCATATATATCCCTTGCTGGCTGGCTCTTAAAGGATTGGTAAGTGCCGGCCCTGGACCACTCTCAGGAGTGGCTGAGTGTATTCCACACAGGTCACGCATGGAGAGGCTGTCCTTGGTTTAGCATACTCTCAGCTCACACATTAAAATCTGGGTCAGAATTTACAGAAATGTATACATTTAAATAACTCATACTCTTGGACTCATACTCCTGCCTTATAAAAACCAAAAATGAAACACACATTGGTCACAGAAATAAAATAATTAGCAGAAATGCCACCGTACGTTTTTTTTATTGGAAAAACAAATAATTAAAACTGGCAAAATGTACAAAATAGTCTAAGATGTGAAAGTAGGCTAAAGCATATGAAAGGGAGCTTACTCTAGGGCTTAACTATGTTTATAATAATCAACTTGTCTGTACTGCACTTGAAGACAGTCCTTGGGTTACAGGAAGCAAGGAGCAACATGAAAAACAACAAAACAGAACAACTAAAGAAGTACCTCAGTGATTTGTCTGGGGCAAGGCAGTTCTTCTAATGCAAAACAAAAAATGTGTAAGAGGGAGCTTTGACTGGTATATCAGGATATGAATATGGATGAATATTCAAGAGATTTATCTGACTCTGCAAGAGATTTATCTTGTCCTGAAATTTAAGCGATTTGGCTGGTTTTTGGACAGATAAATGTATCTGTTTTTACAGGCTCTCTTAGTCACGGCAGTGCTTTACTGCCAGCCTTCCCATACTTCTTGAATCCGGTCTCTAAAGTTTATTCTCCATTTTAAAGTAGCCTATTTTGCATGTGATGAATTCCTTAAAGTGAACATAAATCAACTGATATCTGGATAAGCATAAACCAAAATTGTTGATGCCATACACAAAGTCCTGGTTAAACTGTGCATTGTTTGAGCATTGGTGAAAAGCTTAGCGTCATAACTGCAGGGACCCTATGTTTTATACATTTTCAACAGGGAAAAGGCTACCCACAACTCAGTGGGTGATGAGAAAAACTGGCATTAACTCTGTCTTGTACTGCCCAGTTGAGATTGACAAGTGCAATCTGTTTTCTGTAAATACAAGTATGTTATTGCTGAAAGGGAGGTTGATAAAAGGCTGGCTGAGCAAGATGTGTTGACCTCACACTGTTGGTTATTGTCAGAAACTGACAAATTAGATGATGACCTAGGGAATCTCGCTGTGTGGTTAAAAACTGTAATTGAATCACTGGCTAACGCTACTGAAGCTGTCATTTTTGTAAAGGAAAACTCACATCTGCTAGTTATTCAATAAAACCATTAAAATAATGTTTATCTAAGCTTATTTTCATTCCACTCTGGTCTCGCTTGGTGTTGGCAAGAAAGAACACTGTCGCATCTCAAGCTTTTGTCTAGAACTGGGCCTTGTTCCAAAGCTGAGTCTGAGATGAAGGTCAGAGGTTACGCTGACAAGAGCAGGATCTAGTTTTGAGACCATTCAGGCAATTGGTTTTGTGTCATGCATGTCAACTACGTATCGTAAACAAGTAGACATGGAACTTATAGTTTGCCATCTTGTAGAGGAGGAAATGGTGACTTAGGCTCACCTCTCCTTTATAATAGTGACATACAACCATAACCACTGCCTCAATAATACAATATTTCTCCTGTGTCTCCTATTTGTAGTTTCATCTCTGGGGATAAGACGAGAAATTGGATAAGACGAGAAAGCTGAGCCTTGACCTCATTCAGAATGCCTTCCATTGGCTTCGGAGGAGGTGGGCTGAATCATCCTGACTCGAGGTTCTGTCTACGCATTACTGTCGAGATATGTACATCAACAAGCTATGGAGCGGAACCATGCTCATGCGGATCAAGGTCGAGGTACATCTAAAGACCACTAGGGTCTACCAACTCCTGATTCCAGTTCCTCTCGTTGTGAGAAACATTGTAGATCACAAGAATAATTTTGCTGAGATGACTAGACAAGGGGGTATGTTACCGGAATAGAATGCTTTACACCAGAGCTCTGTATACGTTTGGAGCCAGCGGCAGGCTGAGATAAAGAGGGGATCAATGGCCAAGCCCCTCTACAGACTGCAGCGTTTCCTCCGGAGGGCCCAGATGTTCCTGCTCTTCCTGGGTGTGGCCTACATCATGGCCGGGAGCGTCCTGCTACTCCAACGGGCCAGCCTGGTGGTGACCCAGCGAGGGGCCACCAGCCCTCCACTGCCCTCCCTGCCCTCCTTACCCTCACCACCACGGGCCTTGGAGTTGGGGATGCCACCCTTGAGGACAGGAGGCTACGGGGGCAGGAGCTCACGGATCATGGCCAGGGGGCAGGGGTACCAACCTGGGAGTCCATTGGACGACAGGACCGGAGCACGCTGGCTCATGTCGAGAAATCTGGAGATCCGACACCTGCGGCAGCGCTGGTTCCACAGTCTGATGACGGAGAAGGATATGTCACAGGTGGAGAGGAGTAACCCCAGGAGGAATGCGCCTCACAAAGGTACCTACCTACCTATCCCAGAAATGAGGAAAATTAGAGTGGAGATTCTGAAGGGGTATTGCATTCTATAAATTAGCTATTTGGCATGTTTTGGAGATGCTACCTGACAAAGTAGTTGACAAAATGAAGTAACACAATGACAGACTACTTAACCTGTAACTAATGGTTTGCTGATTTATGTATATGTTTTTTGGTTTGCTCTCATGGCAAGCTTCTTACATGGGCTGCTTCCTGGATAATTCCAAGGAGCGGGCTTTGAGGGGGTCTGTATCCACTGATTTCCGCAAAATGACCAGCACCATGTGCCAGGATACCTGCTCAGCGAGGTAAGTGGAGCTCAACACACTTATTATCAGATCTTTCACAACACAGGAAGTATTTCACATCTCAGGAGGAGCATATCGTCAACATTAACCCTGATCCCATCCTATAATCTCTGCAGATTAAACTGCACTGAATCTGGAATGTACCCACAGGTAGGCAGACCATAGAATTAGCATAGGCATAGGCTCACCATGAGGAGCGCCACGATACTTGACTTGTATTACCTAGTAATGGAACAGGGTTTGTGGGGAAGAGTACATGCAGGCAGGCAGACTGCTTCAGTGTCTGTACGCCTTAGGGTAGAGGAGCGTTTGCATTACTGTTGAATTCATTATTAGCATACTGTATGTTATCGTGTTATACGCATGGTTCAGCATAGTTATAGAAAAAACATTACTCTTGAAAAAGAAGACTCTTTAGGCAATCAATATATGAAATTGATTGCTTAGTGATTAGGGATGTGTTGTGAATACTTTGTGAGTCAATGTAAACTGTTACCAGCAGAGTTTCATATCTATCCGAATGTCATTTATTACAGTGGCTACGAGTTTGCTGGTCTGAAGTACGGGTCGGAGTGTTACTGTGGCAACCACATCACCAGCCTGCGTGTGAGAGACGAGGAGTGTAACTTGGACTGTAAAAAGGAGAAAAGTTCCCTGTGTGGAGGTGTTGGGCGCCTGTCAGTGTTCAAGGTGGAGGATGTGCTTCCAGGCCAGAGGAGATGTGAGTATCAGGGACCTGGTCCAATCTTGTTACACACCCACACAGACAAGTCTAGGGCTCTGCTTCCAGGGAATGTTCAGGTATGTTCTGTGTCTGTATTGAAGCCGTATGGCTGAGACTTGCAGCTGTGCAAACTGCCTCTTCTGTGTTTGCAGACAGGAACGTGCGTTACCGCGGCTGCTTCAGGGAACCTGAGAATAGCACCTCTACTTCACTGGTCCATGTGCTCCAGCCCAACCTCACCTCCCAGTCCTGCATAGAGGCCTGCATGAACAAGGTTGGAACCCTAGGGTGCCATTGCCAGGATTGTGCAGTATGACGTTGCTTATAAATAAATTGTGAAGCATTTACGATGTGCTTATGTAGACTTTTTGAAGTTATTATACGTTTTAGTTTGACCAAATTTGACTGGCCTAGGAGTTTCCGCTGGCTATGCTGAGGAGTCCGGACTGTTTCTGTGGTTACACTACTCCTAACTTCACTCTCCATGAGCCGGCTGAGGAGGAGCACTGTTCACAGAGCAACACCACTGAAGCCTCCTTACCATCAACCCTCCAGCACTTCTACCAGGTCTACCAGACACCTGTCCAAGGTAACACGGTCAGACAACCAAAAAAAGCATTCTTCCTTTAAATACAGGACTGCTATGCTAACCTTTTGAAGTCATTTTAAGCACCACTTTGGCATGACACCAAACTTCAGTTTGCACCACGCAAATTCAAATCAATCACTCAAATTGTGTTGGACCTTGTCTTCTGCAATTTAGTATGTTTCTGAGCAGACTAAAAAACCCATCCTAACTAAAAATGTTACACTCCTCTCTCCCAGACTCCAGATGCACAGAGAGGAAGTTCCTACCAGAGAAGTCCAGTTCATTGGTAGCGCTCTCCAGCTTCCCAGGAGCAGGCAACACCTGGGTCAGACACCTCATAGAGTTGGCCACAGGATACTACACGGGCAGCTACTACTTCGATGGGACCCTTTACAACAGAGGTCAGCTCCTACACTGTACAGTCACTGTGTGTTTACACTGGATAGAGCAACCACACTTTAGGAAATCTGCCACTGTCCTTGGCCATCTGTTGTGCAGATCCAGCTATTTGCCTCAGGCCATAATGAATTCAAGATTATTTTTTTTAAGTTATCATCCATACCCCTCTGTCTGGCTTGGTTTATACGGCGAAAGCAAAATATTTCCCATATGGTTTGTGTATCTGTGTCTTGGTGTTGTGTAGGCTTCAAAGGGGAGAGAGATTACTGGAAGAGTGGTCGGACCATCTGTGTGAAAACACATGAGAGTGGGAGGAGAGAGATAGGGATGTACGACTCTGTCATCCTGCTGATCAGGAGCCCATACCGTTCCCTCATGGCTGAGTTCAACAGGAAGTGTGCAGGACATCTGGGATACGCCTCTGATCAACACTGGAAGACTAAAGGTACAGAGCCAGCCTAGAATCTGGGTTTTATTGTGGCTTGTATTAGTCATGTACAGTATAGTACACTAGACAAACCTTCTGGGACCATGTTTTTTTTTTATTGCAGGAGGGAGGGTCTGTGTGTCTGTCTGCATTGTGTGAATTGATGTTCTTTCTGAAAAGTACTGCACAATACCAACCCCCCTCCCCCCTGTAGAGTGGCCTGAGTTTGTGAGCAGCTACGCCTCCTGGTGGGCTTCCCACGTACTGGATTGGCTGCGGTTCGGCCGGCGGGTCCTAGTGGTCCACTTCGAGGAACTCCAGACAGCACTGTTGCCCCAGCTACGATCCATTGCCTCCTTCCTTAACGCCACAGTAACCGAGGACAGACTGCTGTGTGCCGAGAGCAACCAGGACGGACGCTTTAAACGCTCTGGGGCCCGGCGGCCCACCTTCGACCCCTTCACACCTGACATGAGAGGACTGATAGACGGGCTGATCCGTGCGGTGGACCAGGCTCTCCGGGACAGCAACCACACAGGCCTTCCACTGGAGTACCTGCCCAGATGATGGACAGCTAAACTCTGATAACCCTGATCTCTACCTTGTCCACTACCCTGTCCCTCCTCAGTTTACACTGCCTTAAAGCTGTGGTGACACAGATGGATGGATACCTCCCAATCCAACCCAAGATAAAGTGTTTCAAATCAGGAACGTGCCCTGCAAAGGAAGCATAGTCGTATAGACAGAAGCTATTCTCACAAAGCCCTTTTTATGTTTTAGAAGCGCTGGTTTATCAAAGTGGTGTCTTTCTGTCTTAGAAGTGTTCTGGTTTTTGGGACATTGCCTTATTGGGGGTGAACTGATAAGTGTATCAAACAATGGAAGTGGTTTCCTCTGTTTTAAATCAACTCTAAATAAACTGTACCTCCTATAAAAACTTTAGGCTACATCTTGTGTCTGTTTTGTCTTTCCGCTTTTGACCTTTCAGTCTGCCCTGACCCTGAGCCTCATCCTGCCTGCCGTCCTGTATCTTTGCCCCATCACTCTGGATTACCGAACAATGCTCGCCCGACCCTGAGCCTGCCTGCCGTCCGGTACCTTTGCCCCGTCTATCTGGATTACTGACCTCTACCTGCCCCTGACCTGTCTTTTGCCTGCCCCTGATGGATTCTTAAACATTTGTTACTCCGACGTTGTCTGCGCTTGGGTTTTACCTTGAAACGTGATACTCTGTCTCGGTCTCTCTCTGTCTCGTTCTCTCTCTCCCTGTCTGCAGCATTGGATACACTCATGGAAAATATCTGTTAAATGTTTTTGGGAAAATAGCTTGAATGAATCAACTACATGTTGTGTTCCTATTAGACCTTGGTACACAAATACACATCATGAAGCTTGTATATCCTGAAAATAAAAAGGTCTATTTGAGCAGAGACCATGGGTATGAAATGTTGACGTGAAATCCAGGGAAATGGGGAATACATGCTGAGCATGTTCTTCTATTGGGGGTCGTTATTACAGTTTTTCTCCATTGGTTTGGCTCATTTCTTGAAACAGAAATTACATTCTCAAAACTCTTAAGATCATTTGGCAAAACAGTCTTACAGTTCAGCACAACACTATAGCTCACTTGCAAAAGCTCATATCTCTCCCAAAACTGTTCACTCATGCTTCAAAACTAAATTCCTTTCCCATATAAAGAGTCAGTGCCACGAAAATGGCAAAGATCCTTCTCAATTGCTTTGGCTCATTTCTTGAAACAGACCGGACGTTCTCAACACTTGGTGCTTTTGCCAAAATAACGTGGATGGTTCAGCACAACACCATGGTTCACCTGCAAAAGCTCATACCTCTCCCAAAACAGTTCACTCGTGTCAAAACAAAATTTCCTTCTCATTTAAACAGTCAGTGCCCCCAAAATGCTTCGTCCCTTTGGCATTGTGTAAGCACTGCAAGTCAAAATGTTTAGATGTTTTGTCACTATGGCAGAGGACCATTGAAATATCCCTCATGTCCACCTTTCAGTCTTAGCCCAGTCCTTCATTGACAATGGTTACTGTACTGTTTTTTTGTCTAGCTAACAGAATACAATTGTTTATAAAACTGAAAAAAATAAATAGGATTTTAGGGTAAGAGTAGCCTCCAAGGTTTGACATCACACATTGCACTCATACTGCCAAGGAAATTGTAACCATTATCATTCACACACATAAAGTAACTTCCATACATCAGAGTAAAAATAAAATGCATACAGCATAATATACTGTAATATAAACACACAAACAAAAAACAATGATTATATGATTATATGCAGCCTACAGTGCTGTAAATAAAGCTGGAGTTTCACAACTAACAGTTCTTCACTGGTCGCTGTCCTCACCCTCCCTCTCCTGGCCACCGTCCTCACCCTCCTGGCCATCCACACGCTGCTGTCTGTCTGGCCACAGATTCTCATCCACACAACGAGGGAAGAAACGGCGTGCATGTCACAACCATCCCCTACACTGATCTCCTGTAATATCCTCACACGCAGCGTCCATTGCATGGAGCAGGGACCTCTGATCTTGAGCCCGATGCTCATACACTCTCCACCTCCAAGCGGAGAAATACTCCTCAATAGGATTGAGGAAAGGAGAGTAAGGTGGTAGGAACACCATGACCATCCTTGGATGAGTAGTGAACCAGGCCCGATGAGCGGGCCACAGTGGAAATTCACATTGTCCCATACAATGACATATTGTGGTAGGTGAGGCCCTACGAGACCTCTTATTTTCAGGGATCAAATCAAAATGAAGGCGGTCCAAGAAGATGAGGAGCTTCTGTGTATTGTATGGGCCAAGACTGGGGATGTGAGTGGCCACACCATTCTCAGATATGGCAGCACACAGTTATATTGCCCCCTCGCTGGCCTGAGACATGAACCGTGGCCCTTGGCCAGGTTGAAGCCAGCTTCATCCACAAACACGAGGATGTGAGGGATCTCGTTTCCTTCCAATGCCATTATTCTCTACAATAGCGTAAAAAAAGAAAACATCAAATCAGTCATACAGAAGAGTCATACACTACAGTTACAGACAATTACATAGGAATGTTCTATGTTCTCCACAAGTTCAATATACTACTGGCCACTACTCCAGTGGTTCCAAACCTGGGGTACATGTACCCCTATGCAGAGGTACTACAGGGGGTATTTGACAGAAAGGGGAGGGGGAAAATCATCAATGACTAGACTTACTGAAATGTTACAGTAAAACCCACAGTATTAGATAGATTTACATGGGAGGCACTAATTGCAGCTCTTTGACCCTTTTTCTTATTTTATGTTATATTCTTCAAAATAAGGATTATAATGATAATTGGATCATACAGTAAGCTGCAGTTTTTAGGCAAAATGTTGAAGTCAGATAAATCAAATACTTTCATACCTGGATTACCTGGGTACACAAATCAGGTAAAGTGGGTACTGAAGCCAAAACAGTTTGGGAACCACTGCTTAATTGTAAAAAGGTTATAATGATGGACAACCAGTAACTGACTTACATGTACATACTGGTACCGCAGCTCTTTCACTCTATCAGAGTTCCTCTCAAATGGTAAATTTGCTTCATTGTCATCTGATGCTTCTTCAATATCCGGTCTATTGTGGAGATGCTTATAGAGTTGACATTTTGGAATATGGCATTGTCTTGTAGGATTGCAGCGCGGATCTGTCTCAATGTGATGCCATTATTTGCCATCACCATGTTACAGATCTCTTGTTCTTGTTGTTCATTGAGAAGTTTTCCTCTGCCACCCGTGCAAGGTTGTCGTCCAATCCTAGACATAGAATTCAAAGGACAACACTCCATTCGTAATGTATACCTTATGTATTCCTTACAGAATGAGTTACCTATGTAATTGTATTGTTGTTTTACTTACAGTAACTTTACCACACTTCTAATGCATCACTGCACAGTGACTGGAATACTACTGTAATCTGTATCATCAATACTGTATGTAATTGTATGGTGTTTTTCTTGTCATTTTTAGTATCATAACATCCCATTGAGGTAAGATATTACTGTAGGCCTATCACACACACACACACACACACACACACACACACACACACACACACACACACACACACTAAATGAATAGGTAAATAAATATATTTCTTGCTCTATGCACAGTGTCATGTCCTATACAACATATAATTCCATCATTGACTGACTACATACCTGTTTTCCCTGCGAAAGGTTTGGATGACCTGCCTCCGCCATTGTGAGGCCATGGTTGATGACATGGTCTATAATTGTGGCCCGAATTTAATCCGGGACAGCATGGTGTCTTCGTGCTCCTCGGGTTCTTCCCCCTATTCCACCACCACGCACCCTTACTCCTCCTCCTCCTCTTCTTCTTCCTCTTCCTCTTCCTCGAGCAGGCAGTTGCCCTTGTTAATTTACTTGGCCAGGTGCCTCCATGTTCAGAAATTGTACTGGTCCTGCATGGTCAAGCTCTTTACATACATGTTTGGCAGCATTCACAGTCATGGACAGCACCTGTCAGGTAACTAAACATACTGTTTGATTGGTCATCTGAGATGTGTGAAACTCCTCCTTCGTTAGTCAAGTTCTAGTTTCACCTGTAATAAATGTATCAAATGTTCCAAGGGATTCATATATGGTATTCATGGTATTATGTTCTTGACTAATTTTGACAATTGAACAGACTATTGTGCATGTGATGACTTATACAATGAAATGACGCTGACACATTTTGGAGCGAACAACCATTAGACTGAGAATCAACAATCAGTTTAGATCAACAAGATCTATTCACTTGGAAATTGTGCTAAATGTAGGCTACCTGTACTTAATCATTTGCAAAGATGTACTGAGACATTGAGACATGTACTTAGACATTTGCAATTTGATGAAATTAATGAGAAATTAAATTCTGTTGTGAACAATTGCCAAGTGGTTTGGAGGTTTGTCCATGTTGTTTTGAGAATGTAATTTCTGTTTCAAGAAATGAGACAAACCAATGGAGATAAACTGTAACATCCAGTGCCACTTTGTGAAAGTGAATGCTACAATTCAGATTGGAGGTTGGTATTGGTACGTGCAAGTCTATTGTTTTTCCAGTCTAATGTACACTTGGCGCCATCGTGTGGACGTTAAGTGACATTCTGTGATAGTTCCCTCAAAATATACTCTTTTCAATTTACCTTGGCTGTGGTCGATTCACCATCACCATACCACTACTGCAACTATGGAAGAATAAACAAACATTTAATCAAGAGGTTACTAAAACGTGTTATGTCCGAACCTGCAATTTACCTCAACACACTGATAAAGTACACTGATAAGTACATACAGTACATATACCCAAATGCTGTCCCAGGGACATCAGACCTAATTCACCAGTTCACATTCTCCTGTCTTGGAATTGTAATGTAAAATACACCAGATTGGGTCAAAGTAAGACATATAGAACATCCCAACAGGACAAGTAATGTACACTTCAGCCATTCTGTTAGCATATCGTCCAGATGTGACAACAATAAATATTATTTGTATCCATGGACTAGTTTTTGACAAAACTGGAAGATAGTAAGCATGTGTACACATTATTTTAATTAGTATGATTTGTGTGCGATGGTTTTGTATGTTTAGTTGCATGGTGTATTCTGCTGAGCTGTCATTTTTCTCCCCTATTTCTGGTAGTAGGAGAGAGGTGTGAAGGTGTTACATTTAAGAGGCTCATCAGCTTATTCGGGATATGGGTCAGCAAAGGTGGAGTTGCTTTTCGACCCACCTCCCAGCACTCTCTCTCTCCCCCTCTCTTTCTTTATAGATATATTTTTCTCTCTCTCTCTTTCGCTGGCTGTGTCTTTCTCTCTCACACACACATGCGCGCGCACACACACACACACACACACACACACACACACACACACACACACACACACACACACACACACACACACACACACACACACACACACACACACACACTGCCATAGCCACCCAGGATTCAAATGAATTAATAAAGGCCTTTCTAGTCAAAGGAGATAATCCATGATATTTATCCAGGTTCAAATATAGTAGGCCTGTCCATATTCAAATAGGCCGGTGCATGATATCTACCTTACATTTCGCTATGTTGTGATTTTTCATAGGAGGTTAGGAGAACTTATGCAGCAGGTTAGGATAATTAGGTTAAGGGTTAGGGTTAGCAAAAATGCTCTCCTAACCTTCTACGAAAAGTCACTTGCATCGAAGTGCAGTGTTTCTGCCGAAAGCCAGTTGTTTGTATCAAGGCTAGTGGCCAATCCTCAAAAAGGGCTTCAGTTTTTGAGATACCCCTAGGACAAAACACAACCATATTTTGTCACATCTCTGTCTACCATTTATGAAATGGATGGTTGTGAAAAAATATTTTACTGCAAATCTTGTTAAATTGATAGATATTGTGACACATATTGTGACACCCCTCAACTCAAAAAGTGAAGAACACGGACAGTTCTGATATTGCTCAAATGTGGAATACAAATATTCAGTTGTCTACCCTACATACAAACAATTACAGCATTAGGATATCTTAATGGATCTTGAAAATGTAGACCTGTAAACAGTGAGATAAAATAGGCGGTCATACTATGAATATTTTTGATGAATGTAAACTGAAATGTTTGGTAGCTGATTAATAGACAACTCGCCAAGTCAAATTTGCTCTCATTCAGTGCTGTATGTTCCTGCCTGACAAAATGACATACAGTTAAAGATGGGTTTTGATGTTGTGGCTATTTTAACTGGTTCTAAGGAAAACACTCGCTAAACTCAGTAAGTGCAGAATCATGCTTGGCTGGAGGGGGTGGGGGGTTGTAGTTCATACCTGCATATTCTATGAGCAGAATTTCCCCCACGTGGGCCAGCCCCCTAGCAATTTGAGTTCCAACCGATGAGCTTAAGCCCCTCACCATATAAGTGACAGCTAGCAAGATCCACAAACAGAGCGAGAGACAGAGAAATTAAGTGGTCCACATATCTGCACATGTAATGTAGTACGCATTTTTTGGGGACCACTTTTGGCTTGTGGGCGCTACTTTCAGAACTACTGACTAAAAAGCATAGAAAGTACCAAAGAATATCTTTGATAGACAATTCTCCAAATGCTATAATTCAGTGCTGTATGGTTTTTTGTTTTGTGGCTATTGAAACTGTCTCTAAGGAAAACAAGTGGGCTGAGACAGTGAAAACTGTCATTTATTTTCAGTCAAAGATTCCTCTGTGGATTATATATGTTCAGCATCTTGCAATTACGTTAGGGGGCTCCCTAGATTTGACTCCAAATCCATAATAGAGTCCAAAATGTAATATGGCTGCCACAGTACCATTGACCCCTCTATGGACAAATAAGACTGCCATGGACATTATAGTTTTCTCAATTTCACTCTACGGCCCCCACAAGCATCTTGGGACTCACCGATCAGCCAACTTCTGTCCGTAGCGTCCGAACAGTTTGGGCTACACACTAATATGATTCCTCTGTGTAAAGGTGAGACCCTCACGAACACGTACATGTCTGAAGGTCCCCCGGTACCAGTTGAAAAAATTAATGGAAGTATATATGGAGACTGTTTAGCGCCCAAAATAAGGGGTTAAACACACATATTCATATTCATCATAAATATTCATAGTTGATATTTCCGCCTATTGTATCTTTGTGTATACAGGTCTATATTTCGTAAATGCATTAAGATATTCTAATGCAGTTTATACACCCCAACCAACCAACCATTTCATAAATGGGAGACATTAAAGCTGTGAAAAAGTATGGTTGTGGGGTGGGGGGGGGGGGGTGGGGGGGGGGGGGGGGGGCCCTGCCACTAGCCTAGTCTGTCTAAATTGGCACTGGGTTCCTGAAACGTGTCGTCAAAACAGCTGAAATGACTGACGCAGGCAAATATTAAGGAGCTCAGGGGATACACGCGCAGGGAGAACCCTTCGTTAACGTTAATTATTCCCTCTACACCTGATAGCAAATTCAATTTAAGTGTGGAGCCTATCATTGTCACAATCAGACCAATTATTGCTAGGTGCATAGTGTTCATGCAACAAGCCGTCTCCATAGCAAAGGAAAAAAATAAGTCATGTGACCCTAGATTAAATACTTTCAGTTTTTCATCTTCATAACTGTTATTAGTGCCAAATATATCATATATAATTATATTTATTTAGAGAAAATGTGTTTTTCAACAGAATATAGGCCTAGGCTACTATCTTGACAAGGCTTTGTGAGACGGCAATGTGTTTCTGAGACTCCAACGTATGTTGACAATCCTCTTATAGTGTGCCTTACTGAATATGGATTAGGTCCGGGTGTAGCACGCGTTTTGCCTACAGGTCACTTTCAAAGGGCTTTGATTGAATTGGCGTGGTTGATATTGGCCTGCTTTAATTTACAATATATATTCTTTAGACATTAAATATAAATACGTTTTACATTGAAGAAAATATTGCTTTATTTTGAATGCTTTAGTAGTCTACGTTCCTGCAACCTGTTGAGCATCAGGCAACCTTAACTTGAGGATACTTTACAGGGATACATGATGTTAGTCTGTTTGAATGTAATAAGATAACATTATAAGGTGAGAAAAATGTTACTTGTGTGTGGAGTGTACCTGTGTAGCACTAGCCTCGTGATGCCCTAACAGTGGGATGTAAGCTCTCCAGGGTGCTGAAGTTGACAGACACAACTGAGCTCCTGCCTCTTCCTCAGCACAGACCAGAAATATAATGAGGTAGTGTGTCTTCAACTGGGCAAAGGTATGACATTTCACATGAGTGAAAATATAGAGAATACTGGAATGGTGAGGTGAGGATTACTGAAAAAAAACAGGTGTGTTAAAAAACTCTTCGGACTTCTCAGCTTTCAAGAAGGCCAAGAAAAACAATGGTAAGTGCAACCTATTATGATTCAAGCTATGCTATTTCACGAGTGTCTTGGGAAAACATGCTATCAAATACAGTGATCTCACTCTCACATAGCCTACATTGTTTTAACACTATGCAGTTCAATAAACTTTGAAGTAGCCTAACCCTAACTAGAAATTATGTAAAGAATAAGGCTACCCTAATCTTTTTTGCAGGTGTCTTTGGTTTGGTTTATAATGCTTTGATGTAGGATCACATCACAGTTCACCAATACGGATACTCAAGCAGGATAATGCAACATATTCCTCTAAATGTTGGAGCTGTGCTATGGGACTTATCCAACTATCCCTACAGCCCCACAATTTTCAAGAGCAGACACAGCCTTGCAACGCTGCCATTCTATAACTTTCTGCTATGGGTCCTGCTCGGGGTTTTGACGTTTCCATGTTGTGTCCAGTGTTTAATCTTCAAAGTTGGGGTCCTTGGGCCCTGGAACTGCGACCCGGTCTACTCCAAGGCCCTACCTGCGGTGGCTGCTAAACTGGCCGTGGGCAGAATAAACGAGGATTTCAGTTTAGATTTGGGAAGCAAATTGGACTTTGTGATCCTGCAAGAAGCCTGTGAAACGTCTAAAGCGTTAACCACATTTGTGTACTACGAGAAGATGGTGGACGGTTTCGTCGGCCCCACGAATCCAGGATACTGTGACGCAGCCTCACTTTTGGGCAAAAACTGGGATAAAGCTATATTTTCCTGGGCTTGTATTAACTATGAGTTGGATCGAATCAAGGCCTACCCAACCTTCGCACGGACACTGCCATCTCCTACACGGGTATTGTTCACGGTGTTGAAGCATTTCAGTTGGGCCAACATCGGCATTGTGTCTTCCAATGAGGATATCTGGATGGACACCGCAGGTAAAGTTGCCAACTCCCTGCGGAGCCAGGGACTTCCCGTTGGCATAGTAGCGTCGGTGGGAATGAACGAGACTGAGATGGAAAGCACACTGAGCAGAATCCAGGCTGTGGGAGAGATCAAAGGCAAGTGTTTTAAACATCTTTACCTTCTCTTTGCTGAAGTTTTAGTTACGGGAGAGATTTGAGTGAAGTAAAGTGCAGGCTATGCTGTCAAGCCTCACAAGACTGTAGGCTTACACAAATCTGTGTCTGATCAGTTGAAAGGGGTGATCTGGAGTTGAAACAATAACAAAGCAATCCCCACCTCTGTTTCGGTAATAAAACTGAGGGATGGGGCTGGAGAAATGTAACCACTTTTAAATTAATAGACAGAGCTATGGATACAAGTACTAACCATCCATGATATCAAAAGTATAGTTTTAACCATGTTTTGAGGCTAGAAAGTGTGTGTTTACATTTACTTTGTTTACAAACGTTGGAGCACAACAAGCTTATATTTTGGGTTCTGATGGGGTATGATGACAGTTGAACTAAGCTCATGAGGCATTCATAAGTTATTTTCTTCTAGAATCAATCGGTACATATCATTTATTTATAATAGCAACTGCAGATTGGCCCTTTAAGGTAGGGTCATCTTGGACAATGATAAATGTTGCCTCCACAAGTGTTGATGAAGTTATTTCCGACTTGATTAGATGTTGTCAGGGTTGTCTCTCAAGTGTGATTCAATGCAATCATGAATGAATAATTTGTTTGCAGTAGGATGATTCAGCAACATGCACATAGGTGCAATTCCTTCATGCACAAAGTAATTGCAGGTGTCAACCCCTCACTGTCTCTGTCCTGTGTGTTCCAGTGATCATCATGTGCATGCACTCTGCTCTGATTGGTGGGGAGCAGCAGACAGCCTTCCTGCTGAAGGCCCATGAGATGGGTCTGACGAAGGGCCGCTACGTGTTTGTCCCCTATGACACCCTGCTCTACAGCCTGCCCTACACCAACACATCCTACTTCCCCCTGCAAAACAACACCAAGCTGCGGCAGGCCTATGACGCCGTGCTCACCATCACCGTGTCTTCTGATCTGATGTCATTCAACGAGGCGTTCAACATGGCCAAGAGGTTTGAGGAACTCACCATATCACTGGTCCCACAGCAGGTGAGGAGATGGCTTTCAATTGTGGGATGTGAGTGGTCCATCTGAATTTCAATTGATTGTTATGTTATCACATTGTTATTACAATAGTATTATCAATATGTGATTGATTGCATTTATTGAACATTGGTTATGTAGAGTAACACCATAGTCTTCAGGTCATTTGATATATATAACATGTTTTTGTTAGTTTTAGATCAATGTATCACTCTCAGTTTGGGAAAAGCTAATCACTTTAGCCAAATAAACCATTTATCAATGGCCTCCTTGTATTCCAGGTCAACCCCCTGTTTGGAACCATCTACAACGCTATTTTCCTCCTTGCCAAAGCCATGCACAACGCCAGAAGAGCTGGCCAATGGCTCTCCGGGACCAACCTAGCTTATTTCACCAGAAACATTACGTTCTCTGGCTTCAACCAGAAGATACAGATAGACACTGAAGGGCAGAGCCAGACCAACTATGTCATCTTGGACTCCGACGGACAAGAGGGTCAGCTGTACCGCTCCTATCTGGTGGACCTGAGCGCTGACACTGTCCGCTTCGCAGGCAAATCCATTAACTTCCCCGGGGGTTTCCCTCCCCCCTCAGACTCCAGCTGTTGGTTTGAACCAAACACAATCTGCACTGGAGGTAGAGCACCTGTTTGCTTGTTAGTCTGTGTCTTTCATTCTTCCATCACACAACCAAACAAGGTGTTCAGTCTCCATGTCTCACCTGTGTCTCAGGTGTGGAGATCACCTTCGTCATAGTGGTGTTTGTGATCCTCTTCGCTCTGATCGTGGGAGGACTTGGTCTAAGTCTGTTCGTCAGGTAGCTCTTCTCACTCTCCTGTTCATTTGTTTCTGTCTATGCTGTTTAGATTCAGTACATAGAGACTATAAACTCAGACAGAGATAGTTGCTATTGCTGTGATCTTGGCTGACATAGACTCTGATTGGCTGACAGGAGGAGAATCTTGCAGATCCAGTTGGTAAAGGGGCCCAATCGAATCCTACTGACTCTAGAGGACCTCACGTTCATCAACCCTCAGCTTAGCAAGAGGGTAAATATATTTTCCCATGTGAAGATTCTCTACAACATTGCCTCTATCTGATATACTGTGTGTTCATTCATCTATGTTATGCCTCATAGAAAATCACTCTTGAGGACCTGAATGAATCTAAAAGTGCGATAGACGACAACAGTATGCATTCAGGAGACCCGTACCACTCTGTGAACAGCATCACTACAGCAACACATGAGACCACAAATGTAGCTGTCTATGAGGTAGGTTGACGATGTTGACGTTGAACCCCAAGTCGACTTTTCATTCCTATTCCAAAAGATTTCAATGTGACTTGGTGAGAATGGAGCAAGGATAAAACCACATATTTTCTTCCATGGCTTCACAGGGCGACTGGGTGTGGCTGAAAAAGTTTGAAGAAGGCCATTTCAAGGAAGTCAAGCAGAGCACCACCAAGATCTTTACAAAGGCAAAAGAAAACATAACAAAACAGCAGATCCCCTTATTATATGGGACACTTTTAAATCCGCCTTTAGAGGTCATGCAATTCAGTACTCATCTCTAAAACAAAATGTCTGTCAAAAGAGTCCATATTAACAAAGGAAATGGAAGGACTATAGATATAGATAGCAATAAATAGTATAGATAAAAAATGTACCGTGGAGGCACAGAATAAATTAGAGGAAAATCTAAAGGAAAGAAGTTATTGAAGTTTAATATATTACAAAATAAGTGAACTGGATGGAATATGGGGAAAAATGCACCAAATGATTTGTAATCTTCAACATAGAAATGCTACCAAAAATAATTTACTGAAACTTGTTACAAATGACGGAGTTACCCATGATTCACCAAACACTATTTTGAACGAGGAAGCAAAGTACTTTAAGCATATGTTTTCGTTTCAGTCTCCAAAGTTAATTGTATGGATTTGTTTTCTATTAATAATGTAAAATTAACAGCTCTACAGAAAGACTCATGTGAAGGCCAAATTACAGAGGAGGAACTTCTTGATACTATTAAAGCCTTAATACTATAAATATTATGAAATTTCCCCCCCGGGGGATCAATAAAGTACCTATCTATCTATCTATCTATATAAAATACTATACTATAAAACGCCAGGGCTGGATGGCATACCAGTGGAAGTATACCAAACCTTTTTTGATATACTCAGAGGACCGTTATTAGTATGTTTTAACCACTCCTATAAAAATGGTTGATTATCAGATACAGCGGGTGAAATAAGTATTGAACACGTCACCATTTCCAAAGGTGCTATTGACATGACATTTTCACCAGATTTTGGTAACAACCCAGGTAATCCATACATACAAAGAAACCAAAACAAATAAGTTCAGAAATTAAGTGTAATAATGTGAAATGACACAGGGAAAAAGTATTGAACACATGAAGAAAGGGAGGTGCAAAAAGGCATGGAAAGCCAAGACAACAGCTGAAAACTATCAGTAATTAAAAAGCAATCCAGCCCCCTGTCAGTGCAAATTAATATCAGCTGGTTCAGTCCCAACTGATGGCCTACAAAAAGGTCTCATTGCCAAGGTGAGCCAAGGTCATTACACAACAAGAAGGTCTGATTTCCTTATTACTGAAATAGGATCTAAGTGGTTAATATAAAGAGCCAGTCCATTATAAAAATTCTAGGCCCCTTACACTTCAGTGTTGTGATGCAAAACTTCTAGCAAAACGCATAGCGCATAGAATTAAAAAGGTATTGTTGGTTGTTATTAATCCTAATCAGACAGGTTTTTTTTACATGGACGATACATTGGAGATAATATAAGAAAAGTACTGGAAACAATAGAACACTATGAAAAATCTGAGAAACCAGGTCTGGTATTCATAGCTGAAGTTGAAAAGGCTTTTGATAAAGTATGACTGGAATTTATATATAAATGGCTGGAATATTTCAATTTTGGAGAATCTCTTATAAAATGGGTTAAAGCTAGGGGTTAAAGCCAGGTGTAAAATTTTAAATAATGGCTACTTCAGTAAGCATTAAACTGTCAAGAGGAGTGAAACAAGGTTGTCCGCTATTGGCATATCTATTTATTATGGCCATCGATATGTTAGCTATAAACATCAGATCCAACAATAATATCAAAAGTGTTATTGTATGCTGATGATTAATGTTTTCTTTTAAATCCACAATTTGGATCCCTTCACAGCCTTATAGAGTATCTAGATACTTGTTCTAACCTCTCTGGATTACAACCAAATTATGGTACTTTATTACATAATGGATCACTAAAAATACAACTTTTACATTACTGTGTAGTTTACCAATAAAATGGTCTGGCGGTGATGTGGACATACTCAGAATACATATCCCGAAAGAAAGAAATGATCTCACTACAATACATAAATAAGATCTCGCTACCATGGAAAGGAATACCTGTATTAGATCTCTCACTAAAGGCGTCAGTCATACAAAAGTTATACTTAAATCCGAAACTGGTTCTCTAGCAGATTAGTAAGAATGTCTCACCCCATGTTCAAAATATTGCTATTTTTAAAACAAGCTATAGAAAATTGGTTGCAATTTCAGTTTAATCTACCAGAAAAGACAGAACAAATAATCCAACAAATATTGTGGTTAAATTCAAATATACTAATTGATTAAAATAATAATCAATTAGGACTGGCGGAGTTATGTCACACATGCAGCTGACAAAAATATATGGAAATGTCTGCTCTACCCGAAATTACAACAAACTAATTGCAGCATTTCTGCAAAAAAGGAAGAGGCAAATGGAAGAGGGAGAAACTAAAGAACTTGTCTGTCGGCCCTGAAGCATTAAAGACCACAATTGGTTCAAGAAAATCGTGACAGATAAAAAGTATGCCAGTTTCATTTTTAAGGACCAAAAAAATTACAGCTGTGCCATATAGATATAGTTGGGAAGAGATTTTCCATGTACAGATTTCATGGAACATGGTTTATTTTTCAGTTTAAATCATTATACAAAATTCTTGCAACTAATAGAATGTTATATATATGGGTGATACAACCATCCCAACTCTGCAGATTTTGCTGCGAAGAGCGAATCATTAGATCATTTGTTTTGGTACTGTCCATACGTTGCTTGTTTTTGGTCGCAGGTCCAGGAATGGCTGAAGAATTGCAACATTTACCTGAAGCTAACTCTGCAGATAGCACTACTGGGTGATTTGAATAATCATAGTCAATCAATAAATAATATAATAATACTTTTAGCAAAAATATGTCTGTAGAAACTATGAGAATATAAAGGTTCAGAACATTTGTGAAACATCAGAGCACTGTTGGCAAATAGAAATCCAATATGGATGGTGTTAAGAGATAGATGGGAGGGGTTGAGTGGAGCTGAAGGGTGGGACTAATAACAACAATATAACTAATGTAAAATGTACTGTGTCCATAAAATGTATATAGATTCAGAACTTTTGTGATAAAACTTTTGTGAAACAGTACAGTTGAATATGGCAAATAGAAATCAAATTGGATGGTCTTCAGAAATAAATGTGAGGGGTTGAGGGTAGAAGAAGGATCGGAGTAAAAACAAACAAAACATATCTATTGTAAAATAGATTGTGTCTGTAAAATGTATATAGTATGTATAAGCTGGAAGTAGAAGCCTAAGTGTTGTTGTTAATCTAAAATAGTATAACTAATACAACATTTAAAAGAAGTATAGATACAGTGCATTCGGAAAGTATTCAGACCCTCCAATCTACACACAATACCCCATAATGACAAAGCAAAAACAGCTATTTAGAAATGTTTGCAATTGTATATAAAAATAACTAAAATATAACCTTTACTCAGTACTTTGTTAAAGTACCTTTGGCAGTGATTACAGCCTCAAGTCTTCTTGGGTATGACGCTACAAGCTTGGCACACCTGTATGGGAGTTTCTCCCATTCTTGTCTGAAGATCCTCTCAAGCTCTGTCAGGTTGGATGGGGAGCGTCACTGCACAGCTATTTTCAGGTCTCTCCAGAGATGTTCGATCGGGTTCAAGTCCGGGCTCTGGCTGGGCCACTCAAGGACATTCATAGACTTGTCCCGAAGCCACTCCTGCGTTGTCTTGGCTGTGTGCTTAGGGTCATTATCCTGTCGGAAGGTGAACCTTTGCCCCAGTATGAGGGCAAACCTCTGGAGCAGGTTTGCATAAAGGATCTCTCTGTACTCTGCTCCGTTAATCTTTCCCTTGATCCTGACTAGTCCCTGCTCCCAGTCCCTGCTGCTGAAAAACATCCCCACAACATGATGCTGCAACCACCATGCATCACCATATGGATGATGCCAGGATTCCTCCAGACGTGACTCTTGGCATTCAGGCCAAAGAGTTTAATCTTGGTTTCATGAGACCAGAGAATCTTGTTTCTCATGGTCTGAGAGTCTTTAGGTGACTTTTGGCAAACTCCAAGCGAGCTGTCATGTGCCTTTTACTGAGGAGTGGCTTCCATCTGGCCACTCTATCATAAAGGCCTGATGAGTGGAGTGCTGCAGAGATGGTTGTCCTTCTGGAAAGTTCTCCCATCTCCACAGAGTGACCATCGGGTTCTTGGTCACCTCCCTGACCAAGACCCTTCTCCCCCAATTGCTCAGTTTGGCCAGGCGGCCAGCTCTAGGAAGAGTCTTGGTGGTTCTAAAATTTAAGAATGACGGAGGCCTGATGGAGGCACTTGAGGACCTTCAATGCTGCAGAAATCTGTTGGTATCCTACCCCAGATCTGTGCCTCAACACAATCCTGTCTCAGTGTGCTACGGACATTTCCTTCGACCTCATGGCTTGGTTTTTGCTCTGACATGCACTGTCAACTGTGGGACCTTATATAGACAGGTGTGTGTCTCTCCAAATCATGTCCAATCAATTGAATTTACCACAGGTGGACTCCAATCAAGTTGTAGAAACATCTCAAGGATGATCAATGCAAACAGGATGCACCTGAACTCAGTTTTGAGTAGTTTTTTTGCTTCTTTAAACCTGTTTTCACTTTGTCATTATGGGGTATTGTGTGTAGATTGCTGAGGAAATATTTTTATTTAATATATTTTAGAATAAGGCTGTAACGTCACAAAAGGTCTGAAAAGGTCTGAATACTTTATTTATTTATTTTTATTAGTTTATTAGTTATACTAGAGAAATAAGAATACAGTGTATAGAGTCATGTCTATACAATGTATAGAGTCATGTCTGGGATGTGAGTTTGTTTTTGTTAACTTTGGGGCCTTCATTTTGTGTGAATGTGTCCAGATGAAGGATCTGCGAAATGAGAACATCAATCCGTTCCTGGGGTTCTTCACAGACTGTGACATGTTTGCCGTGGTGACGGAGCATTGTTCCCGCGGCAGCCTGCAGGACCTCCTGAGGAACGACGACGTCAAGCTGGACTGGATGTTTAAGTCTTCTCTGTTGCTTGACCTAATCAAGGTATGAGATGCTTGACGTGTCATGTTACAGAACTTTTTCTACTAGTCTAACTTTTCCCAATAAGAGTAAAACATATGTTCTGAAAGCTGTTTCAGCAAGCAGATCATGTTAATTTAAAAGGTTTTTCCGGTACTTTGTCATAAGTAACACCAATGGTTTACCAGCAATGATCATATTGGCTTCTCAGGGTATGAAGTATCTGCACCATCGAGAGTTCCCTCACGG
This sequence comes from Thymallus thymallus, assembly GCA_023634145.1. Lineage (NCBI taxonomy): Eukaryota > Metazoa > Chordata > Actinopteri > Salmoniformes > Salmonidae > Thymallus > Thymallus thymallus. The sequence goes on along the minus strand of CM042379.1, from coordinate 19,179,732 downwards.
TCGGCTGAAGTCACGGAACTGTGTGGTGGACGGTCGCTTCGTCCTCAAGATCACAGACTACGGCTTTAACGAGCTTCTGGAATCCCAGAAATCCCCCCAAAATCTAGTCCCACCTGAAGGTAACATCTATGCCTAGATCTGCACAATTTTGAAGAAAATGTTCACTCCATATCATGTTAAATCGGCAGTGCAGTCAAAAACGAGATTTTCCTGTGTTTTATACATATTTCCAGACTATGAGGTTGAAATAATCCTGTGATATTTTGAAAATTATGTTTTAGTGTAAGAGTTGTTTGAAAAGACTGCCTTATATTTCAGCTTGTTTTGCATGGGTGGGGTTTTGGACCGCCTGGTTTGCCTCCTACTCAGTTAGTTTTCAGGTTACACATCCCTCCCACTAGGCTCATCCAGCTAGGCCCCTCTACCAGACAGTCCTAGCTAAATTCTTACTTTAGAAATGTAATTTTGCTAAGAAGCTATTTTTGTTTGTTTTTTACCATTTTAATTGAAAACAATCACAGTAAGGTACTTAATTGTTACCCATTGGACCTTTAAAGACTTGACACACATTCATTTGTATTTCTAGTTTGTGACCATAAATCTCTGTTATTTAAATGTGCTGCGTTGAACTACAATGCCACATTTGTGACCGTGTGCCTCTCTATCTCAGATCAGTTTTGGATGGCTCCAGAGTTCCTTCGAGACGTGGAGAACTCTCGCAAGGGGACCTATAAAGGAGATGTGTACAGTTTTGCCATTATACTCCAAGAGGTGGTCGTCCGAGGACTTCCATATTGCATGCTGGGTCTGACTCCTGCGGGTAGGTCTGAAGATACAAAACAAGCAAAGCCATACAATCCACTCTGAAAGGCAATTTTTTGTTTTACCTCGTAATTTTCCTGTCTTTTGTGAATCAACATCAATCGATTGATTAGTTATACTGGTATCTATTGAATAATGTCAGCGTTGTAAATCCCAATCATTTCCCTATCTACAGTGTATAATGTAGCTAAATATTGTACATACAGCATTTCTGCTTTGCTTTGACAAACTGTCTAGTACCAACTGCCAATAAGCTGTGTAATGAGTTGTTATGCTCCAGTGCTGCTGCTATATAAGCTCTCTCTTCTCTTTCTCTCTCCCTCCCCATCAGAGATCATCCGTAAGGTGAAGAAGCCTCCTCCCATGTGCAGGCCCACGGTGGCCCCAGATCAGGCTCCTCTGGAGTGTATTCAGCTGATGAAACAGTGCTGGAGCGAACAACCTGACCGCAGACCAGCCTTCGATGAGATCTTTGACCAGGTAAGCAACCCTCATCTGTCTCCATGGACACAATTCAAATAGTCTGTGTAGCCATTTAATTACCTGTTCATGGCTTGGGGGTAAAAGCTTTTGAGAAGCCTTTTGGACCTAGACTTGGCGCACCGTTACCGCTTGCCATGCGGTAGCAGGGAGAACAGTCTATGACTGGGGTGGCTGGAGTCTTTATGGCTTGGGGGTAAAAGCTGTTGAGAAGCCTTTTGGACCTAGACTTGTCGATGTTGCAGCTGTAGAACCTTTTGAGGATCTGAGGACCCATCTCCTGAGGGGGAATAGGTTTTGTCGTGACCTCTTCACAACTGTCTTGGTGTGTTTGGATCATTCTAGTTTGTTGGTGATGTGGACACCAAGGAACTTGAAGCTCTCAACCTGCTCCACTATATCCCCGTCGATGAGAATGGGGGCGTGCTCGGTCCACTTTTTCCTGTAGTCCACAATCATCTCCTTTGTCTTGATTACGTTGAGGGAGAGGTTGTTATCCTGGCACCACACAGCCAGGTCTCTGACCTCCTCCCTATAGGCTGTCTCATCGTTGTCAGTGATCAGGCCTACCACTGTTGTGTCGTCAGAAAACTTAATGATGGTGTTGGAGTCGTGCCTGGCCATGCAGGCCTGGCCATGCAGGCCGTGGGTGAACAGGGAGTACAGGAGGGGACTGAGCACGCACACCTGAGGGGTGTTTCCAGAGAATCTTTTCATCAGAGACTGACGGAGGGCCTTGACTAATGACTGGCACTGCATTCGGGTCTCTTCCATCTTGAGGAGGTGTGCATTCAAGTCCAGGACAGTTGGAACTACCATGCTAATGGTAACTGATTTCTCTCCATCCGTCAGGTCTGTTGCCTCAGAGAATGGGGCAAGAACTGCACTCAGCTCTTTCAACTGGTTCCACTCACGAGCACTAAACACCACATTCTCATAGTCCTTGCTGCACATTTCGTTCAGGCTTTGTGGTCCAGAGCTGTAAGGGCCTGTACTTGTTTAAAAGTGCTGTTCCAGCGAGTGGTGTTTGCAGCTGGAACAGTCTTTTTAGGGTCAAACATAGCCTCAAACTTGTCTTTGAATTGTGAGCTGCTGTGTACCAGAGTTGTGAACCGTGATGTTTTTGCTATGGTGCGGGAGATGGCCTTAACCTCCTTCATTCCATCATTCACAACTAATTGCAAAGAGTGGGCAAAGCAGGAAAGACGTTCACCTGATGACCAGGGTAATTCTGTGTCTTCCACTGAATCCATGTCCTCCAACAAGTGCTCATCATCTAAATTCTCCTCCTCACTCTCACTGTCATTAGACTGCTGTTGTGGCATTTGAACTTTGAAAGCGCATTTCATGTTGGCTGCATTGTCTGTGATGATATAACTTATCTTCTGACGAATACCATATTCCTCTGTGATCTCGTCAAAGGCAGAAGCAATTCGCTCCCCACTATCTTTGCCTGTAAACCGCCTACATCCTTTGATTGGTAGCACACATGGGCAGTCACTCCAAGGAAGGAGCGTAGCCTGCGATCAGACCAGAGATCAGTTGTTAATGACACAGACGACTGGGTCTTTAGCTTCTCCAAAACAGTTTCCTTGACCTTCCTTACCAACACTGGTATCCGTTTCTCAGAAACTGTTCTTCTAGAGATTGGTGTGTACTTACTATCCATAATCTCAAGAAAGTGACAACACCCAATTATCAAATCTTGGATAATGGCTTCACTGATGGCTTGTTGCCTTGGCGAATGTAGGCTGTAGACTTGCACGTTCTGGGTAAAGGTTGCGATAGTTGACTGTTTGACATCAATTTCTTGTTGCCCCGCCTTGTACTCCAAGAACCTAAAATTGAGGACGGAGGAATCGATAATATATCTGGTCACATGAACATCAATCACATCTAAACAGAGAACTTAAAAATAACGATGTAAGATGCACAGAATGCAAAAGTATCAAAACTTCATAAATGTATGTCAAATCTGTGTATCGTATTAGAACACAAATATGTGGATCACTACAATGCATACACAGCAAGGGCATTATGACAATCAAGTTTTTTTAATAAACAAGGATATGATTGATATGGTATTTTTTAAACTTTATTGGGAAAGTGACACCAGAGTGTTTAACTTGAGTTTGGACTGCAAATTGTTCCATAAATATGGAGCGAAGGAACTGAAAGCAGTCCTACCCAACTCTGTGGAGACCGTTGAAGTATCTAAAGTCATTGACATCTGTGATCTAGTATTAATATCTGATTGCCTTGTAGAAGTTAGGGATGATATATATGGCGGTAGTTTTAGAAGAAGTGCTTTGTAGATAAACAATAGGGCATGCTGCTCGGGTCTCAAGGAAAGAGAGGCCCAACCCACATATTGATATAGGGTACAGTGATGAGTACTATAACTATCACTGGTGATAAACCTTAGAGCAGTGTTTCCCCAACCCTCTCCTCTGGGAACACCAGCCATTTCACGTATTTGTTGTAGACCTGGACTGGCACGCCTGATTCAGTCAGTCATATTACCAACCCCTTTACTAATTGGAATCAGGTGTGCCAGTCCAGGGCTACAACAAATCTGTGAAATGGCTTGGTGTTCCAGATGAGAGGGTTGGGAAACACTGCCTTAGAGCACAATGGTAAATAGCATCCAGTGGTTTTAAAGTTGTAGCTAAAGCGTGCATATAGAGTATATCACCGAAATCTAAGACTGACATGAAAGTAGCCTGAACAATGTCTTCTATTGGCAGAAGACAGAGATGGACAAACCAATTAATGTTCTTACCAACACTTAAACGGACATATTTTTCTTTTAAGTAACACCCAGTGTGGAAAAGATTGAGTGATTGAGCGAGCCAGAAGGAGATGAGCTCATGACACTCCAAACAGGCAAGCAGTAGGGTTTGACTAGGTAAAAAGTTAGGAGTTTATCTGTATGCTAAATATTTTATTTAAAAATAAACACTCTTAAAGTAGTGGCGTGTGCTTATGGCCAGGCAAAGGAGCTTATTTAATATGCAATTATTTTCATAGAAGTGGAGGCGCATTACTCGGTCTCCACTCTGTCTCTGCTTTCACATCTCTAGCTCTCTCAGCCAGGTGAAGGAGCGCGGTACCGCGGGGTTGAACTTTATTAAGTCGAGATAGGTATGCAAGCTGACCTTAGACTTAGTTAACGTTTATGTAACGTAACATTATATTTATTCATCATTAGTTACATAGTTGTGTCCTGGATCATCATTGGTTATTACAAACAAAAGCTGGCAAGCAACTGAAACTACTGCCCAGAAACATACACTATATAACGTTACATTAGTAGCTAATACTCAGTATATCTCTTTGGATAATTGGGGAAGACATTTCAGAAGTTTTGGTACAGAGGCAAATTGCAAACGTTAGGTAGCTAACTTTGCTAGCGTCACTTACACTTTTAGCTTACCTTTTTTTATGTTTTCTTTCCAAATGCCGGTAAAAATTGGATGTGGTCCCAGCAGTCTGGGTTAGGGTCTCCTTGTAAAATGTACACTGTGCAGTGTGTTTTTTTTGGACGCTATTGTTAAATCTCTGTGATTTAGGAAACCAAATCTAATGATTGCTGATTTCGCAGACATTTTACAAACGGTCACTGCTTCACCTGTCTCCCTCATTCACTTTTGGGGTGATGGGTAATTTCAAATTAGAAAGGAGTGAAGTTATTGGTTGAATTTGAGCTAAGCGTGACGTTTTACTTCCAATCACAGTAATCATATTAATTAGATTTGAGTGAAGTTATTGGTTGCATTGGAACTAAGTGTGACGTTTTACTTCCAATCACAGTAAAAATATTAACAAATTAAATTAAACAATGCACAGGCAATTTAGTGATATTCCCGCAGTTGTGTCTCGACCGGTCTTGAAATAAAATCCTGAGTCCTCTCTATCCGAGACCGAGACAAGACCGAGTAAAAATGAGGTCGATTCCGAGACGAGACCGAGACCTCCAAAACGTGGTCTCGAGACCGGTCTCGAGTACTACAACACTGAATATCAGTGAAGACACTTACCAGTTAGTCAGCGCATGCTCGGAGTACATATCCTAGTAATCTGCTCTCATGCATGCCTCAGTGTTGCTTGCCTCGAAGCGAGCATAGAAGTGAATTAGCTCGTCTGGTAGGCTCCTGTCACTGGGCAGCTCGCGGCTGTGCTTCGCATTGTAGTCTGTAATAGTTTGCAGGTCCTGCCACATCCGAGCGTCGGAGCTGGTGTAGTACGATTCAGTCTTAGTCCTGTATTGGCGCTTTGCCTGTTTGATGGTTCGTCTGAGGGCGTAGCGGGATTTCTTATAAGCGTCCGCGTTAGAGTCCCACTCCTTGAAGGCGGCAGCTCTACCCTTTAGCTCAGTGCGGATGTTGCCTGTAATTCATGGTTTCTGATTGGGGTATGTACATACAGTCACTGTGGGGATGACGTCATCGATGCACTTCTTGATGAATCCAGTGACTGATGTGGTGTACTCCTCAATGCCATCGGAAGAATCCTGGAACATATTCCAGTCTGTGCTAGCAAAACAGTCCTGTAGCTTAGCATCTGCGTCATCTGACCACTTCTTTATTGACCGAGTCACTGGTACTTCCTGCTTTAATTTTTGCTTGTAAGTAGGAATCAGGAGGATGGAATTATGGTCACCCATCCTGAGAATGTGTCATCAATTGTGTTGATCCCCGGCATTCCTTTATTTGTGTACAGTGCATCCCCTTAGCTCATTATCAGCTGATTATCAGCTGTTGTCAAACACACGTGTGTGGAATGCGGTTGCAAAATTCGGTTTTCCTTAAATTCCGGTTGGAGGATTCCTGGAATCAGGAATGAATAAGTAGGAAATCCAGAATTTATTGAAAGTTCACGGAATTGTGCAACCCTAGTCTGAAAAGACGATTATCTTCCTCAAAAGTGTGCAGCGAATTCTACTAGATGAAAAGCCAAAATTAGTATAACGTCTGGGCATTTAAAGCATACTTGATTTTCGAAATTCCACTTACAGATATTACATAATGTAGTGGTGCACCGATGATGAGGATGATGATGATAATGATGGTGTTGTGTCACAGTTCAAGCTGATCAACAAGGGCAAGAAGACCAACATCATTGACTCCATGTTGCGGATGCTGGAGCAGTACTCGTCTAACCTAGAAGACCTGATCAGAGAGAGGACAGAGGAGCTGGAAGTGGAGAAACAGAGGACAGAGAAACTGCTCTCTGAGATGCTACCTCCGTGAGTCAAGCATCATGTTATAACACACACAGAGACAACTAAATAAGATATTGGGCATCTTGTTATTTCAAGATACCCTTCTTGTATGATACCAAGGGTATTATCCTTCCATCACATGATACAGTACCGTACTTTTAACTTTTAACGATTGTTTGTTGCTCTTGTGTCACGTTACCAATAACACAAAATGTCCCCTGTCACATTACAGTTCTGTGGCAGAGGCTCTGAAGACGGGTGCGACGGTGGAGCCAGAGTACTTTGACCAGGTCACCATCTACTTCAGTGACATAGTAGGCTTCACCACCATCTCCTCCCTCAGTGATCCCATCGAGGTGGTGGACCTGCTCAATGACCTGTACACGCTATTCGACGCTGTGCTCAGCAACCATGACGTATACAAGGTCAGTTATGCTATTTTCACACTACCGAGTTGAACCGAAATGAGCTGAGCCAAGGCATCATAGCTGCTGGAAACAGGTTGGGGTACCGTGCCAGGCAAGCTTCACAACAGCACAAATCAAGTGACTTGATTTCTTTTTGAATCAACGTGCCAATGTTTTACTGTATGCCTGCTTGTTTTTATTGTGTAGGTGGAGACCATTGGTGATGCCTACATGGTGGCATCAGGTCTACCCAAGAGGAATGGCAACAAACATGCAGCGGAGATAGCCAACATGTCCCTGAACATCCTGAGCTCTGTGGGCACCTTCCAGATGCGCCACATGCCTGGTGTGCCTGTCAGGATACGAATAGGGATACACTCAGGTGAGAGAGGGTATTGAGTTGTCCCTGCCTGGTAGACACAAACTGAAGTTAGGCCACATATTAGCTAGATTAACAATATTGCTCAATGGCTGAATGCCAATGTGATATTATAAATATGAAGAGTTTCTTTCCAAAACACTATATATCAATTTTCAGAAATCTTGGTAAATTAGCTTATATTGTTATCATAGAACTTATGAAAGAGATTGGTGTGTTTTTTCACTATCTAATCATGGCATGGGATTGTTCAATGTATTTGTTTGAAATCTATCACTTGATGGTTTCATTTCAGAGACAAATAATCATGTTTTTTTGCAAAACACTATATATCCACCTCACTCTTAGAGAAATAAGTAGTATTGGTAGGTTCTACACAGTTAAATAACTGTACAAATGATACATTTGTGACATCAATATTTCAATGTTAAAATGTTTTATCAATACAGTAATATGAGATCTGTATGTAAAACATTAACATTTGACATTTTTGTCATTTAGCAGTTAGTGCATTCATCTTAAGATAGCTAGGTGAGACAACCACATATCACAGTCAAATATACAGTGTGCGAACATTCCATTCTAGCTAAACTATGGATATACTGTATAGTGTTTTGCAATAAAAAAAAACATTTTAATACACACTTAAAATCTAAGAATTGTAATAATTTCTGGTGAAAAAACACACGTGAAAAATGTGTGGATATAGCGTTTTGGAAATAAGCTCTTCATATCACAATCAATCACTTTTATTCTATTTCCTTTTCTAACTGTCTGTATGTGAGGATCCATCAGTCATAATGAGGGTGCTTGGAGCAGTAGTAGGCCAGGTTTTGGTTTCTCAATGTGATGGCTGAGATGTGATGCTCAAGTGTTGTGTGTGTACAGGGTCATGTGTTGCTGGGGTGGTGGGTCTGACCATGCCTCGGTACTGCCTTTTTGGAGACACAGTCAACACTGCCTCTCGAATGGAATCCACTGGGCTGCGTGAGTATCAGAGGTTCTTGGTGTTGATTTACAAAACATTAAGAACACCTACCTAATATTTACTTGCACCCCCCCTTTTGCCCTCAGAACAGCCTCAAGGTGTCGAAAGCGTTCCACAGGGATGCTGGCCCATGTTGACTCCAATGCTTTGGGTGAACCATTCTCGATACACACATCGTGAAAAACCCAGCAGCGTTGCAGTGCTTGACACAAACTGCATGGGCTGGCACCTACTACCATACCCCGTTCAAAAGAACTTACATATTTTGTCTTGCCCATTCACCCTGTGAATGGCACACACACACAATCCATGTCTCAATTGTCTCAAGATTTTTTAACCTGTCTCCTCCCCTTCATCTACAAGGATTTATGTGGATTTAACAAGTGACATCAATAAGGGATCATAGCACTCAGTGTATTTCTGCTCAGGATGTCGGCTTTATTTTGCTGCTATGGTTTGTTGTGACAGTGATGTTTGCTTTCAGCTTATAGAATTCATGTGAACATGAGCACTGTGAAGATCCTGCGCTCCCTCAACCAGGGTTACAAGATAGACGTCAGAGGCATGACAGAGCTGAAGGTATAAACACCTCGCAATACATTATCCTCTGTGTTCACCTGTAGTGTTTATTTCAACTGTTTATAAATAAATGATGAATAACGATGCAATCCTACAGGGTAAAGGCATTGAAGAGACATACTGGCTGGTTGGCAAAGAAAACTTCACAAAGCCTTTACCGAAGCCTCCAGAGATTAAACCAGGGTAAGACCTCACAATACAGTACCTTATGTTGAGACCCTGCCGAGAACTAAGTTAATGTTAACATGTCTACATTTTATTGGGTGAATATTTGTGCATTTATTATACAGCAGTTCTATGTGTTTATGGGTAATAATTTCACTAGTTTTCTCATCATTCACATCATACATTAGCTAAATGAAGCCCCAATGAGGACCAGGATGTGATAGAGGCTGTTATGGTGGCATTACATGTGTTGTCTACTTTAGGGATGACAATCATGGACTGAACCCAGAGGATATAGCTGCGTACAGGAGAAAAAAAGCAGAGGAAAAAAGCTTGATTCTCTGAGTCAAAATTGAGGAGGTAGCTAGCAACTTGCATGCCGTGCTCTGTTGTGTCATGGTGGAAAGCTAGTTGTTGTGTGGTGTCTTCTGTTGCATGTGGTTTGTGGCTTTCACAATCTGTGGGATTTTGATGAGCCCCTCTGCTACCCCCCCCCCCTTGATCTCTTAAAGTCTTGATCTGATCTCTTTTCTAATCCTATAATCTTATCACCTTCAATACCGTTAAAAGCAGAGCAGAGCTTGTTGTGTAATTTCCAATTCTTTATAGTTATTGTGTAATTTCCAATTCTTTATATCTCCCTGAATATATTTAGCTCAGTATGTTTCAAGCAGAGACAAGATATCTTTGTCCTCAGCAGATAAGGGTAGGGTGTAGGCAATCTCCTACCACTCAGCAGGTTGACCGTTGACCAGAGGGATGTCACCAGAGTCAGGAGACTCCCCCAGGGGTAAAGGCTTCCTGTGTACCTCCCATTTTTCTGACTTACAACTAGACATGTATTCTGTGCCAAATACGGAGAAAACAAGAAATAGCATCAGGAGTTTTGAGACCAGGTTGGAGGAAAATAGAATGGGTGGAGCTGTGATTACTGTGTCTTATGAATAAACATTTAACAACTTGTACATAAGCCAAAAACTTAGAGATGTACGGGAGTGGTTCCTGCAGGTCACTCGGCTTCGTTGTCTTTTTGCAATAAAGTCTATCTTGCTTCTACAAACTCCACTCTATTTTTTAGTAAGAGGGAAGATTTTTTTCCACGACAAGCTCGACCATCCCAGAAAATCTCTCTTCATTGTGTTTAATCGAGTGGTTTCCCCTGATTACCGACATTCCTTTCTTCTCACACTCTCATTTGAAGCAGCACCTCTAAGACACAGGATGGGAGGATGGGCTCAGAGTAACGGCTGGAACGGAATCAATGGAATGGTACACATCAAATACATGGTTTTCATGTGTTTGATATCACTTCACTCACTCCAGTCCAGCCATTATTATGAGCCATCCTCCCCCCACCAGCCTCCTGTGCTCTAAGACAATTAACATTCTGAGTCGTGCTTCTTCTGCCACGTTGTCTCGTCTTGTTTTGCCAAATTGCCTTGTTTGCTTTAATCGGATTGGCCTACTAGACACTATACTGTTGTTTGAAGTGAAAGTAGAGTTTAAATGTTTTTGGATCTTCCATTCTCAGGGACAACTGGATGGAGATGGTGACAGATGAGATCAAGACGATATTTCGCAAGGCCAACCGGGAGGTGGACAAGCCTAAAATCTGAGCAGGAGAGAGAGAGAGGACATCCAAAGAGAAAAGGATGATGAAGGGCTGGAGGACAGAGGGCATGGACCAGCCTGCTCACTGAGGCTTACATGGCCTACTTTAATAGGATTGCCTGGCTGCTGTCTGTGTAATCTGCTTGTGGTCAACACAGCAGAAATGGAGAGCACTAATGAAATGAAGGTTGTTGTGTTGCAGTCCTGCGACAGGGATAGTGCATGTCTTCTAAATGAACCATGCACTAATTTCTCTGGTCTCTTATTGGCCACTAAGTGGCTTCGTGTCAATTGAGTGGTAGGATAGAATACAGTTTGTCAAAATTGACATTTTTCATAGCAGATTAGGAGAATTATCGCAGCAGGTTAGGAGAATTAATGTAGCAGCTATGATAATTTAGTTTAATTAAGGTTAGGAAAAGGGTTAAGTTTAGGGTTAGTTAAAATGCAAAACATTTCAGATTGACATAAACTGTATCCCATCTGGACATGGCCCAGTGGAGCTGAGTACCCAGTGCTCAACAGGATGATCTGCTGTATCACTCCACTCCCATACTGTACTGTAACTTTTAACCACATTATTTTTTTATATATTTTTTTAATGCTTCATCACTCTTCTAAACGTTTTGAAAGGAGCACTTCTCTACACCTGAAGAGAGTTGTGGGGTGAAATAAGATTTTTTGTTAGTTATGGCAAAATATGATATTCCATTTTTAAGTTCTGGCCAAAAGCTTTCGAAGGATGTAAAGTTAGCATTCCAAAGTTGTGAGAAGGAAATCGGATATGCTGTACCAGTCAAAAGTTTGGACACACCTACTAATTCAAGGCTTTTTCTTTATTTTTACTATTTTCTACATTGTAGAATAATAGTGAAGACATCAAAACTATGAAATAACACATATCGAATAATGTAGTAAACAAAAAAGTGTTAAACAAATCAAAATATATTTTATATTCTTCAAAGTAGCCACCCTTTGCCTTGAAGACAGCTTTCCACACTCTTGGCATTCTCTCAACCAGCTTCACCAGGAATGCTTTTCCAACAGTCTTGAAGGAGTTCCCACATATGCTGAGCACTTGTTGGCTTCTTTTCCTTCACTCTGCAGTCCAACTCATCCCAAACCATTTCAATTGGGTTACGGTCGGGTGATTGTGGTGGTCAGGTCATCTGATGCAGCACTCTCCTTCTTGGTCAAATAGCCCTTCCACGCCTGGAGGTGTGTTGGGTCATTGCCCTGTTGAAAAACAAATGATAGTCCCACTAAGTGCAAACCAGATGGGATGGCGTATCGCTGCAGAATGCTGTGGTTAAGTGTGCCTTGAATTCTAAATAAATCACTGACAGTGTCACCAGCAAAGCACCCCCACACCATCACACCTCCTCCTCCATGCTCCACGGTGGGAATCACACATGCAGAGATCATCCGTTCACCTACGCTGCATCTCACAAAGAAACAGTGGTTGGAAACAAAAATCTCTATTTTGGACTCATCAGACCAAAGGACAGATTTCCACCGGTCTAATGTCCATTGCCCGTGTTTCTTGGCCCAAGCAAGTCTCTTCTTCTTCTTGGTGTCCTTTAGTAGTGGTTTCTTTGCAACAATTCGACCATGAAGGCCTGATTCACACAGTCTCCTCTGGACAGTTGATGTTGAGGTGTGTCTGTTACTTGAACTCTGTGAAGCATTTATTTAAGCTGCAATTTCTGAGGCCGGTAACTCAAACTTCATTTCCTGTGGCGGTCCTCGTGAGTTTCATTATAGCGCTTGGTGGCTTTTGCGACTGCACTTGAAGAAACTTTTAAAGTTCTTGAAATGTTCTGGATTGACTGACCTTTTATGTCTTAATGTAATGATGGGCTGTTGCTTCTCTTTGCTTATTTGAGCTGTTCGTGCCATAATATGGACTTTGTCTTTTACCAAATATGGCTGTCTTCTGTATACCACCCCTACCTTGTCACAACACAACTGATTAGCTCAAACGCATTAAGGAAATAAATTCCACAAATTTACTTTTTGAAAAAGCACACCTGTTAATTGAAATGCATTCCAGGTGACTACCTCGTGATGCTGGTAGAGAGAATGCCAATAGTGTGCAAAGCTGTCATCAAGGTAAAGGGTGGCTACTTTGAAGAATCTCAAATATAAAATATATTTTTATTTGATAAACACTTTTTTGGTTACTACATGATTCAATATGTTTTATTTCATAGTTTTGATGTCTTCACAATTATTGTACAATGTAGAAAATAATAACAACAAAGAAAAACCTTTGTGTAGGCAAGACCCGAGGCGCAGAGCTGAAGTCGACTGACATTCCTTTATTTGTTCTACACGAAAACAACAAACAAGGGGCGACCGCAATCATGACCTGATGTGCAACATGCACAAACAATAACCCACACGCAGGTGGGAAACTCAACAACATAAATAGGATCCCCAATTAGAGACAACGAAGGGCAGCTGCCTCTAATTGGGGACCAACAAAAACCAAACGTAGATCCACCTAGACAACCCTACTGTCAAGCCCTGACAGTAACCTCCAGACAGCATAAAGATGCCTAGAGATCTTACTCTGGTCAGGACCTAACAGAATGAGTAGGTGTGTCCAAATTTCTGACTGGTACTGTATTGTCAATGGAGCACAAATGTTTTGGCATCTGGATAAATAATTCTCTATATTAATCATGTGTTTGTTTGTATGAGAAAAAATATTCCTATTTGGGGACAATGATACAATGCAAAAACTAAGGAGAGACACATATCATACATTTTTTATTTGAACTGTGGATTTCTGTGTTATGTTGACCTCTAGAAATTCATTTTTTTATATGCATGCTATATCCGCTTGTGAAAGATTTTCTATGTAATGTTTCTGTAAAAAAGTCTTGCCATTTTTAAGCAGGGCATTTGGAGCCATGGAGCATACCGATTCTCAATAGACATGCCAAGTAAAGATTTGTCATGTCCAATGTCGATGCCTTCATCGACAAGAGCACCATCTCTTTTTTGGTTGAAGGTATGACTTGTATGAATGAAAATGAATGAGCATCCATTACAGGCACTATGGACTCATACTTTAAGGTTACCTATGCAGTGCAAAACATTAATAGATCATTACCAAATAACATGAGCAATGATATATGCAGATGTTTGATGACATACAGTATATTGGTAAGCTTTTATTGTCTTATGTATGTTATTTCATCTATTTAATAGACAAAGATAACCATTAATTAAAATAATGTACAGTATGCAACTTACATTTTTAAGATGCACAGTCTTGAAAAATGTAATCTGTTAATGTTTACAGTTGCATGAAAAATAAACTAATCATTAATGTAATCCGTAATCAGTAACGTAAAGATTAATTAATTATATGTTGTTATTTGTCTTGGATATTTATGAGACAAAGACTAATGTAAATATGATATATAATAAATCGCTGTTTTATTTATACGTATGTATATGACACTTTGGGTTATAATTATTTATATGGCTCTTCTCTTCTAGACAAAAAGAAAGGTGAAGTATTATATTTGTGGATCCTCTATTCATCAGAAGATGGCGCTGAGATCCCATCTCTTGATCTTTCTGTCCCCTCCATTCTCTTTGTCCATTACTCTCTACATTGTTTGTTCATGGGCATGTGATGATGGAAGACTACTTAGTTTCTAACACCACAGATTCGACAAAATGTCGGTTTTTAATATTCAATTCACAATAGAGATGTCATAAATTGTACTTCCTTGAGTATGTTAACCCTGCACTCCAACCTCACCCAGCTAGGTTCATTAGCTCCTTAATGGGGATTTCCTAATTTAACGATCTATTCAAAACTTAAGCTCCGGCAGTACTAACTAATGTGTTAAAAGTGGGTAAGGTGTGTAAACTTGTGGTATCGTTTGCCTTTCGCAGGTTTACAGCTTAGCCTAAGTAGGGTCCCCAGGGAAAGAATCTCCACATTCCATTCTGTAGACAGAGGAATGTTCGCCCTCAGGCCGACTGGAACGATTGTTATCATTCTCCTCACTGAACTGAACCCAGACAGTTAGATACACAATTGCATACTCACTGCACAATTTTGTTCATTTCAGAGGTTTGTATCCTGATTATGACCCCTTATTATGTTAAATGTAACCTTTTATTGATGTATCAGTATGCTTTGACGAAAAAGAGCAGATTCTTACACTTGGTTCAACTTTGAATTTTTTTTATTGAAACTGTAAAAAGTACACAAAATTGCATTATGACAATATTCCAAGGTTTAGTGATAAATGCCTACAACAAAGTCACACAGTTGGTTTGGCAAATGGAATAGATAATTCGATTCAAACAGAGTACAGAGGAACAAAAAAAAACTAATGAAAGCATGATAAATGTACTTTGCAGTGTGGAAAGTAGAAGATAGTATGACATGAAAATAGCTTGTGCAACAATCCTTTCCTCTTTAAACATTAAAGATAACGCAAATAACCACACATATATCACAAACTCAAAATATGATAGAGAAGCCAAACCTATACTGGTGAAAAGAATGGCAGAAAATTTCTAGATTTTATGGAAGGCAAAAATCTGAGAGATCATAGCTACTTAATATAAAGATATTGGGGGCTCCCGAGTGGTGCAGCGGTCTAAGGCACTGCATCTCAGTGCAGGAGGTGTCACTACAGTCCCCGGTTTGTAGGGTGTCGCACAATTGGCCCAGAGTCGTCCAGGTTTGGCCATCATTGTAAATAAGAATTTGTTCTCAACTGACTTGCCTAGTTAAATAAAGGTTCAATAAAAAAAAATCTCATATATATATATATATATAAGCATGCTGTCGGGTCGTCTGCTATTCAGGTACTCTAAAAAGGCACTTGGATATTGTGTTTGGATATTTCCTGAAATGTTTTCAAATGCAGACTTAAACAATGTTATTGATTATGGCGCATTGCAAAGGCCAAACAGCATTCATTAAAACGTATACACTCCTGTTCCTTGGGAGTGTCTGTGATACATTAGTTGGCCTAGATAGTCAGTCCACAGATTACCTATTGGAATGTGTTCTTGAGGTAACAGTCATACCATAACACACATACTGTTTCCTGTGCATGAGTCAATCAGTAAACCATAACTCACAAACTATCCATTAACTATTATAACTCGTCACGCATCTTGTCTCCTTTGGGTCGCACCATTCTGCCAATGAAGAGGATGGAGTTGGTCTTGTTGTCCTTCACCAGGAAGATGAAGGGATGGTCAGCATAGAACAACTTGGGATTCCTCAGCTTCTCGCTTCCGAAGATGCTGGAGTCGAAGGGGTTCCCTTCGATGTCCCACTCCATGGCAGAGGCGTGGAACACGTTGGAGAGGTACAGGTCTTTCTTGCCAGAGATGTTGGACAGATCGGCCTTGGTTTTGTCCACCGCTTCGGTCAGACCAAGCTCACCAAGAGTTTTCTGTCGAGAAGAGTACATTAGAGAGTGAAACTGAGAAATGGTTCACATGTAGGTCAAATATGTTCTTTCATAGTCAAGCTTGCGAGCAGAGTCGTAGTCTATGAGATAAGTCATTGACAACCTTAAATCTATTCCAAACAATATAATCACAATGATGTGTTTACCTGGAGGTTGTGGCTAACTTCTATGCTGACTTTGGGAAGAGAGATGGCCACGGCCCTCTCCTCCATCTTGCCCATCCAGGTTTCCAGCTGCTTGCGTGTTAGCAGCTTCTCCAGCCTGTCCAGAGGCTCCAGGTGATAGGGCATGATGAACACCAGGCTGGACTGCTTCTGGCCCAGGGGCATGTCCAGCACAAACAACCTGTTATCTGTGTCATCATGGAACTTGTAGAGACCTGTGGAAAACAGTCATGTCATGAGAATAGATTAGTCAAATTATCTTGATAATGTTGTAGATAATGTCTTATATTGAAGGCTTATAGTATGGTATGTCTCTATTCAAAAGGTTAGTGAAACCTACCAGTGCGATGCATCATGGGAACAGAGACTGTGAATGAACGGGTCACCAGGAAGCCACGGTTGTCTACCATCTTCTCATGGAACTTCTCATTCCAGTGAGCTGTAGACAGAGGATAATGTTTGTTTTCTAAAGACATTCACATCTCACTGTTTAATACCAAATATCAACAGTAGTTGAAGGTACTAACTACTAGGCTACAGAGTATTTTTGAATAACTCTACTTACGCTTGAAGAACATAGCGTTGGCGATCGTGGCTCCATCAGCATTCTGCACATCCTTGGTGATCTCAGGCAGCTTGCCATCTGTCGACTTGGCCGCCCATTCGTTGATGGAGTTCACTGCGCTCCGCTTATCCCTGATGTTGATCTTCGAGTGGTCGTAGTTGTAGTGCTTCTTGCTGCTCTTCACAAAGTCATCGGCGAAGGTGACTGAGCTGGGGCCGTAGAGGCGGTTGCTGATCTTCCATGTGACGTTACGGGTCTTGGGGTCACTGACCTCAGTCAGGAGCTCTGACAGGCCTGTGTGCAGGTGCTCATCCTTCAGGGCGTCAGCGCTGAGGACAGACTTGACCTGGGAGGCGGTGGAAGCCTTGCCCCCGAGGGCCACCATGCCCAGGGAGGAGGCCACCACCACAGGGGATATCAGGATGTTGTCAAGGCCCTTCTCCTTGACCACCGTGTGGTAGAGACTGAAGGCCAGGTTGGCGCTCTGGTCAGCCATGGTGGTGGCATGGCTGCTCAGCTTCTTCTCGTCTTCTCCGGAGGCCACAACAGCCAACAGGCACAGAGCTACGACAGTCATCCACATCCTTCCTTCCCTCTGGTTCTCGAGCAGCTATAGAAGCCTGAAAACAGACAAAAATACAAGAATGTTGTAAATAATATTGGAAATCTTGTGTTGGTATTTGAGGCCACTGTTTCAAAGGGTCTATTTTTGTATAGCAATGTGTTATTACAGTGTAGTTTTAGACAGAGGTCACTTATTCAGCAGTTAAATTACAATAGTCACCACAAATTACAATGTTGAACCCAGAAGAAGAGGGCAGGGTTGGCTGCACAAATGAATGGGTTCCAATTTTAGGCAGCCATGTTTCTAGCCACGTCAGCAGCTGTAGAACACTTGAACTGTAGCTTCACCCTAGTGTGCTGGGCTCTGACTGAAGGTGTATTTTGATACCTCTCTGTGCTCTTGTTCATTGTAGAACAAAAAAGCATACATTCACAATTTCTAAAAGAAAATGCCATATTCAAAAGTTTCCAGAGGTATCACTACTGCACAATTTTGTGAATGTCCACATAGAACCTATGGAGGTACTTCTTGCAAGTGAACAGGAGCCCACAGGCTTGTTCAAATAAAATGACCAAATGTGTAGCCTCAGGATACTTCTAACAACAAGGAGTGGCTTCTTATTAATCCTTTGATTTTCCACTACTTGTAAATTGCTTCCCTGCCTTCAAAAACATGTCTGTATAGCCGTTTTTCACTATTTTAATAGTGTATATCTTTGCATCATCATCTTGGGATACCTTGAAATGTTTTCATACTGATGTCAAGGTTTTCGATTTTCATTCTGAAAGAAAAGAGGTGCATGAGGTAATCTCCATAGAGCAGGTGATAAAGCATTAGTCAGACCCATATGGAGCTTTTTTAAATTTCATTTCTAAATGTGGATATTATTTCCATTTTCACTTGAATATAGGTGTCATTGTTGACATTGTTGAAATGTGTTATTTTATATTTTCTTGAATAATGTTTCCTAGCTAGGCATATCAGGTATACACGTAAAACTTCTCTCATTGGTCAGTGCATGTCCCAGAAAAACGTCCATCCAATCAGAAATGCCACAGTGGAACAGCATCAGTTCCACAGGAGAACCAAGTCAGAATATTTTTTTTAATGTCCCATAGCCACGGGAAATAGGGGTGCTGACCCCCTGAAAAATCTGAATAAAAATACAATTTAAAAAAAATCACATACATACATTTTTTTTTATGGTTGGGGGGATTCAAAAGTAGTGCACTGGGGCTTTAATAGTCCTGTATTTGAGGACACATAGATAGGACCGTCTGCTGCGCTGGCATAGTCCCACCACTCCCAAAATCATATATGCAATGTTAGTAACAGTTCTGCTTGTTTGTGTGTGTGCAATTACCCACAACCAAATAATATCCCCAATCATTTTTATCTTCATTTATTGAATAATTGTAACCTAATAATCAACATGCATCATCAAACAACGATATTATCTGAAAGTACAGTTATAACTACCGTATCTAATACCCTTTACAGATAAATTGCATGAAAATCAATGCGGCATCCTATCAGCTACTCCAGTTATCTCACCAAACAGTTGAGATAATAGGAAATATATGCCGTTTGATTAAACGTAAAGATTATGTAAGAGTGACTGAATCAGAATACATTCCACAAAGTTATGTTGAAAAGAGTACCATTTCAGAACCTAAATGCATGCGCTAACAAAACAACAGCTTTTCCCAAAAAAACATGGTTAAAATTGAGCATTCTCCCAGTCTCTCCCGCTCCTTACCTGGCACAGCCTTGCACGATCTCTCCCGGATCTCACTCTCTGGGTTAGCTCCTCTGATTGATGTTCCTACTCTTTTTCCTCTGGCCTATATATCCCACGGAAAAGAAACTTCTGGAAGTTGGGAATGGGGTATGCAAATGCAAACCTCTTGTCTCTGGAAGCCGAGACTTCAGACCACCCCCTGGATCCATTTGCTGCAGTCCTCTGCATGGTCCTAATGCTGCCGGCTGACTCAATCCCACACACAGCTTTCATCATATGAAAATATCACACATTTTCTAACTTTCATTCACCAGCACAATAGATGTGGGTAAAGTACAGTAGTGTGTCTTTTTCAACAGAGGATATGTGCATGTCAGTGATGATGACATCTCTTTGGCTTCCTCTTGTAGTTGTGAATGGGTATGTTGGGCACAATGCTCATACTGTACGTGTGTGTATGCATGTTTGGTATTTTCAATAATCCTGTTAAAAATGTATAATTATGTAAGGGAATCCACACAACTTTTATAACAGTAGTTGTAACCGTAGTTACTAGAAGTTTGTAAAAGTAGTTACAGTTTCAGCCTCCCCATCACTCACCCCTCCCCCATACTGCCACGTCTTCCCCAGCTGATTGCAGGCTTGTTTAGGATGGGGCTTGTGGAGCAGGAGATATAGCAACAAGTGCTGTAAACCAGCTAGAAATCCAGCTCTGACTTGAACACGTCCTCACCAGTCCCAATACAAGCAACTGCAACCACTTTTTACATTATTTAAACTAAAAGTAACCTTTTATTGTAATACAATGTGAAATTCTACGGGTACCATGTGGAACATCTCTGAAATAGGTAACGTTAGTGAACTGTAATTCTGATGCCATCAGTTTGACCATCAGTTCCAGCTGATGTGAGACTAGCCTTTTGGTGATTGGGGGAGAAGGTTCTCCGAGGCTTATACAAACACAACTCCGCTACCACACCCATGCAGCAGGCCTAGTTCCAAGCCTGGTCAAATCCCTGGTCAAATCCCCAATGGAACTAAGCTACATGCATAGATGGCCCTATCCTGTTGAGTAGCAATACATTCGTTTTTGAGTGAGGACTCAATAAAACTCACCAGGGCCTCATACATGCATATTCCATTTGAATTCAGCAGACCAACATGGACTGAAATGTGCTCCTGTGAAAGAATGTATATTCTATTCTACTGAGCCATTTTCTTTATGTTAGTATTCTTATCTTTTATTATTTCTTATTGTTGTTCCGTTGTTGAGAAGAAACCTGCAAGGAAGCATTTCGTTGGCCAGTGTGTACCATGTGTATCCTGTACATACAACTAATACAACTTGAAACTCCTGTGAAAGGATGGAGGGACTAGTAGGCCTACACCTGGTGGAGATAGGGGCATACGTTACACATTTTTGTCGCTCCTCTGTACCTCTGTGCACAGCACTTATATATGAAATAAAAAGTCTTAGAGGGTGATGCTACTTCTTACTAAACCCACAGGGTTAAAAGGTTAAGGACAAAAAACAGAAGTCTCCAGCTGTGACTGAAGAGATTTCCTAAACATGACATTTCCTGTTTAATCTCAATGTACTTCAGTGTCATATTTTCTGCCATACATAACCCAGTCTTCGAGTTTTTGTGTTTCTACATGATTGGACTTGTAAAACACTACCACCATGCAGGACTCTGTACCTTCAGATGAGAGACACAATAGATCTTTTGAGTTAAAGGAAGCTTGGGTGGTGCTGCCAAGACTAACAAATGATGTAAGACCTCAGTGATGTTTCCACGATGCTGAATGATGTACATTTCTGAAGCATTACCTTTAGGCCTATCTTGTAGATATGTAAAGAGCAGCGTAATTAAATACTTATTAAATGTATCACAAGCATGAAATTCACAAATCGTGAATAGTCTACCATGAATAACAAATCTATAAACTTGTTATACATCTTTTAGGAGGTATTTTGATGCAATGTCAATATATTTTGATACTGTGGTTGATAGTATGCATTTTTCTGTCAAGTTGAAGTAACTAAACTTCCATCGCTTAGAATTATTCATTTTTATTTTGTTCCAACATCCAGCTCTTGTTCCAAACTCTTGAGCTTTACATATTAAACTTGATTTGTCTTAATAATGGTTTGATTAACTTCTGCTCCTCTTCAGGTCTGTGTCTGTGTCTGTGCTGGCAGAGTAGGCTAATGACTGCCTGGGGATGGGACAAAGACTGTATAAAAGGGTAATCTAGGGAAGGGCTCGAAAAATGTGGCTTTTGGATTAGCATGCCCTCTGGTGGTCTAGAGAGGTTCACATTTTCTCAAGGCAACAAAGTTTCCTCTTCACAGTGCAAGTGCTATACTTGAGGGAGACTCAAGTTTTGCTCATTTTTAATTGAGGTCACATTTTGGCACTTTAAAATAATTTGAATAATCTTGTTGCGGCTTTAATATAACCCTGAGGTTAGCTCTGATTGGACTCCTATTCTCATTATCTGTCTTATAAATATAGACTTTATATTTATTTTATTCTTATTTAATTATACTCATTATTTATACTCATTAATCTGTTTCTTTTCCTATTTAGATAAGCATACGGATTAAAGACGGGTGTCAAAATGAACCTGTAAATATTCACAATGGGACTAATCCCATGCCATTCTATTCATAGCCACTGGATGACAATCAAAACTAATACATGCCTTCTCGGATCTGAAGTTGGAAGTTTTGCACTGAGATTGAGACAACACTTTGTAATAAGTCTGCATGTTTAATCCAATTTGAGGAGAAGGTCAATCAAGAACCTTGGATCTTTTCTTCTAATGCATTTTGAGAAAGAGGGCAGGAGAGAGTGTTCAAGGAATCAAGGAAAGACAATTGAAAAAAAGCCCAGTCTGTGACCTCCCCAGTGCCTCCCTCCCTCACCCAGCCACCCTCCCTGCTGCTTGGCCTTTTGGAGGAGGGACGTGCAGAATCATCAAACCAGCTGGAGCCTCTGACTAATGCCTGCCTAGAGAAAGCAGGGGGTCTGCTACTCTTCAGCAGCTCCCTCACACATCAAATGTCACAGGAAGTAGTCCGAACACCATGCTGCCTCCCCTCCCCTGTGCCGCTGCAAGCTCCCAGCCAGGAAGTGGAGCCCTGTGTGTGTGTGTGTGTGTGTGTGTGTGTGTGTGTGTGTGTGTGTGTGTGTGTGTGTGTGTGTGTGTGTGTGTGTGTGTGTGTGTGTGTGTGTGTTTGAAATGTAGATGGATGATCTGCTTGCTGTCATGCATAATTTCATGTAAGGAGATTAATTGGATTTCAATTATACATTTTCCATTACTTCCATCCGTGGGTTGAACCAGATGGATGCATAAAGGATCTGCATATAAAGGATCTACACTACTACAGTACTAACAGGATGTTCAATCATTATGGCCATCCATTAATCACACATCTAAATGTCTTGACAACAATCACTGTGCAGTTCTCATTCAAGGTTCTCCCTCTGTAAAAATCGAATTGACGTCAGAATGATAGTAATGGAAGCCTTTGCTGTTTCCTTAGTGATACATATAACTAGATATTCCTTTTCTGGCCACAATTCCCCTTCCGCTTGAGATAGGGATGCACTGTCATGCCAACCACAGATTCAACTACTTGAAAGGAAGAACGTTATACCTATAACTAGTGGCTAAAGGTTTTCCTGATCAGGTCACATGGTCAGGAAAAAACTTCAGGCCTTAATTATGATGAAATATTGAACACTATGAACATATAGAAAACATATACTATTAAATGTACAGTTTTATTCTGTACTTTTTAGGGCATTCTAATGCTGCTATTCTTTGTGTGGGAAATCTGGATGTGTGCAATTGCATGAATCAATTTGGGCAGAGATCAAATGGTTTGAAATGAACAGCTGAGCCCCAACCAGAACAGAAGCTGCTGTTTATCACAGCCCGATTCTGTTAACGACAGTAAGTTCCGTTTGAGTGAGTGAGAATCAATGAAACAAGACTTTCTTTACCCTCATTATGCAAACAAAGCAACATAATATTGTCCTGAGAGTTCATCATCTACTGTACATTTTTGAAAAGGCCTAAATTAATGTTTTACAGACTGGTATATGTTGTGAAACGGTTAGATATTACTTGTTAGATATTACTGCACTGTCGGAGCTAGAAGCACAGTCACCCTCAAGCTGCCATAGTTTAAATGTTTTATTAAAAAAGCTGTCAATCACTGCCATCTAATCCTACATGATGATCCCGATCCAGGATTTTTTTTTCTTCTTCTATGCATGCCTTTCCTACGCACTTCCCAGTATTTGGTATTCAGACTTATGTTTTTCAGTCGTGTAACGGCGCTCTGCAGCTGTGGCTGAATACATTTCATTCAACTACGGAAAACCCTCCCACTTACTGGCCAACAAATTTTCTCGTGGAGATTTCATTCAATGGGGTTTTCAGTACATTTATGTTAAACCATCCCTTTAAATACGGTGTGCCTTTAATTAGAATTTTTTTTACAGACTCAATAGAATACGTTGAGTGAACGGGGTCAGAATATAAGGATCAAATCATCAAGCCATCTACTGTATGCATATTCGTCTCTGTTTCAGCACCAACTGGTAGATTTAAAAATACTCTTATCTTGTAGATTATTTAGGCACATTTTAGGGTTAGGAATAAAAAATACAGTGGTTTGATTCATCCTGAAAGTTGTCATATTCAAATTCAATCCATAAAATATTGAAAGGTGTAAAAAAGTGTACAATAGGGGTTGTACAATAATCCTATGAATCTATGCTAATTCTAACTAATCATGGAACTGTATGACAATGGTCCAGTCGTCATGAACTGTGCACCGGCTACAGGTTTAACCTGCTACGTGAAGTCTGAGTTCCACAATGATTCAAATAGGCTACATGTCCCAAATTATTGCACAATATTAGCCTAATATGATCCACTAATGCTAGCAACCCCTTCTTTTTCAAGACCTCTGCAATCCGCACTGGCATGCTGTCAATTAACTTCTGGGCCACATCCTGACTGATGGCCGGCCATTCTTGCATAATCAATGCTTGGAGTTTGTCAGAAGTTGTGGGTTTTTGTTTGTCCACCCGCCTCTTGAGGATCGTCCACAATTTCTCAATGGGATTAAGGTCTGGGGAGTTTCCTGGCCATGAACCCAAAATGTCAATGTTTTGTTCCCCAAGCCACTTAGTTATCACTTTTGCCTTATGGCAAGGTGCTCCATCATGCTGGAAACAGCATTGGTTGTCACCAAACTGTTCTTGGATGGTTGGGAGAAGTTGCTCTCGGAGGATGTGTTGGTACCATTCTTTATTCATGGCTGTGTTCTTAGGCAAAATTGTGAGTGAGCCCACTCCCTTGACTGAGAAGCAACCCCACACATGAATGGTCTGAGGATGCTTTACTGTTGGCATGACACAGGACTGATGGTAGCGCTCACCTTGTCTTATCCGGACACAGTGTTTTCCGGATGGCCCAAACAATCGGAAAGGGGATTCATCAGAGAAAATGACTCTACCCCAGTCCTAAGAAGTCCAATCCCTGTACCTTTTGCAGAATATCAGTCTGTCCCTGATGTTTTTCCTGGAGAGAAGTGGCTTCTTTGCTGCCCTTCTTGACACCAGGCCATCCTAAAAAAATCTTTGCCTGACTGTGCGTGCAGATGCACTCACACCTGTCTGCTGCCATTCCTGAGCAAGCTCTGCACTGGTGGTGCCCCGATCCCGCAGCTGAATCAACTTTAGGAGACGGTCCTGGCGCTTGCTGGACTTTCTTGGGCACCCTGACGCCTTCTTCACAACAATTGAACCTCTCTCCTTGAAGTTCTTGATGATCCGATAAATGGTTGATTTAGGTGCAATCTTACCAGCAGCAATATCCTTGCCTGTGAAGCCCTTTTTGTGCAAAGCAATGATGACGGCACTTGTTTCCTTGCAGGTAACCATGGTTGACAGAGGAAGAACAATGATTTCAAGCACCACCCTCCTTTTAAAGCTTCCAGTCTGTTATTCTGACTCAATCAGCATGACAGAGTGCTCTCCAGCCTTGTCCTTGTCAACACTCTCACTTTTGTTAACAAGACAATCACTGACATGATGGCAGCTGGTCCTTTTGTGGCAGGGCTGAAATGCAGTGGAAATGTTTTTGGGGGATTAAGTTCATTTTCATGGCAATGAGGGACTTTGCAATTAATTGCAATTCATCTGATCACTCTTCATGACATTCTGGAGTATATGCAAATTGCCATCATCAACACAGAGGCAGCAAACTTTGTGGAGACCAATACTTGTATCATTCTCAAAACGTTTGGCCACGACTGTACATCAACTCGGCCGATTCAGCCCTACAGAAGCCTATAGCTTGGGTCTCCAAATTTCATCCACGCAAATTAGGAGGGCACACAATTCAAATTTGGAATAACACACAGCTATAAAATATTATATTATATTTCACTGTGCAAAAGGGGCCACGATACATGTCATGTTGATATGATTTTCAGTTTTGTTCCATACGGCTGGTTTCACATTCATCTCATAAGGAAAATTAATCTAAAACAATCGCTGTGTGTTTACAATCCCCTTCTCCAAACGGAGTACTCTTTTAAATTGCTCTTATCAATAGCGCTTATCATTATAAATTACAGTGCATGGAGAATGCTGTTATTTCTATCAGTAAAAATCAAAGTCAATGTTTGTTCCACTTGGAACCGGCAGGTTCACTTCACCTTATTCATGATTTCCTCGGTATAAAGGTGGTGGAATTACATGAGGGAATTAAGTCAAGGTCGGAATACAGGTACAGTATGAAT
This sequence comes from Thymallus thymallus, assembly GCA_023634145.1. Taxonomy (NCBI): domain Eukaryota; kingdom Metazoa; phylum Chordata; class Actinopteri; order Salmoniformes; family Salmonidae; genus Thymallus; species Thymallus thymallus. The sequence goes on along the minus strand of CM042379.1, from coordinate 19,153,745 downwards.
ACAGATGGCTATTGAGACAGTGATGATTTTGGCAGTGCCCCATCAGAGCCACTATATATAGCATTTTACTGTGTGTATGTTGTGGGATATGGAGCTATATTTGTTTTTTTGTATATTAGTTTTACATGATCATAACCTGCTTTGTTTTTTTGCCTTTTGATGCTTTCTACAATTGGAGACGTCGGGTGCCGGGAAGATGGGTGACGCTCTTTAGCTTTAAATACCCAGTCTACAACAGGGCAGGCGATAAAAGCTACAACTCCGCCCACTGGTAGTCATTCGATTGATTTACTCTCCCCGTGTTCATAGAAAAGGCTTGCTTTCACCTCAGAAGACTCTAACCCTGGAATATTTACTGAGAAAACGAAGTTAAACTGATACACACTTCAATGTAGCATAAACCCACGAGTTAGAATTTAATAGAATAACTCTGGGTCGAATGTTTTTACCTTTGTTGTGACAGGACACACTTCCTTTTGTCCTCGGTAGTATTTGACAACCTTTGGTGGCCACCCACCTCAACACATTTGAAACAGACAGCAGCCAATTCTTAGCGTGGTGTTCGGACAGTTGGTCGGGGGACTTCGTAACTTCACTTGGGAGAAAAAGCCTGAAATAATTGATAAAGGTAAGTGCTGTAATATCCAAACGGCAGGTAGCGTTTGAAGTACTAACCTATTCGAATATCAGAGTAGTTGAAGTAAGTGGGTGCCGTGTCATCATGGTATGAAACACTTCTCTATGAAGTCCTTTTTTTGTTGAACATTAACAAAACACGGGGGTTATTTACCCTTTGTGACATGACATAACCTACCTATTCGTCCATTCACTTATTTCTGTACATTGAGTAAATTCAGAAGCTCACATGCATGGCACGCTTATCATGAAATATTCATTCCCACCTTGAATTAACCCAATAGGCTACAAAGGACACGCCCGTGTATGGCGAGACAGCCTATGGCTAGAAAACCATGACTATTGGGAGAAAATCTGACTGTATTTAGTTAAGGATGTATTATTTATAGGCTACACACCACCTCAGACAACCAGCCTAAATAGGCATTTTAATCTGTCCATTTTACAGACAAAATAATCTGGCATCAATGACAGACACTTTCACTATTCTTGAACATGCAGGTTTCACTTCCAGATGTATGAAGCAGCAATAAACATAGTCAGAAGGGGGCTATCCTAATGCACACACCCTAATTCACATGTATCTCTGAATTGCTTGATGTATGGCAGCGGTGGCCCGCCTATTAGGGCGTTAGTGGCGGCGCCCCACTTGTAATTGCTAACAAAAACACACTTGTGATCAAAAGTACAACTATTTTAATTTAAATATATATATTATATCATTCATGGATTCTGTTTTAAATGCTCATAAAAGCGAGGTAAATGTGTAAAAAAATATATTGTTCAAAACAAGCTGTTCAGTTACTTACGATGCTGCCCCTCAAGTGACTGCGACGGTCGCATAGGCCATGCGTACATTGCTTGGATTGTTTTGCCAGCTATTTGCTGTGAGGGGGAACTGTAATTAATTTTACATAAATAATACATACATTTTACATTTATGTATAATTTTACATAAATTATAAAAGCACAAAGTAAATAGACCATCCTGTGGCACTCAAATATGCATTCAATCAAAAATTCTGTGTTTGCTCTAGTCTCCCTCCCAATATGTCTCTCGCGCCACATGAGACTAGATCTGCTCTATCAGGTACAGATGGAGCTAAAGTAAAAAGCTAATTGTAATTAACTTGTAAATAAATAATCCTAACAGTCATGGGAGCCTGAGAACTGATAAACCAGACATCTACATCCACCTAACTAGAACACTAGTTAGAACCTTCTCATGGCGGATCTGGTAGGACAAAAAAGCATGACTGGCTTATTGTTTTCCCCCGTGTTGTTCATCAGGTTCTAATGTAGCTATGTTACAGGGTGACATGTTGTGTGGACTCTGTACCGGTAACACCTCTATATAGCCTCGCTACTGTTATTTTTACTGTTTTTTGTATTTCTTTACTTATCAATTGTTTACCTAATACTTGTGACATTGTTAGCTAGTTAGATAATGTATTTTCAATTATTGCATCTGCGTGCTTGTTGTGTTCTACCTGGTGCACTCGTTCACTGGCTGCTCCTTCTAAATAGTAAATGGTATAATGTAATCTGTTCAAAACATCAGTGAGAATTTGGTTGTTGACATACAAAAAGGAAATGGGTGTATTTATGCAGTTGTTCAGATGCACAGATTGCTTTATGTATCTTCTCAAAGAAACTACCGGTAGTTTCAATATGCCATCATCTTTCTGTCATGCTGCTCCAACCACCTCGCGCCATGGGTATTTAGCCAGTCAGTGGCCGCCACTGATGTATGGAGAATTTCAAAATTCATGAACTCCAAAGTTCATCAACCGCATAACTATGCACAATGTACAATATGTGAGCTTTTGAAACTACGCTATCTATGCTCTGTCAAATGCTATCAACTTTGACTGACAGTGAGTCATCATGTTTGTTGTGTGAAGCAATATATTTTACTTTGCCATCGAAATCGTGAGTGGAAAGTGTCAGTCTCTTACACTCCTGATGTAGACAGACTTAAATGTCTAGAGTTATTGGCGGGTGTCAAAACGTAACCTAAAACTTAATTCATCATAGATATTGGTGTCTAAATGGTGAAATCTGGCATTTTTAATGGCTAACTTTGCATTATTGCAGTAGTCTGGTTGGGACAGACATAGGAGAATTGACCACAATATTCCATGGACTAGATTCCATTGAATGCACTTGTCCTCAACAGTTGTTCTTATGTGTTCCATGTACACACACACACACACACACACACACACACACACACACACACACTGATAGGGTTACCCACAGCCCACGCCTTGACTGGAGTTTGAGTTTGAGTCACAGTTTCACAGTATTTGATTCTGAAGAAGTTCACTCTCACTGTTATCCTATGTGTATTTATAAATGGCAAAAAATACCATTGTTAAGATGACATGAAATGTTACGTGATGGACTATTTCTCAGACTTGTTTTTTTGTTCTGTGTTTCGAGCATGAGCAGTGTCCATTGCACTGTTGCGGTTCTCAACATTTCTCTATATCTAAGAATATCATGCAGCCCATCTTGCTTGCATAAATGCTCTTGGGTGCATAAACTGCTGGAGGAATGTTTATCCCATAAATGGTCCCATTGTTTTATTTTATTTTATAGCCACTGTGTTTTCCTTGAGAAAGACAACAGTCAAGATCTGCTGTTGGTCTTACATCATCTATAATAAGCGCTTCTATCACTAAGGCAACAACTGCATGTTTCGCTCAGTTTAGCAGGCGAGATGAGATGGCAGTGTGGTATTATCCTAATTAACATGTGGGAGCGGAAGATGGTGAGAGCCTATTATTACAGCCTGTCCCGTGGGAGTTAAGCCCTCCACCAGCACCCACCCTGTTGGGGGGGGGGGTTGGGGGGTGTATTCTGTTCCACTGCTAGACTGGGGTTTTGGAACACAATATTTAGCCTAATCGAAAATAGACTGGAAATGACCGCTAATAGGCTAATTGAATTTCTCACCTTATGTATAGTACTTTCAATCATAGGATTTCTATATTTGGTTTTTGCTCAAAAGCAAACCGCTTGTCTTAAAACGTGCTTCCCAGCCGAAACAGTACGGAAGAGTTTGTGCCTACATTATGACATTTTGTGAAATCTTTGTTTATTTTGGACTTCGGTATGTTTTTTTGTTGGATGTTCAGGCCTACATTATTTCTCAAGGCAAACTGCAGTCTATGCCCTTTCGTCGGTGATTGGTCAACAGTAGGGATTCTTCAATTCAAAGTATTTGTTGTCATTCAATGAGAGATGACTAGTTTTCATGCACATTTTTTCATTGAGAAATACTAAACCAAGCAAAAACGTGAAGATTTGTGACCGATGTCTTGAGGATTCTTTGAGAAAGTGTATACTGGCTACGGCATCTCAAAATGCTTCTTTCTTTTCAAGCAAAGGTCTTTTAAGGGAGTATGCCAGTAGACTTGTTTGGTTCGCCTAGCTGAGTTCGGCTAAGCGGCTGCTGAACTGAAGCGTGCTGATGCCTTTAACTTATTAGATCAGTAAGGATTTACACAGCTAATTGGCGTTAGGGCTGGGGATTGCCATGGACGATATTATCATAATGCGATATGTATTGCTATTCTCACGTTTCTCTCAATTTCAATATGTATTGCGATTCGAAAATGATTTTATTGCCTTTTGACATTCAAAACATTTTGTTCACCTGTCTGCTGCAAAAGGAACCAAGTTTGGACCCCATCACTAATTGACTTGATTTCTTAGTCTCCATAGTGACTCAAAGCCCAAAGCAAGATGTACCCAATTATGTCATATTTCTATCCCCACGCTGAAAGACAACGCTAGTTTAACATAATAATAATAAGGATAATTGTTTTTATTTCACCCCATAAAGTATGAGTGTGGTAAAATTCACACCAAATGGTGAGTCAGAGCCAACAGTGTTCCTTGTCTTTGCAGATGCAAATGTTTATCCTGTAAAACAAGGATGAAATGAACCTTCCAATGATTTGAAGAGTCAGTGCCCCAGCTCTTTCTATATGGGACCAGGGGAAATGAGGAGAGAGATTTGTCAAGGAGCACTGCATAACAGACTGGGCTTGTCTGTCCCTGACTCTGTCTACCTCAACGCTGTGAGGAGAAAGTCACCTGATAGAGGACGTAGATCTGTGTGATGCCAACAACCGACAGATGGCTACCGTACAGACCAACCATTTATCGCCCATGCATACAGATGGCACCTGCCTGGATACTGCCTGCGTCTAAGTTCTGTACAGTAAAACACAGGCTGTACTGTAGAGCACTCAATGAGTTAATGAGAACCGTAGAACACAAATGGCGACTGGCGTTCGTTCACACAACTCAACAATAGTTCCCCCTGTGTCTGCGTGCCACAGAGGCCTTTGTCAGCAGTTTCCTTTCCAGGCCACAGTATCAGCACCTATGATTAGGAGCGAACACCAGAATTACTTTCCCTGGCCTACCTCGACAGACAGACAGACAGGGAGTGAGAGCTGAGCCATTGTTTTAATACTGAGGCGGCAGGAGACGGGGAACATTGTGAGAGGCAGAAGGGACAAGGTTTGAGGAAGTGCCCCAGGTGGAGGGGTATGCAACATGAGACCGGCTGGTCAAAGCACTGTTTGTTCAGACTGAGGGCCTGATTCTGTTGCTCCTAAATCTGAGAAGCTGCTTCAGCCAAGAAACTAGTGGCAGTTAAAACTGAAATTTTCCTGTGGAGGTGTGACCATGCCACTGAGATGCATCTCTACAGTCTTTGACAGAGGTTCTCGGCTGGCATAACCAAGGGCCTTTTTGTTGTAAAAGAGCAGGAATCCATGTGATTTGTTAGGTAAGAATCCCCAGCTGTGTGGGGAAAAGGTCAAAATGAGAGGCGAATCGCCCCGTAGGGATGAGCGTATCGAGAATTGTAAAGAGTTTGTACCGAACAGTAGGCCTACTGCGTCTGTCCTGGAGCAGCTGGGAAAATTACAAGCATTTCGCTACACCCGCAATACAAGCATTTCGCTACACCCGCAATACAAGCATTTCGCTACACCCGCAATACAAGCATTTCGCTACACCCGCAATACAAGCATTTCGCTACACCCGCAATACAAGCATTTCACTACACCCGCAAAACGTGTTTGTGACCAATAACATTTTGATTAGAAATGTTTGCAATTACACGTTATGAATTGATATGAATTGCAGTTTTATCAAACGGACCATAGCACATTAATGATCTCTCTCCATTCCACTATCTAGTATGTCCTGAGTATCCAAAAATAAGTACAACGTTTTGGATTTAATTTCATCCCATAAAAAGTTAATGGCCCATAAGTCTTTTCAGAAAGCCAATTAGGTGGTTGAGTGATGAGAGTATTATTAAAAGTATCCTGTAGTGCACTGTAATCGCTTTACCCATGTAGCCCAATCCTCCTCTGAATCTAAAAGAGTTACAAAAACCAACCACAGGGAACATCCTCTCACACAAACTGCTGCTACTGTAGTCATACGTTTTCGAAAACTCATAGCTTCTTGAGACTGCAAAAAAAGTATAGAAGACAGACAGATATGAAGCTCAGGTGGAGAGGAGGGATCCCCAGATGGCCTACACCTGCTGTCAGTTTTGGTATAGTAGAGAAGCAGCCAAAGAGGTAGGTTCCAGCCAGCCTGCCCACAGGCCAGCAGGACGGTGTTAGAAAAGGCTGCAGGTCTCAGACAAGCATGCAGGCAGTAACAGCCTCTAAAAGACCTCCGGGTAACGATCATTAATGGAAAAGTTCACCCATTTTGAATGTTTAATTGTTTTTGTACATCTCTGAGTGATGTTCTATCGATTTTTCCCTGGGTCATTTCATGTTTTCATGTGTATCTGAGTTATTGGTGTTCAAGCAGGCAGAAATCCAGCCGGTATGATGTTGAACTGTGATAACGTCGATCTCACTACACTGGAAGTTAACAAGCTAATCCTCACGCAATCCTTTCTAGATGTCGAGAAACGTGCCTAGTTTCCTCGAAAGTACGGAATGTCATGATTCCAAAGCTATACGATACTACCAGTTAATTATCTCACATCTTGGAAAATATATGTAATGTTGTACTTCTTGTTGATGAAATTCGTGCTGTTGGGTTTTTGAGCTAGCGCCCAATAGACTCCCATTCACTACTTGAAAGAGAGCGCAATTTTTCATACCTGTAAAATCAGCTAAACAACCTGCACTAACTAGCTACGTTACATGTTGATATAGTCTTTGTTGTTATTGTGTGTAGCTACGTTTGCTTGCTAGCTAGCTATCCAGCCAGCCCATAGAGAGAGCATTGCTTTGTGGATTTTGATGTTGACTTTCACAAAACATATTGTTCTCACATATTAGTGTTATTTAACGCTGTAAATGAAAGGAATGAGTGGTTTTGGGTGGTCCAGCCATTATGGACTAAGCTTTTGGGAATTAATACTATTAATCTCCACTGTAACAATCACAATACAGTAACTTCAGGAAAAGTTATTGAGGGAACGTGAAGGTGTTGGGCTACTCAAAACCCTTGCTTACATGGAATAATGAATGTGCGGCACTTTACTCTGGACAGTTAAATTGTTGGTTGGTGACTTGGCAACTGTACTAATCAGGCCTGGCTTTCACATTGCCACTTTTGGTTAATGGCAACCAACCCCTGCAGTTGTCTTTGATTATCACACCACTCATCAGCCAAACATTTCACCGTGGTCCATAGCACCATACTGTTGGTTAGCGCTGCTCCCCTCCACGGTCTCTATCTCTGTGGTAGCCTTAATCACAGGCTTTCACCTCTGAGGGAGACGAGTCGTCTGCAAACATACATTGTGCCCACATGATAAGAGGCTGCTGGGAGGGTCAGGCTAACTGTTACTGAGACTGCATGACTCACTGAAACGCACCACCAGCTGACAGGCTGAGAGAGCTACTGCTGGTTGATGCCAGTTTGATTTAATTGGCTGTTTGCTCAAGGAGAACTAAACTGTGTTTGAAACCAAGCAGTGTGCGATTATGCAAAAGTCTATGCCTTGTGTATACATGCGATATCTCCTTAGCATTTAAAAAAAATCTGATCTCCACTCTAGTGCGTCTTTTCAATTTTTTTCAATTTTTTTAATTAAGATTTAATCCTTTAAAATCTGTAGAAGATATGGGAGATAATTCCAGATTACAGCATATCCCCTCTGCCAGCCTGTGTATGTCAGCAGAAATATGAATGAGGACACCTGTTGTAACTAATGCTTTGGTGCCCCAGCAGGTGTTGCCTCTATCTCCCCAAGGAGAAGGCTATATTTACCTAAATTTATCATCATCTGATCTGAGCTCGATCAATCACCCTCTCCTGGGGTTGTGATTCCAGATGCACCCTGAATGCAGGATTGCCAACCGGCTGAATCGGCTCTTCTCCCCCTGTCTGCGTCCTGCCTGCGTCTGATCACACCTCTCCTTGGCCTATGAGAGGAGAGAGGGCCTGATCCCTTCCACTGAGATTAATCGTTTTTCTCTGATGGAAAACGAGAGGAGGATCTCTTTATGGTATCTGACCCACTTCTATTGTAACCCTCCTGCCCTGTCCTGACAGACTTCTGGTCCTCCTTCATGATCCCAATGGGCTGTGTGACGGCTGTTCCTTTATTCATTCATTGTATTAATGTTAAATGAAATGAATGACCCAGTGGCACACCCCCTATCATTCTCAGTAATACCAAAACGTAATTAGACATCCGTTAGATTACCAGTGACTCATTTTTCAGAATGATGAATCTGGCTTAGTCTCAGCCTTGCCTTTCATGCTGTACAGCATCTCTGATAATCTAGACCAAATTTGTATCTGTTAATGTGGCAAACCACAGTGAGTGTCCATCTTAACGAAATTAAGATGTTTTGTCATTGTTGTTATGGCCAAGGGAAAAACATTGCTTCTGGGTATCATCATGATAGTGTTTGCAACGCATTAGTTTATACACTCGCACACAGATGTCAGCAGTTTGGAAAGTCTACCTTCAATATTAGGCTTTACTGCAGATGGACTTTGCTTCAGGTTACGCTTCAGGTTACTGTGACGTTTCCTGCACTTTCTGGCAATATGAAAACGATCCCTTTTGGACATTCTCTTTCTGTGATACCTCACTTGCTCTTAGTTGTGGAATGATACGTTAGTGAATGTACCATCTCTCAGTCTGTCTCCTGACTCTCCTCCCCACCGGATGCCTGCCTATGACGGTTGCACTTGAAAACAAATTGTGCATTTTGTAGTTCATTTGTGGAATGCAAATGCATTTGGCCTATTCCCTTTTTGTTTTGTTTTTAGCTGTAGCTGAAAAAATATCTGTTGGTAATATTTTAATTTGAAGAATTTTGCTTTTATAATATCTGTCTAGAGTAGACCATTGCGAAATGGAGACTAGCATGCCCTATTTTTGGAGATGATCTCCTAGTAGTAATAGCCTAGAACTAATGACCCATTCTATCTTAAGTACTGTGCTCAAAGTCTCATGTTCCCAATTTTATCAGAGATATCTGGAAACTTGTTGGACCGACACTGCACCTTTTCAGTGGTGAACAATTATTGGATTACTGTGACAAAACAACTCATCTTCTACTATAATTATCCACCTCTTCTCTGTGAACTTTGCTTTCGTGTGTGTGTCACCAAAAGGTAAACGGATCAACGTTTCATTATCACAAGATAAGATGGGCCTATTCCATCAGGCGCCCTTGTTATGTTTGGGCAGTATCCAGATTGTCATACCTTCATACTAACCTTGTGCCGTACTGGGATATTCGGTAATACCGGCATTGAACACAAGGGGAGCTGTTTTCAAACCCCACTGATACTCTGTAATCCGAAGGTTAGAAATGCCAAAAAGTACATGTAAAATACCATAGAGAATGCTAACTAAATGTTTCTGACCTAAACTATACAAGTAATTCAAATGCTACTCACAGTTTGCTGTACGCACAAATCAAATATTATCCAGGAGGGAATTCTCTGCTGTTACCAAGCAAATGCTTGATTTTGGAAGAAGATGGCTATCTAGCTAAGTGGTTAACTAGCTACTAAATTAGCAAACCAAATGCACAACTGCAGAGCATTTAAAATGCACTTTCTATACAGTTGTCTTAATAGTTGTAAGATATCTAGTTGGCAAACATTTTAGTTGTGAAAATACGGTATACCGCCCAAGACAATCCCTTGTGTTCAAGTTTTGAGAACTTGCAGGCTGAAGTTTTCCTAGAAATGTGTTTCATAAGCACTGCAATCGGTGCAAAATCTTCACTTCACCCAATTCCTCTGGTTTGTTGTTTTCTTTTACCCACAGTCGACCCCTCCCTCGGCAGAGCTTTGAAGAATGTTCCCTGGCTCCTCTGTGCTTGTGTGGATAGGGACTATGGGGCGCAGTGGTGTTGAATAGTTTGCTGTGCGGTAGGGTTGTAAACTCTACTTTACTGATGCTTCTGGTAGTAGCTAGCTAGCCCTGGTCTCACAGGCCCTGGCATGGAGGCATTATTTCTCCTGGTGTGTCTGGTAGAAGCTAGCTAGCTAGCTAGCTAGCTACCTCTTGTCTCAACGGGACTGACTGGGATGCTTTATTTCCCTAGACTCCAAGCCTTCCTGTTACAGTTTGAGTTGATGTATTATTAATCTGCTGCTGGCATATTGAAGGCAGCAGCCTGTTCGCTTGCCTTCAATATGCCAGGCAGCAAGCCACAAGGAGAAACTACTAACTGTATTAGGCTTGTCTTTCATTCTTTACAGTGCACACAGCAATTCAAGCTCTTAGTGCTCTGTCCTGTCTGCAGGGCATCCACAGTGAGTGAAATGACTTAGTCATAGATATCTTGTAGTATTATCTTGCGAAACATCTCAGGTGGAATAGACTATGCCTTGTTGGTTCACCTAATGGTAGCTGTGAGTGCAATAATCAATAAAAACGATTTGTTGAGTGCCTGTTGAAATGGGCAGAATGTGTTTACAGATCCGTTAGGCCATATAAACTTTTTTTTTTTATAGGCCTCTCCAACAGGGGCCAACATGTTCTGGCAGCCGGGTTTCTTAACAAGCTGGTGTTGAATACTCTGATTTGGTTTTTTTCAACCCAGTGTAGTGAGGTATAGAAATCCAAGAGTCAAGGTACCTTGAGCTGCCATGCCACCGGTCTTGTGTGCTTACATAACATTTCTTTTCATCCAGGTTATTGTGTGTTTGAAGGACAACAACTTTGCTTGGAGTCAACCACTTCAAGGATAGCAAGCAAAATAAGAGACACCTCAATTCTTCATTTTGAATAATATGTTCACATTGTGATGCATTTTTCTAAACTGTGACATTCTCAAAAGATGCATTTGCTGAAATAGTGTGATTTGTATACTCCAGGAATTATTCCCACTTAACCATATTTTAGAGATGGACACAATCAGTATAGTGATCTACAGTGACTATTTGAAGGCAGAGTGCAGTCAAAAATTTGACGTTGACTTTGACTGACCTTTATGTCTTAATCTGGAAAATTTCAAGAACTTTTAAAGTTTCTTCAAATGCAGGCGCAAAAACCATCAATTGCTATGATGAAACTGTCGCTCATGAGGACCACCACATGAAAGGAAGACCCAGAGCTGGAGGATAAGTTAGAGTTACCAGCCTCAGAAATTGCAGGCCAAATAAATGCTGCAGAGTTCACGTAACAGAGACGACATCAACTGTTCAGAGGAGACTGCGTGAATCAGGCCTTCATGGTTGAATTGCTTCAAAGAAACCACTAATAAAGGACACCAATAAGAAGAGACTTGCTTGGGCCAAGAAACACGAGCAATGGGCTATTTATTTATCTTTGTGACGCAGAGGAGGTGAACGGATGATCTCCGCATCTGTGGTTTCCACCGTGAAGCATGGAGGAGGTGGTGTGGGGGTGCTTTGCTGGTGTCTGTGATTTATTTAGAATTCAAGGCAAACTTAACCAGCATGGCTTCGACAGCATTCTGCAGCGATACGCCATCCCATCTGGTTTGTGCTTAGTGCTACTATCATCAGGACAATGACCCAACACACTTCCAGGCTGTGTAAGGGATATTTGACCAAGAAAGATAGTGATGGAAAAAGCATTGGCCCTTTAAATGGATCCCTAATCCAGCATCACCTGATTTAGGAATGACGGGGAGCGATGGTACAAATGACGGGGAGCGACGGTACGAATGACGGGGAGCGACGGTACGAATGACGGGGAGCGACGGTACGAATGACGGGGAGCGACGGTACGAATGACGGGGAGCGACGGTACGAATGACGGGGAGCGACGGTACGAATGACGGGGAGCGACGGTACAAATGACGGGGAGCGACGGTACGAATGACGGGGAGCGACGGTAGGCACTTTGAGAAAATATACAGTAGGCTGAGCACTGCATTTGCTTCTGGGTGGCTTTAGTTTTTTTTGCCACTGTGGTGATGTATGCCTGTGTTTTATGGCTTTGCAGATCACCGTTGTACATCTCCATAAAACACTGTGTGTCTTTGAGTTGCATGAGGCGTAACGCCTCTAAAGGTTGAGCTCCCTGGCCCAGCGCACTGCATGCATGCTCATCTCAGAACACATCTGACAGCCCCAGTGGGTTCTGGGGAGTCAGCTTGCTGGGAAGGAACTGGTCGCTTCCTGTCAGCTGTCATGAAGTGGCCTTTTAGTCTGCAGGAATAGAGCACAGTTACTCCGAGGGGTCAGGCTCACGGAGCTGGCTGCTGTGAATGGACTCTATAGGAGTGAAGTTTAAGCAGCTTTAACAGCTTAGTGCTGTGTTGTGACTGCATGTTTTATTAGAATCCAATCCTACCTACCTACCTACCTACCTACCTACCTACCTACCTACCTACCTACCTTATTACCTACCGCAGGCCAGGGTCAATGGAAACTATGGAGCGGATTTAACTTGATTACTCAACTGCGGAGTGCGGACTACTTCCCCAGTGTGTGATGGTCAGGCTTTTTTCAACTAGGATGCACCGTATAATGGATGCACCACGTAATTAATGTACTACTAGCGTTAATGCTGTGTTGTGGATTTTCAGGCCTCGTATCAAGGATACCTGTGGTCTTGGGGCCTCATCAATATTTCCCACCCTTTCTGAGTGAATAACTGGCTATTGAGCGTCACCCCGATGACCCTAACAAGAGACAATTAATGTCTCACATTGATCATTCACAGGCAGGCTCATCTGTTTCCAAGTCTAGCTGTCTGCCCCAATTAAAGCTCAGAGAGCCAGGACACACATCAGTTTTATCCCTACTTAACATTACAGTGTCGCATTCTCAGCAGTAGCTAGCAGCAACTCCCCAGGCCTCCCTGCACTAAACTTCTGTACAACAGTCCTGGGTTCAAATACACTGAACAAAAAATAAATACAACATGCAACAATTTGTTACAGTTAATTTAAGGAATCAGTCAATTAAAATAAGTTCAATAGGCCCTAATCAATTGATTTCACATTACTGGGAATACAGATATTTATTTTATTTTATTTCACCTTTATTTAACCAGGTAGGCCAGTTGAGAACAAGTTCTCATTTACAACTGCGACCTGGCCAAGACAAAGCAAAGCAGTGCGACAAAAAACAAACAGAGTTACACATGAGAATAAACATACGTACAGTCAATAACACAATAGAGACTATATACAGAGTGTGCAAATGTAGTGCAAAATGCAGTAAGGTTAGGAAGGTAGGACAATAAATAGGCCATAGTGGCGAAATAAGTTACAGATTAGAATTAACACGAGTGATAGATGTGCAAATAGAGATACTGGAGTGCAAAATGAGCTAAAATAATAAATATGGGGATGAGGTAGTAGGGTGGGCTATTTACAGAAGGGCTATATACAGGTGCATTGATCGATAAGCAGCTTTGACAGCTGATGCTTAAAGTTAGTGAGGGAGATAGGAACTTCTAGCTTCAAGGATGTTTGCAGTTCGTTCCAGTCATTGGCAGCAGAGAACTGGAAGGAATGGCGGCCAAAGGAGGTGTTGGCTTTGGGGGTGACCGGTGAAATATATCTGCTGGAGCACATGCTGTTGGTCACAGATACCTTATAAAAAAAGGCAGGGGCCTGGATCAGAAAACCGGTCAGTATCTGGTGTGACCACCATTTGCCTCATGCAGTGCGGCATACTGTATATCTTTCGCATAGAGTTGATCAGGCTGTTGATTGTGGCCTGTGGAATGTTTTCCCCCTCCTCTTCAATAGCTGTGTAAAGTTGCTGGATATTGGCGGGAACTGGAACACGTTGTCATACACATCGATCCAGAGCATCCCACACATGCTCAATGGGTGACATGTCTGGTGAGTATGCAGGCCATTGAAGAACTGGGACATTTTCAGCTTCCAGGAATTGTGTACAGATCCATGCGACATTGGGGCGTGCATTATCATGCTGAAACAGGAGGTGATGGCAGCAGATGAATGGCACGACAATGGACCTCTGGATCTCGTCACGGTATCTCTGTTCATTCCAATTGCCATTGATAAAATGCAATTGTTCATTGTCCGTGGCTTATGTCTGTCTATACCATAACCCCACCGCCACTGTTCACAATGTTGACATCAGCAAACTGCTCGCCTACACGGCGCCATAAACGCTGTCTCTCATCTTCCCGGTACAGTTGAAACTGGGATTCATTCGTGAAGAGCACACTTCTCCAGCGTGCCAGTGGCCATCGATGTTGAGAATTTGCCCACTGAAGTCGGTGACAACGCCAAACTGCAGTCATGTCAAGACTCTGGTGAGGACGATTAGCACGCAGATGAGCTTCCCTTAGACGGTTCCTGACAGTTTGCGCAGACATTCTTCGGTTGTGCAAACCAACAGTTTCATCAGCTGTCCAGGTGGCTGGTCTCAGACATTCCCGCGGGTGAAGAAGTCTGATGTGGAGGGCCTGGTCTGGCGTGGTTACACGCGGTTTGCTGTTGTGAGGCCGGTTGGACGTACTGCCAAATTCTTTAAAACAACGTTGGAGACTGCTTATGGTAGAGAAATGAACATTCAGTTCTCTGGCAACCACTCTTGTGGACATTCCTGCAGTCAGCATGCCAATTGCACGCTCACACAACTTGGGACATCTGTGGCGTTGTGTGACAACTTTTAAATTGGCCTTTTATTGTCACCAGCACAAGCTGCACCTGTGTAATGATCATGCTGTTTAATAAGCTTCTTGATATAACACACCTGTCAATTGGATGGATTATCTTGGCAAAGGAGAAATGCTCACCAACAACGATTTAAACAAATTTGTGCACTACATGATGCGTATAGTATTTTGATATCTTCCCAAAAAAGCTTAAAGGTTGTGACATGTCTGACATGATGGCAGCTTATGGAATAGTCCCAAAAGTTTAAAACCCACCCACCTGGAATTCTGCTGAAAAATGGTTGTTCATGATCATCACACTCTCTCTCTCTCTCTGATGATCGGCCATGGCAGGACATCCTTCGGCTTATCCAGTGTATTGTGCCAATTGCATCAGAGTTAAGCTGACATTTTTGAAAAGTGTTTTGTGTGTTTAGAGGTTAATAACAGGCAGCTGTGATGGTTAAGGGTGAATAGGAGCGCGCTGGGTCTGGAACGGTCGTCTGCTCTGACTGCGCATGGCATGCAAAGTCATGCCACAGCACACCGTTACAGCTGTCTGTGTGATTTATCATGGACTCCTTTTAGGAATGGTGTGTGGTATTGTTGCTGTGATTTATGTGTAGTTTTCCCCCTGGAGGCCATGTGCATCGTGCATGTTCGAGGCTAGTAGTATACAAAATCAAATCACATTTTATTTGCCAGGTGCCGAATAGAGCAAGTGTAGACTTTACTGTGAAATGCTTACTTACCTTTATTATTTATTTTATTTAACTAGACAAGTCAGTTAAGAACAAATTCCTATTTACAATGACGGCCTACCTACAGGGTCAGCCCTGGAGCAAATTAGGGTTAAGTGCCTTGCTCAAGGAGACATCGACAGGTTTTTTTTTTCCACCTTGTCGGCTCGGGTATTCAAACCAGCGACCTTTCGGTTACTGACCCAACGCTCTAACCGCTAGGCTACCTGCCGCCTTTTCCCAACAATGCAGTTTAAAAAGTAAGAAAATGAACAAATAGATAAAAAGAACAGAACAATAAAATAGCAATAAAGAAGCTACAGTTGAAGTCGGAAGTTTACATACACCTTAGCCAAATACATTTAAACTCAGTTTTCACAATGCCTGACATTTAATCTAGTAAAAATTCCCTGTCTTAGGTCAGTTAGGATCACAACGTTATTTTAAGAATGTGAAATGTCAGAATAATAGTAGAGAGAATTATTTTATTTCTTTCATCACATTCCCAGTGGGTCAGAAGTTTACATGCACTCAATTAGTATTTGGTAGCATTGCCTTTAAACTGTTTAATTAACTGTACAGCAGTCTTATGACATTGGGGTAGATGTGGGCTGACAACTAATCACATATCTGGTTTGAAGCCGTATACTACCTTGAGAAATACAGCGGGTGAAATAAGTATTGAACACGTCACCATTTTTCTCAGTAAATCTATTTCCAAAGATGCGATTGACATGACATTTTCACCAGATGTTGGTAACAACCCAAGTAATCCATACATACAAAGAAACCAAAACAAATAAGTTCAGAAATTAAGTTCTGTGTAATAATGTGAAATGACACAGGGAAAAAGTATTGAACACATGAAGAAAGGGAGGTGCAAAAAGGCATGGAAAGCCAAGACAACAGCTGAAAACTATCATTAATTAAAAAGCAATCCAGCCCCCTGTCAGTGCAAATTAATACCAGCTGGTTCAGTCCCAACTGATGGCCTACAAAAAGGTCTCATTGCCAAGATGTCACACAAGACACATCTCATGATGGGTAAAAGCAAAGAGCTGTCTCAAGACCTTCGCAACCTAATTGTTGCAAAACATAATGATGGCATTGGTTATAGGTGCATTTCTAAGCTTCTGAATGTTCCAGTGAGCACTGTTGGGGCCATAATACGGAAGTGGAAAGACAATCATTTCACCATAAATTTGCCTCGACCAGATGCTCCTCGCAAGATTTCTGACAGAGGAGTGAAAAGAATAATCAGAAGAGTTGTCCAAGATCCAAGGACCACTTGTGGAGAGCTTCAAAAAGACCTTTTAATTAGCAGGTACTGTTGTCTCAAAGAAAACAGTAAGTAATGCACTCCACCGCCATGGTCTGTATGCACGCTCACCACGCAAGACTCCATTGCTGAAAAAAAAGCATGTTGAAACTCGTTAAAAGTTTGCTGCACAACATTTGGAAAAGCCAGTGAAATACTGGGAGAATATAGTGTGGTCAGATGAGAGCAAAATTGAACTGTTTATGTCATAATGCACACCATGTTTGGAGGAGAAATGGCACTGCACATCACCCTAAAAACACCATACCAACAGTGAAGTTTGGAGGTGGGTACATCATGGTGTGGGGCTGCTTTTCAGCAAATGGTACTGGCAAACTTCACATAATTGGAGGAAGGATGAATGGGCAAATTTACCGAGACATTCTTGACAAAAATCTGCTGCCATCTACCAGGATGATGAAGATGAAATGAGGGTGGACATTTCAGCAAGACAATGATCCCAAACACACAGCCAAGGAAACTCTCAATTGGTTTCAAAGAAAGAAAATAAAGCTGCTAGAATGGCCCAGACAATCACCTGACTTAAATCCCATTGAAAATCTATGGAAAGAACTGAAGATCAAGATTCATAGAAGAGGCCCACGGAACCTTCAAGATTTGAAGACTGTTTGTGTGGAAGAATGGGCCAAAATCACACCAGAGCAATGCATGCGACTAGTTTCTCCATACAGGAGGCGTCTTGAAGCTGTCATTACCAACAAAGGCTTTTGTACAAAGTATTAAATAAATATCAGTAAGTGTGTTCAATTCTTTTTCCCTGTGTCATTTCACATTATTACACAACTTAATTTCTGAACTTATTTGTTTTGGTTTCTTTGTATGTATGGATTACTTGGGTTGTTACCAACATCTGGTGAAAATTTCATTTCAATAGCACCTTTGGAAATATATTTACTGAGAAAAATGGTGACGTGTTCAATACTTATTTCACCCGCTGTATGTCACCACCATATTATAAATTGCTGTTGCTCTGCATTATAAGTTGTATATGGCACTGAAGGGGGACAAATATCCTATATGATTTCGTTTTTTAAATTTTTTTATTTAACATTTACTGTTGTAAGCATCTACGACAGTGCATCACATTCACAAGGTCCCCTATTCTAAACCACTCTCTATTTTCTTTGATTGGATGCCCATATGACACTGAAAAGGCAGGTGATGAGAATTAATTGAACATTGTATGATGTGACGTTTGGCATTTGAAGATTTTTTTATTTAGCCCAAGGGATCTAGGCCTAATCCTATTTATTTCACATACTCCTACTATATCCATGTGAAATGATTGTATTTGCGTCCCTCTCACATAGACCCAGCCCAGTCCATTTTGCTTAACAGGACTAACTTAGAATGATTGCCCCTGAAATAGGAAGAGGATGGGCTGCATAATAGCTTTCTCCATTATGTCACTCAAACTGCTGTTTATGCAAATTACTAAGTATCACACTGTGCCTTCGAGATTCCCCTCATTTCATTATGTGATCCCATTATAGACAAAGTACAAAGTATGTATTTCCCAATTGGATGCATAAATGCAGATTAATGACTGTTTCCCTGAAGAAATGAGTGATATTATTATGAATCAACCAATGTGATGATGCCTCTGTACCTCACAGCGGGTTGATGTGTGGAGTGCGCAGGCTCTCCAGAATACTTTCCCTATATCTACTCCCTAATGGGCCCGAGGAGTCTAATATAGGACTGGAAATGCAGAGACTCAATAATTCCGCCCACTGCACATGGAACTCTATCAAACCTGCATAGAGTGAGGTTGGAGCCAACACATCTAAACAGTCAGTGGTAGTGTGCCACTCTGCGCCTCGTGGTGAGCTCTCTGGCTCGCGAGGTGTTTGCTCATGAAATGCTCCACAGTTCCTGGCAAGGGATTTGGAGCGAGTGGGACGAGAAGCTGACTCGAGTGAGGAAGTCACTCGAAGGAGGAAGTCACTCGTTTCACATTTGACCAAATGAAAACCAACCATCTGTTAATTAAATGTGTTGATGAATCACAGAGGGAGAGAGATGAGAGCAGACGTGGCACTGAGTGACGGGCTGAGACTGTCACCACACCACTGACTCATCAACTCTGCCTGAGACTCTGAGCTTCTTTTAACGTCAGTGATCTGATTACTATCAGCCTGCTCGTTAAAATGGACTCCTCACTGGGCATCTTTACATGTCGGACTCTACGACAGTTGCTATCCATTGGAGCGTTGCGATTGGTTGCCCAGAATTCTGGGGCGGGGCTTAGCGAAGGGTCAATTGTCTATAGATTTAAGTTTGCGCAAAGTCCATCTAAAATATCCTTGGGAATCCGACTGACACTGTTAGCTCTAGCCCACTCCAGCCCAATGGCTGTGGCCTGGCATCTGGTCATACTGAAGGCCTGTTCTACTTGGCCTCAGTCTCCTTCCAGTCTGTTTGGTGGTTAACGGAGTCTCACTCTCCCCTTTCTCTCTGCTGGCCTGGGAAAAGTGCTGAAGCGTTTCCTACCCACCCTGTCTCTTTTTATTGTAGGAAATGAGGCAGCAGAATCTGAGATGAATATTTTGGGGCCCCTCCCCCTTCTGTCTTATTTCTCAGACATTAGGACAGAGGGCATTCAAGACAACACGTGATTTGCTGTCCGCAACAAATATTTTGACAACCTTTTGTAAAGATAGAGCTGGTCTTGTTTAGCAGATGGTCACAGACAATGTGTGACTTTGTTGGGGCATCCCACACTCCTAACAGTATGCTGCCAGGCTCCTTTACTTGCAATCGGTCACCATTGCATAATGCTCAGGAAAACTAACAATGGTGAGAAGGCAGTTTAGACACATTTCAGTCGTGCCTTTACTCAATTGGATCACATTGGGGATAATGAGACCAAGATTGCTCTGCAAATAGTGTAAACAGCATAGGCTATATTGACACTGACATTGTTATTTCTACATCTTTCATGTTGTGTTTATCTTGAAGGCTTAGTCTGCATGCCCAGACATTCAATTATATATCTTGTCTAGCGCTTCATACAAGCAGTTGTTAATCCTAATCGTCACTTGACCTTTGGTCAGAGAATTTTATGCAAGATGCATAGCAATCTGGTTACATGAACTTTGCTGGTAACGTAACTGTAATCAGATTACATGTAAATAGTCCAGGTGGCCATTTTGATTAAATGTTCAGCAGTCTTATGGCTTTGGGTTAGAAGCTGTTAAGGAGATTTTTGGACGTAGACTTGGTGCTCCGGTACCGATTGCCATGCGGTAGCAGGGAGAACAGTCTGACTTGGGTGATTGGAGTCTTTCTTTCCTCTGGCTCCGCCTAGTATATACAGTCATGTGAAAAAGTAAGTACAACCCTTTGGAAAGTTCTCTTTAGTTTTTTTTTACATATTTGGACAGATGGATATGTAATCTTCACTTCAACACTATTGACAGACAAAGGTTACCCAATTTAACAAATCACACAAAAATAAATGTTATGCAATGTTTATTGGGAAAAAGTTAGTACACCCCTACCTTTACCATCACATAAAATGGCTCAAATTAGAATTAGGTGTACTAAAACAAGTGCAAATGATTAGAAAACATTAGAGAAACTTAGGAGGGTCCAGCCTTCCATAGAGATAAGAAAATTGGTCTGGTTTGGTCTTAACCATATGTGTGTGTGGTAACACATCATTCGAAGATCAAAAGACTTACCTGAGGCCCTCAGAAGAAAGATTATTGATGCCTATGAGTCTGGGAGGGGTTACAAATAAATGTCCAAGCAATTCGAAGTACATCATTCCATTTCCAAGCAATTCGAAGTACATAATTTCACTGTCCAACGACAATTCCAGACCACTGGCAAACTACCTAGGACAGGTCGTCCCACCAAATTCAGCCCAAGATCTGACCGAAAGATGCTCATAGAAGTCTCTAAGAACCCCAGGGTAACATCAAGGTATCTACAGGCCTCTTGTCACAATCAATGTTGTATTGCATGGGTACACTGTCAAAAAGAGACTGCACAAACTTGGCCTACATGGGAGGTCAGGAAGGAAGAAGCCTCTGCTCTCAAAAAATTATATCAAGACACAACTGACTTTTGCCAGACAACACCTGGGTAAAGTCAGTTGTCTTGATATTATTTTTTGAGAGCAGAGGCTTCTTCCATCCTGGTAGGTGGACTTCTACTGTCAGACACATGAAATGGTTCAAAATGGGATCACTTTGCATTCCCGGAACTAGGGCTGCTGATTTAAGTGCACCTATCGCCAACAGCACAAACTAATAAAAAATACTAGGAACGCAACACATATTCTCCACAATAATACACACAAGCCATAACTACTTATTTATGCAGTACTCCCTTTAATATATCCATTCCTCACTAGACCCTTGAAGTACTAGTACCTCAGTTCCTTAGATACGAAGGGCATATAGTCCCTTACAGCCCTGAGCAGAAAGATTCTGATGGAAGCAGTGCAGCCTGGGAGGTTGGGAAGGCTTTAGACAACAGTTTGTTTCCACAGCAGACTTTATAAGCCCATGGTTCGTGCTTGCGTTATGCATCCATACCACCCCTCTGATGTGATTTATTTAGACAAAAAACAGATGATCAAATAGCTGTACTGCTGCGAGGCAAGGCAGGCAGCAGTGTCTGATTCTCAGCTAAACCCTACAGCACCCTGAAGCTCCTCAGCCAGGACTAGTGAGCTAAGCTGTCCAGAGCACCAGAGCTCACGCTGCCCTGATTGCATGCTGATGGGTGTAATTAACATACATTTCAAATCACTCCTGAAACACAGCGCTGCTCACAAAGACGGCCCAAAACCTGCACAGTGGGAGGACTAGCAAGTCAGGCAAAATCTTAAATTGGGCGGCAGGTAGCCTAGCGGTTAGTGTTGGGCCAGTAACCGAAAGGTCACTGGTTCGAATACCCGAGCCGACAAGGTGAAAAACCTGTGTCCTTGAGCAAGGCACTTAACCCTAATTTGCTCCAGGGGCAGACCCTGTAGGTAGGCCGTCATTGTAAATAATAATTTGTTCTTAACTGACTTGCCTAGTTAAAGATTAGATTTAAAAAATATATTAAAAGAAACATACTGATAATATTGCATTCTAATCTCCATTTGTAATAATTTTCATTAATCACCATGCCATGTTTACTTGTTTAATGTTTAAATATCCTTAGTTGTAATCTTGTGTACAGATCAATTATTTACACTCTTGATAACATCTTGGGTTGTTTCGCTTTCAGATTGTAATCAGCATGCATTTTTCAGAGTTAACTTTATCAGCATGTACCTTCATACCCCAGGAGGACTGTGACACAGTATTGAGCCAGCCAGGCCCAGGCATAATGTTAATGTCATTATTGTTATTATTACAGCTGATATTAGTTGCTGCTGAGCCAGCAGGACCTTTCAGTAATTCCCTGAGTAATTTATTCTCTGAGTAACTTATCTATGATTAGACAGAGTAGACCCAGGCCAAAACAGGCTCCTGCCCCGCCTGCCCAGTGGGCATCACCACACACACACACACACACACACACACACACACACACACACACACACACACACACATCCAGGCCGACAAAGGCCTGGTGCCCCCCACTACCGTAGAACCCAAACAGGCTGTGACCCTCTGAGAGTAAAGGAATATTCAACAGATTGAATGTCATTGTAGTTGAATGTAATGTTCGATAGACGCTCTGTTCGCCCCGTCGTTTAAATTCATGATCCGATTTTGTCATTTAGCTCTGACCTTGTAGGTATCGATGAAAGCACTGAAGGGACTTTTCATTGTACTGCGCAGGGGCGAACTGGGACCAGAAGTCGGCCCTGGCATTTCTAACACACCAGCCAATTTCTTTTCCCGTTGAGGCCCTAACACCAGAAGATTTGTCCTTGAGGCCTCCATTACTAGCCAGGTAATTATAATTTTGCGCAATAAAACCAAGTTAGACAGACACACTGGGCTAAAAATGGACCAGCCCATCTGGCAGATGGCCAGTCTGCCCTGGTACTGTGTGTTCTATTTTACTTAGGTACTTCAATGACACATGTTTGTTATGCTTTGGTGGTATACTTAACTAAAGAAATCCATCAAGAAAGCTTTAAAAGTCTGGGGGAATTGTTGAATTGAAGTTGAGCAATATTCCAATTGTAGGCCTATTTCTGTAATGGTGTAGTGAATTGAATCTGCCATAACTAATTAATGTGTGAGGTAATTCTATGCAATTAATAGTTCTGTTTATTCAGCGACCACTTTTGTCTTTCTAGTTCAGCGCGATATGTTGGTATTGAAGTGCGTAGATAAGCGTGTGGTATGTTGTTATTCAAATTTAATCTGTCGTGCTGACTGTTGATATTCAAATGTCACCTCATTGAAATACCCACAACAATCATCAATACACCTGTCTCATGTCCTAATGGATACAATATTTCCTTTTAGAATGTATTGTAAGTAGGGTTGCAAAGGGTCGGAAACTTTCCGGTAAATTTCTGTAGTTTTTCCGGAAATATTCCATGGGAAGTTAAGCCCTGGAATTTTGGGAATTTTGCTTAAATTTATCTGAAAAGTTAGCTTATAACAGTAAACCTTTTTTTATGGGATACACACAAGTCAATTCTAGGTCTTGTGGCATATTTTGGTTAAACTATCCTCAATTCAATGGAATTGTAACCCTCTGTACGCGCAGTGCATCCTTCATCACATGTGCAGCTGATTCTCAAGACCTTGCACACTAATGAGATGCTATTGAGCCCACACTACTATACCTTCTGAGCCAAGGACTACATGCTTTCCATTAAGTTTTGATTACAATACTGGGTGGGGTGAATACATTTTATATGACATGCATAAGTTTTTGTTAACTAGTAAATAGTAGCCTACAGCAAAGTGTGTTTTAAATCATTTCTGCATGTTAGCAGTAGCCATTGCACGGATTGAGGGAGACAATGCCATTCTGTCTGATGTTCAGGCAATCCGTATTGCCCTGACACTTCACTGTTGCTCCAAGCAGAGGAAACTGCAGTTCTGAAATGCATCAAAAAGCGTGAAGACTTCTGCCTGAAGCCTATACACGCCGCAGCGCACATGTTGGGCCCCAAGTATACTGGCAAGAGCATCCTGTCTGGTGCAGAGATCATGGTGTCATCACTACCGTGTCTCGCCGCCTGGATGAGGGCAAGGTTCTTGGCTGTCTGGCTAAGTACACTTCCAAGCAAGGGCTTTGGGATGGAGATGCAATATGGCAGTCGTGCCAACATATCTCAGCAGCCACCTGGTGGAAGGGGCTTTGGATCTGAGGCCCTTTCCCCTGTTGTCTCATCATCCTCCAAATCCCACATCAGCACACACACCAAAGCATGCAACATGCTGACCAATACAAGGGTTGAAAAATTGGTGGCCATCCGGGCAAATTTTAGGCTTTTTGAGCCTGACAACGAGCCATCCTCAACAAGGTTGGAAAGTGACAGTGAAGATGAGGCCTCAGTCTGATGTTCAAGAGGTGGACATTGAGGAGGTCCAGGGAGAAGACATGGAAGCCTGAGAGGACGACAACCAAAGCTTTAGTTTCTAGATTATCATTTTACAGATGTATGTTGAAAATGTTTTTGGGAGATGCGATGGATCATTGGGATCATTCAATATTCCCTTTCTTTTGTTGTTCAGTGAAATCATCCCATGTGAAGAGTCAACTGCAAGCTGACTCAACTAATGTAATTAAAGTTGAATTCGTAACTAAATAGTTTTTTTATTTCTATTGGAAGGATTTAATCATTTGCAATTATGTAAAATGTTAGTTTTTGTCTCTATGATATAGTAAATGTATCCAATGCAAAAAACATCTAAATTGAAATGGTATTAATACAGGCAGGTAGCTTAGTGCTTAGAGCGTTGGGCCAGTAACCGAAAGGTTGCTGGTTCGAATACCCGAGCCGACAAGGTGAAAAACCTGTCTGTGTCTTTGAGCAAGGCACCTATCCCTAATTTGCTCCAGGGGCTGACCCTGTAGGTCGTCATTGTAAATAGGAATTTGTTCTTATCTGACTCACCTAGTTAAATAAAAAATTAATAAAATAATATTAATTTGCATATTTCCGTTAATTCCCTTATATTCCCGTTAATTCCCATGGAAAGTTTCCACCTCTGAATATTCCCCAAAATGTGCAACACTAATTGTAAGCAATACTGATGTTTCCTTGTTCCTCTCTCATGCAGGTTCCTGTTTGGTCAGTGGGATGCTAGTGGTCTGGAGGCGTGCCAGGACTGAAGGAGCATGGTGAAGCACCAACCCCTGCAGGTTTACGAGAGGCAGCTGTGTTTGTCATGTCTCACAGGGATCTATGGGTGCCGCTGGAAACGGTACCAGCGGTCACATGATGACACCACCAAGGTGAGTTCTGCCTAGCAGACAGGTGTAGCTACAGTGGGGAGAACAAGTATTTGATAAACTGCCGATTTTGCAGGTTTTCCTACTTACAAAGCATGTAGAGGTCTGTAATTTTTGTCATAGGTACACTTCAACTGTGAGAGACGGAATCTAAAACAAAAATCTAGAAAATCACATTGTATGATTTTTAAATAATTAATTTGCATTTTATTGCATGACATAAGTATTTGATCACCTACCAACCAGTAAGAATTCCGGCTCTCACAGACCTGTTAGTTTTTCTTTAAGAAGCCCTCCTGTTCTCCACTCATTACCTGTATTAACTGCACCTGTTTGAACTCGTTACCTGTATAAAAGACAACCTCTCCACAATGGCCAAGACCAGAGAGCTGTGTAAGGACATCAGGGATAAAATTGTAGACCTGCACAAGGCTGGGATGGGCTACAGGACAATAGGCAAGCAGCTTGGTGAGAAGGCAACAACTGTTGGCGCAATTATTAGAAAATGGAAGAAGTTCAAGATGACGGTCAATATCCCTCGGTCTGGGGCACCATGCAAGATCTCACCTCGTGGGGCATCAATGGTCATGAGGAAGGTGAGGGATCAGCCCAGAACTACACGGCAGGACCTGGTCAATGACCTGAAGAGAGCTGGGACCACAGTCTCAAAGAAAACCATTAGTAACACACTACGCCGTCATGGATTAAAATCCTGCAGCGCACGCAAGGTCCCCCTGCTCAAGCCAGCGCATGTCCAGGCCCGTCTGAAGTTTGCCAATGACCATCTGAATGATCCAGATTAGGAATGGGAGAAGGTCATGTGGTCTGATGAGACAAAAATAGAGCTTTTTGGTCTAAACTCCACTCGCCGTGTTTGGAGGAAGAAGAAGGATAAGTACAACCCCAAGAACACCATCCCAACCCCGTGAAGCATGGAGGTGGAAACATCCATTCTTTGGGGATGCTTTTCTGCAAAGGGGACAGGACGACTGCACCGTATTGAGGGGAGGATGGATGGGGCCATGTATCGCGAGATCTTGGCCAACAACCTCCTTCCCTCAGTAAGAGCATGGAAGATGGGTCGTGGCTGGGTCTTCCAGCATGACAAAAACAAATCCGAAACACACAGCCAGGGCAACTAAGGAGTGGCTCCGTAAGAAGCATCTCAAGGTCCTGGAGTGGCCTAGCCAGTCTCCAGACCTGAACCCAATAGAAAATCTTTGGAGGGAGCTGAAAGTCCGTATTGCCCAGCGACAGCCCCGAAACCTGAAGGAACTGTATGGAGGAGTGGGCCAAAATCCTTGCTGCAGTGTGTGCAAACCTGGTCAAGAACTACAGGAAACGTATGATCTCTGTAATTGCAAACAAAGGTTTCTGTACCAAATATTAAGTTCTGCTTTTCTGATGTATCAAATACTTATGTCATGCAATAAAATGCAAATGAATTACTTAAAAATCATACAATGTGATTTTCTGGATTTTTGTTTTAGATTCCGTCACTCACAGTTGAAGTGTACCTATGATAAAAATTACAGACTTCTACATGCTTTGTAAGTGGGAAAACCTGCAAAATCGGCAGTGTATCAAATACTTGTTCTCCCCACTGTATATGGTAGTTATTTCTGGAAGATCTGTTATAGCCCAAATGTCTGTTGGTTGACTGGTGCGGGTGTAATCCACTTTTTTCTTTTTTCATGCCAGTTCACTGCAGGGTTACAGAACCACACTGCATCTTATATCTCCCTATTCATTAAAAACACTAACTTTGGCGTGTCTGTGAGCGTGCAATGCATGTGGGTAGGATTCCTCCCTTATGCCATCCGTTACCCATGCCCCATCTTTCAAGATGTATTTATAAAGAGCTATCCCTTAACAGATAACCTTGCAGCCCATCCCTTTCCTAATAACCTGTCCTTGGGCTCTCACTGAAGGTGCCTTTGGCCTTGCAGAGCACCTGCATGTCCTGGGACTGTGATTAAGCCTGTAAGTGCTCTACATAGTATTAGATTTTTTTTTATTTTTTATCAAGCATTCAGAGCCTCCCCTTGGACACATTCATCACAGCCTTAATTTTCCATAATTCCATGCAGCCCAGGTCTGTCAGAGATTTAGTACCGCATGAGAAGTAATTCAGAGAGTATGAGTGCTGGAGCACAATAGTCCATCACCTAGCACAGGCCTGAAACGTGTGAAATATAACATACCATACATGTTTTATATGACAGAAATGTGATATAAGGCTTGGAAGGATCTATACGAGGAGAGCTAAATGGAAAAAGCACCATTCCCTCAGGGGTGTTGCATACGATTTGACACACTGTAACATGCATTGATTGCATTGTCATCCTACGACTTGCGTGCACCTCAAACAAAAATATGTCGCCAGTACCCTTTATCTAGTTATAGGAACGACGTCTTGTGCGCTTTACATGCAGGCTCTGCTGAATGGAGGGCGGATGAGCTATATGTTTTGACCTTTTCATTCCTACCCTATTTGCCCTCAGGAAGGGAACGCTGCATGAGTTCTTTTAAACCTTTCCAATAGATAGAACGCATTCATATTTGACTGGACCAAGGCCACATGAAAAGAGAATCAGCACGGATAGAAACAACAAAATGATTTGGATTTTGTCATCCTTCGGTGGTAATAGGATCCCGTGGCTCTGTTTCCTGTTGTCTCGGAGACTGGTAGATATGGTACTGCAGAGTGTGTGGGGTGTGTGTGCGCAGCCTTAGCCACCATGGCCATGTGTGGGCCATGTGTTGACCCACTGGGGGGAGAATCGGCCAATCAGCAGCCTGTCTGTTTACAGTACCACAGGATTATATTGGTGTCTTTGTGTCTTTGCCAGTCTCCTCCCTTGTCAGAATCTGCATCCGAACCTCACACCCCCACTATGCCATGTTTCAGTAGCCTATTTTTCTGGTTATGCCCACAAGCCTATTATTATGGAAGTACTGTACATTTGAATGCTGCTAACTAAGCATGAATAACTATTCAGTATAATGAATGAATAACTCAGTGATGGAAATAGAACAGTAAACATTTAACTAAATTTGATGTCTGTTTATGCAGCTCCAACAGTTGAGACCCTAGGGCTACAGCAGTAAAGGAGTGGGTCTCTGCAGAGATGGACTGACATCCAGGCCAACATTGAATACAATTATGTCCCACATGGCAGAAAAGACCCACAGTCACACTCACAGCCCTGGCCTACATTGTCACCGTTTTTGTTCTCTTTCAAATGAATACAGTGTAACAGGATGACTTTAAAGGGATACTTCGGGATTTTGGCAATAAGGCCCTTTATCTACTTCCCGGAGTCAGATGAACTTGGATACCATTTTTATGTCTCTGCTTACGGTTTCAAGGAAGTTGCTAACTAGCGCTAGCACAATTACTTACTAGCGTTAGCACATTGACTGGAAGTGAGTATCTGCTATCAGATGCCTATAGACTTCCAGTCATTGTGCTAATTAGCCTTGGCTTGTGAAACTACCTCTAACTTCCTTCATACTGGACACCGAGCTATACAAATGCTATACACAAGTTCAACTGACTCTGGGGAAGATGCCAAAATCCCAAAGTATCCCTTTAACTATGGCTGCTGTGCTGCCTTGTATTGGAGGCCTATAGTCATCTCACATTGACAGATTGTCTGTTAAGTGGGCAAGCACTGCCAGGTCAGATGACATCATAGATGCATCTTTAAAAGCCAAAGTGCCCAATCAGTGTTGCTAATCAAAAGATGGGATCAGTTATATGATGCGATGTTTGAACCTGACAGGCAGCATCACTGAACCATGACCATGAGAAACCCAACCCAAGGTCTTACTGTGACATGGACTCCCTTCATAATGCCCATATTCAGAACAGAATAGAAGTGGTTGAGGTCATCCCTCCTCTCAGAGCTGGATAACGAACAGGCCAGTGTGCCTGGGCCTCCCTCTCTTTGTGAACTTGGTCTCTGTGTGTTAGAGCGGTTTGTAGAAAGGCTGCCCACGTCACTGGCACTGCAAGCTGATCTGGCCTCAGTAATAATTGAGAGTTTTTCCATTTAGCCAGTCTGTACCTGGAGCAGAATCGGTCTAGAAATAGGAATGAGCATCATTCTGTAGCCTTGGTTTGTCAAATGACATACACGTGAAGCTGAAATTCTGTTCAAATCAGTCGCTACCATCACTGTTTTTATATTGCAACTAAGACTGCACTAGACTAGAAAACCAGACAGGCATCATTCTAATATAGCAGGGAACATTCAGGCAACATCATGCAGAAAATGTTCTCCTTGCTAGCTTTTTCCTGTCTTCCTCTCAAGTCTTCCATTACCTCTTTTAGTTCCCTGACAGAATGATGTCTCTATATTCCTGTGGGACAGGGCCAGTGTTGGTGGGCCCAGGAGCATTCTGGGATACAGGTGGATATCCAGCAATCACTCGCAGACTTCGGGCAGAGGCCAATGGTGTTTCACTGTGTGATGAATCTCTTCTGTGAGATTATTAAACCAGCAGCCGCTAGGCTAGCTGAATGAGGGGGCGATGGTGATTGTCGTTTCATGATTGTTAGTAAAGCTTTAGAGGAACTGGAAATCAGTCCTAGGTTTTCTAATGTCTGATCATTTTAATGATGGAAATGTATTTTAATTGTAATTTGATTACTTGAAATTAAATTTGTTTGACTCATTTGATTTAAGCACTATGTTCTTATAAGACATTCAGTTAAGCAATTATATTAATAGCCTTTTGGTGGAGGCAATGATACATTTTACTGGTAACCTTTGTGCTAATAGCGCCTTGTCTACCCATCTCTATAGTTCAATAATTCTATGTATGCACCTTTCAGTCTACACTAATTTCCAGTAGTGCTGTCATTCAAACAAGTCCTCTTAATATTGTGTGACGAGGGGAATAGCCTCATATTCCTGATTCCTGTCTCTCTCCAAAGGGAAATGTGTTCTGTCTCAGTTTTAATCCCTCTCCGGCTTTCTGTCTCTACCCAGATTCTCTGGGAGTTCGCTAGTTTCACAGCGGTAGGAGGGGACTGTTTACACACTATAATTGGCAGTTATTTTGAGGGGAATTATTCGATGTAGACATGTTATTAAAGTCTGTACTGCCTTACAACAACGTAAACAACAGCCAGGCCTGGCTCCAAAAATAGCCAGTTGTTTTCCTTTATAGACTAGCCTATTAGGTGGTTTTCTTTTGTCATCAACCATATGGCTAATGCCTTGTCATGTCCTTTGTGTGTAGAGCTATGGAATAAAAGATTGATATGACACCAAATATACTTGGCTGGTTCTCTTTTGGTTAATTAAGTACTTCCTCTCTCAATGTACTTTTCAACAGCTCTTAGTGTAAATACATTATATTGGTTTGTGCTTTTTAAAAGATAAGACGGATAGAAACTTTGAGTGTTTTTGAAGCACTTTTTCCATTTTGTTTACCATAATCATATAGCTTTCGTTCTACCTTCTAGTACGTGTTATGTCCAAAAGGCTAACCAGAGAGAACATACTTTCAGCATTAGTGTGCGACTCTTACCACATCCAGTGTGATTTATCAGAGGCTGTATTCTCTCCCCTGTGCTAGTGTTCAGTGAGTTAAGCCAGTCCGTGAGGTTACCAAGGTCTCCAATGTTTTCCTGAACTTTTCAACTCTTCAGATATGAGTGTCCAAGGACAACACGCTGTTTCAAATCAAGATCTGACCAAGAAGAACAGGCAAGACCAACATCTCTAGGGTATCATTGTATCATATTAGTTGTAGCTATGAGGTCAGCAGCTCCACAGAGCTGAAGAGGCTGTTCTGTTCTGCAGTAAGTTAAGCCACTGCCAGTTGGCCAGTTGGTGCTCCTGACAGCTCTGTCATAACTGGAGAGGGTGTGGAGGAACAGAGGGCTGGAACCCCCTAACCCTGATCTTCTCAGGTCAATGCGGTTAGTCTGATAGGTAGGCCTTGGCTGGGTGGGGCAACACACTAATGATTTTCCGGAGCTGCTGGTCTAGCCCAGGACACTCAGCCAGGACACCAAGGAAATGGGGAGAGACTGGGGCAGGAGAGGACACATTCTCTCTGTGTTGTGGTTTGTGTCCCTCTCTCTGTGGCTAGCACTCTCTCTAGCTCTGTCCCTCTTTCTCTCTCTGGCACTCTCGCTTCATCTCACTCTCTCTCTCACTCACTCACTCACTCAATTGGCCTGTGTGTACCTGCTTCAGTCCCTAGTAGTTTGGCACATTCCAGATAGTTATGTGATAATACACTTTGGACCGTAGTGTTGTGGTGAAGTGTGTTTTATTATAGGACTGATGCACAGTTTTGATGTGCGGAAGCTAATCAGACAATTACCCCATGAGATTAAGGATTGTGTGAATACTAGGAGGAGTTGGTTCTCTAGAATAAAACGCTCTCTTGACACATTTCCATGGATATTTATAAGTGTGCCTTCTGGCATGTAGTGTTTGCATGATGTGTGTATGGGATGAGTAATGGGTGAGTTCCTCTTCAGAACATTATATATGTGTTATTTTGGCAATGGCAGCAGTCAACTGTGTAGCTACCTATGAAACATTGCTATAAACCTCTGTAAGACACTGTTCCAAACACTCATATAGAATGTCTACATCTCCTTTCGGAGTTCAAAGCTGGCTGTACAAAGCCTTGCTCTGTATGTCCACAGAGTATTCCCGTCCAGTGAACTTCACATGCCTGAATGCTTGTTTTGATAGAACCAGCCCTCAGGATGGGACAGCAATAGTGGAATTATGGAGCCTAATAACATTATCATCCTCATGGTGTTAGTGAATCATTAATTTGTTATATGCCCCATCTGCCTGTCATCATATTACCTTGACGTTCACCTTTTCTGCTTTAGACAGAGTTAAACCTGATAATGAGTTTACAGTATGTACAGTATATGTGGAAGCGCTAGTCTAGCGTCACTACATTCATTCTAATTTGCCTGCCTGTGATTTTTAGTGAGTGTCTCGCGGGAGCGCTCTCTAGCTTGCTGACCTGCAGCTAAGGGTGGACTGTCCTGTGCTCCATTCTAGGTGTGTGTGTGTGATTGATATCTTCCATGCAGCCGAATGCTGGTAGGTCTATCTATAGTCATAATGACACTATAGTAGCCTGAACTCCTAGCAGGCATGGGGCAGCGGCAGCCTCTATAATGACTTTGATACTGGGAGGTAAAGAGAGGAAATGGCCCCACGAGAAAAGCCAATACAATCATAAAACACTGCACTCCTGACTGCTGGATGTTTTAGATGCAAACACTGGAGAATAGTGGAGAATACCCTGCAAGTCTTGGAGCTAACAGGAGAATAGTGGAGAATACCCTGCTAGACTTGGAGCAAGCAGGAGAATAGTGGAGAATACCCTGCTTGCCTTGGAGCTAGCATGTAGGATGGGAATTGGAGTAGTCCTAGTTAGGCACAGCACAGCAAGATGGCCTTTAACATACAACTATATTGCGTCACCAAAACTAAAGTCGATATACCTAAACTGATCAGAAGAAAGCTTCTATAATGTAATGAGTAGAGCTATTTCTAACCATCTTGAATTATTAATTTAAAGATGCGCTATTCAGAAATTGCTCTGCATTTCCTGGTTGCTAAAATTCTAATAGTTTGGCTAATTTGACTAAACAAACAAGCAAGTGTAGTGTAGAAAATCATTGTAACATCCAAACAGCTGTGAAATATGTTTACCATAACCCAAAATATAGTATTTTCAGCTGTTTGAAGCTGGTGTACAAAATCGAAAGTAAGACACAACTAAACTTCAGAATGGGAAGCATAGAAATAGCGTACATAGAACAGATCTACTGCTTGTTAGACTTGTTTTCAATGAGTGACACATCTAGAACACACATTTCTATGTGAATTTGGTCAGGTCGCCCCAAAAAGTTACATAGTGCGGCTTTAAACAATTTTGAATATGGCGTTGTTCGGCTGTACATGCAAATGTATGGTATTTAAGTGATGACATTTCTGCAATCTACTCATATTTGTTCCTGAGAGACTGGAGGATCCTCTGATGTCTAGCAGTAATGCGAGTGTTTACGGTTCCACAGAAGATTCCTTTTCATCCCTCTGTTTTTAGCCTATGTTGGTCAATGAGGCTTAGGCTATGATGTATTCCATCCTTCTTCAGCTGCCTGCCTAGTGCCCTTCAGCCAAGAAGCACAGCAATTTTCATGGCATTTCAAAAAAGTAATTTCCTCTCCCCACAAGGCTGAATGAGTCTGCTCTGTTGGGCTTGAAAACCTCCCATTCAATACAATCTAAAACTTTCTATTTCCTCTCAGACCCAGTAAATACTGTACGTTTACTATAATTTTTTTCCCTGACCCCTCTTGACTGGTAGTTAATGTTGATCATTTAACCTCACTTGGACACATGTCTTGTGGTAAATATAACAAAAAGGTTGCGTCCCTCATTTCCCTCATTTTTGAATGGAAGTTCAACATACTGTATAATTCAACAGACTAGACCTATTACACTCTGTACACTATGGGTTGGTTCCTTGTTTTGACAGTAGTTAGAAAGCAGCCCTGCCCTGAAGGCGTATGTTCCACCCTAAATAAAGCAAGCCGTGCAGAATGCAAATGTGATGTCATCAAAAGGCAGGCAGGCCGTATCATGCCAGACTGCTCTGATTGATTCAGCTCCTAAACAGCAGCAGAAAAGGACGATGAGACAGGATTAATGTTCAGTTATATACTGTACACGTTGCACATACTGTACATGACTATTAATTGAAGGAATAAATGTAACAGCCAGCCTAAATTATAGGTTCATTTGAATTGCACATGATTTACTGTACTTGCACATAGTATGCAATATTTGCCATTCACTTAACTGGCCTGGCAACTCGATTAGCTCCCAAACAGCCAGGTTAAAATGATCCCAAACGTTTTGTCTCATTCGTGTCCAAACACTACCTACTAATTGACCATCCAATCCCCATCTCCCAGGGGTGTCACCTCTGTAATCCATCTTGCCCTCAGCAGGTGAACAATGTCCCCTCACATGACCTCAAGGTGTCCCACTCCCAGGTGTTTCTGGGTAGGCATTAAAAGCTAGGGGGACAGGGCCAGAGCAGTCGGATCAATCAGCGGTTCTGCCAGTCAGACCCCAGCCTACACCACAGGGACCAACTCTCTACCACGCAGTTAACCCTATGGTTACCTTGATGTGTGGCTTTCTCACATTGCAGTCAATACAGGACTTTGAAGTGTAGCCATGTGAAACTAACCCTATGGTAACCATTCTGGAGTCTATATTACTATGATTTCTAAAAGGGAGTGATTTTCTTAGTACGGTCATAGAAGGAAGTATTAAATGTCCTAGGCCAGAAAATTCAAAATAGCCTAATCTTCATGACTAATGTTCAAACTTAATGTCAAACAGTATCAAGGTTCTGGTCTATATAATAGTAATTTAACATAAATGTTGTTTTTCCGATTTTATAATTCCTTATCCGGAAGAGATTGATGGCTAAAAAGAAACACCACATTCAAATCCCACAGGCTTCCTCCCCTCATACTACTATCTTCTCAATCCCTGCTCCATCCTGTTACCTAATAATCCTCATACCATCCCAAACATGTGCTTTAGTGTCCTCCTAGTTAAACCGCTGTTTGGCCTGTCCACAACTCCACATAAAACACATTAGGCTCTCTTCTCCAGTGCCCAGAGAGATGGTCAGAGTGGAGGGCAGAAGGTATACAAGGGTTTCAGGCTGGTATCTGTCACCACCCAGTCATTAGACCTGGCCCTGTCTTACATCCTGTGGCACTGCCAGCCGATGCCCTCCATGGAACAGTCATCCAAGGTGAACGTCCAGACAGCTTTGTTTGTGCTCTCATATCGCCTTGATCTTCTATCACAGCATGGCTAAATACAGGGTCAACCGGGGGCTTATTCTGGATGGTGCAATGTAAGAACATTATTGCAGATAGAAATGTTATGTATAGACCTGGAGCAAGTATTTTCTATTTGCAAAACAGACAGTCATGTCAGTTCTATTCATAGATTTCTATCTGCACGTTCTCTAGTCCTCCAGACTCTGTGAGTAAGCCTGATTGTGTGCTAATTTGTGGGCTCAAATAAAATTGTATTGGTCACATACACATGTTTAGCAGATGTTATTGCGGGTGTAGAGAAATGCTAGTCTACGAGCTAATCGGCACCATGGGCATGAGTATCAAATACATTGTGAAGAGCAGCCAGTCGTCTGTTTGAAAAGATAACCTTTTGTGCTTTTGTGGTCCAAGTCGTGTGCATGTCCGCGTGCTAACATTCTTGTATGTCTTTATTAGAGCTCTTATTGCATCTTGCAGTGGCATTGGAAGGCTAAACACAGCTAACCACTAGTCGGCTCATGGCCTCATTGGCTATTAAGTTAATGTGAGTAATTACTTTATAATGAAGACAGTGGATTGGTGGAATGTGAGCTTTATTGAGTCCCCCTGATATATATATATTTTTTTACTGAGACAATATGGCCCTATGACAGTTTCTGCATGAATGGATACTGCATACTGCCTCTACCGCCACTGATACCAGACATGTACTTCTCCTCTTTTCAATCACAGTTGCAAAGCGGCATGAATGTTGTCTCTTGTAATGCAGACTTTGTGAATGACTACACGAAGTGGGAGTTTGAAGTTATTTATGAACAGAATTTACTTTATTCACTATCAACACAACACTGGCCAAAGTGCTTTATGTTAATCTGATGATATCTGACTAATGGTACTGTGGTAAAGGTAATAATGCTTGTTTGTTTCCAGTGGGAGTTCCTGTGGTCTCTCATCCTGTTCTTCACCTTCTCTCTGCTCCTGGTCTGGTTCTACTTCTGGTGGGAGGCACACAACGACTACAATGAGTTCAACTGGTGAGTACTGCTTTACAGTGTGTGTATGCACTCTAGTTATACAACTCATAGATTATTGTCTCTCAGTATATCGCCATCATACGTCAGTGTTCTGTTCACTAAATGCTCCTCTGACCTTCCCTTAAATTGATTCTCTGGCATTTACTTAGATTTATGTTTTTCTTTTAAAAGCTGACATTTTGACTCCATGTTTTTGCCTGAACCGAAAAGGCTAACTGAGAGAAGGCTGTTTTGGTTGGCCAAACCCATTTTGGGATAATCCTCTTCCCTAATATGTGTGCGGATGGGCCTTAGGGCATCTATCACAGCAGATTACAGTGAGCATGATTACATAAAGCAGGAATACCCTTTGACCCCAAATCACCGCACTGATCATTTCATTCATGTCTCCCCCGCAGTTACCATAAAATCAATAATACTTGGAGACAATTCAGGTATTGGCACTGCCATGAGACATTGCACATTCAATTGAAGGATGTACAGTCGTGGTCAAAAGTTGAGAATGACACAAGTATTGGTCTCCACAAAGTTTGCTGCTTCAGTGTTCTTAGATCTTTATGTCAGTAGTTACTATGGTACACTGAAGTATAATTACAAGTATTCCATAAGTGTCAAAGGCTTTCATTGACAATGACATTCAGTTTATGCAGTGTCAATATTTGCAGTGTTGACCCTTCTTTTTCAAGACCTCTGCAACCCTAGCATGCTGTCAATTAACTTCTGGGCCACATCCTGACTGATGGCAGGCCATTCTTGCTAAATCAATGCTTGGAGTTTGTCAGAAGTTGTGGGTTTTTGTTTGTCCACCTGCCTCTTGAGGATCGACCACAAGTTCTCAATGGGATTAAGGTCTGGGGAGTTTCCTGGCCATGGACCCAAAATGTCGATGTTTTGTTCCCCGAGCCACTTAGTTATCACTTTTGCCTTATGGCAAGGTGCTCCATCATGCTGGAAAAGGCATTGGTCGTCACCAAACTGTTCTTGGATGGTTGGGAGAAGTTGCTCTCGGAGGATGTGTTGGTACCATTCTTTATTCATTGTAGTGCTCACCTTGTCTTCTCCGGACAAGGTGTTTTCCGGATGGCCCAAACAATCGGAAAGGGGATTCATCAGGGAAAATAACTCTACCCCAGTCCTCAGCAGTCCAATCCCTGTACCTTTTGCAGAATATCAGTCTGTCCCTGATGTTTTTCCTGGAGAGAAGTGGTTGCTTTGCTGCCCTTCTTGACACCAGGCCATCCTCCAAAAGTCTTTGCCTCACTGTGCGTGCAGATGCACTCACACCTGCCTGCTGCCATTCCTGAGCAAGCTCTGCACTGGTGCTGCCCCGATCCCGCAGCTGAATCAACTTTAGGTGACGGTCCTGGCGCTTGCTGGACTTTCTTGGGCGGCCTAACGCCTTCTTCACAACAATTGAACCTCTCTCCTTGAAGTTCTTGATGATCTGATATAAATGGTTGATTTAGGTGCAATCTTACTAGCAGCAATATCCTTGCCTGTGAAGCCCTTTTTGTGCAAAGCAATGATGACTGCACGTGTTTCCTTGCAGGTAACCATGGTTGACAGAGGAAGAACAATGATTTCAAGCACCACCCTCTGCTTGTTATTCTGACTCAATCAGCATGACAGTGATCTCCAGCCTTGTCCTTGTCAACACTCTCACCTGTGTTAACGAGACAATCACTGACATGATGGCAGCTGGTCCTTTTGTGGCAGGGCTGAAATGCAGTGGAAATGTTTTTTGGGGATTAAGTTAATTTTCATGGGAAAGAGGGACTTTGCAATTAATTGCAATTCATCTGCTCACTCTTCATGACATTCTGGAGTATATGCAAATTGCCATCATCAACACTGAGGTAGCAAACTTTGTGGAGACCAATACTTGTCATTCTCAAAACTTTTGACCACGACTGTACTACCACTGAAATGATGAATTGAGTTTATTTAGTCGAGCTCTTGACCAAGTCCTCAAAGCCATCTACATTGTATGTGCACATTATGCCCCAGAGATTACTTGATTGCTTTGTCCCACCAAGGTCATTCCCCTCGCTCTCTCCCGTTCCACCACCTCCTTTCTCTTCCTTTCATTGGTCCTCAATGTCACCTCTGCTTCCCCAATCGTCCTTCGCACAGTGTCTATCTCTCCCTCTCCCTGCCCCCTCATCCTACTTTCTCCCTCTCCTTTCATTCTCTATCTCTCTGCTCCTCTCTCTCTCCTCTCGCTCCTTTAATTTTGTTATCACTCTCTCTCTACACACTCTCTAAAGGCATCAGCAAAATAGTCTGGGTAGCCATTTGATTAGCTGTTCAGCAGTCCTATGGCTTGGGGGTACAAGCTGTTAAGAATCCTTTTGGACCTAGACTTGGCGCTCTGGTACCGCTTGTCATGCGGTAGCAGAGAGAACAGTCTATGACTAGGATGAGTCTGGCAATGTCTAGGGCCTTCCTCTGACACCGCCTGCTATAGAGGTCTTGGATGGCAGGAAGCTTGACCCTAGTGATGTACTGGGCCGTACACACTACCCTCTGTAGCACCTTGCGGTCGGAGGCCAAGCAGTTGCCATGCCAGGCGGTGATGCAACCAGTCAGGATACTCTCGATGGTGCAGCTGTATAACATTTTGAGGATCTGAGGACCCAAGCCAACCTGAGGGGAATAGGCATTGTCGTTCCCTCTTCACGTCTGTCTTGGTGTGTTTGGACCATGATAGTTTGTTTGTGATGTGGACACCAATGAATTTGAAGCTCTCAATCTGCTCCACTACAGCCCAGTTGATGAGAATGGGGGCGTGCTCAGCCCTCCTTTTCCTGTAGTCCACAATAATCTCCTTTATCTTGATCACATTGAGAGGTTGTTATCCTGTCACCACACTGACAGGTCTCTGACCTCCTCCCTATAGGCTGTCTCATCGTTGTCGGTGATCAGGCCTACCACCGTTGTTGTCGGCGAACTTAATGATGGTGCTGGAGTCCTGCCTGGCCATGCAGTCATGGGTGAACAAGGAGTACAGCAGAGTACTGAGCACTCATCCCTGAGGGGCCCCAGTGTTGAGGATCAGTCCAGGATCCAGTTGCAGAGGGAGGAGATTAGTCCCAGGGTCCTTAGCTTAGTGATGAGCTTTGAGGGCACTAGGGTGTTGAACGCTGAGCTGTAGTCAATGAACAGCATTCTCATGTAGGTTTTCCTTTTGTCCAGGTGGGAAAGGGCAGTGTGGCGTGCAATAGAGAGTGCATCATCTGTGGATCTGTGGGAGCAGTATGCAAATTGGAGTGGGTCTAGGGTTTCTGGGATGATGGTGTTGACGTGAGCCATGACCAGCCTTTCAAAGCACTTCATGGCTGTGTGTGTGTGTTTATTTATTTCACCTTTATTTAACCAGGTAGGCCAGTTGAGAACAAGTTCTCATTTACAATGGCGACCTGGCCAAGATAAATCAAAGCAATGCGACAAAAACAACAACACAGAGTTACACATGGGATAAACAAACGTACAGTCAATAACACAATAGAACATCTATACTGTGTGTGCAAATGTAGTAAGATTAGGAAGGTAGGGCAATAAATAGGCCATAGTGAGGAAATAATTACAATTTAGCATTAACACTGGAGTGATAGATGTGCAAATGATGATGTGCAAATAGAGATACTGGAGTGCAAATGAGCAAAAATAATAAATATGGGGATGAGGTAGTAGGGTGGGCTATTTACACTGATCGGTAAGCTGCTCTGACAGCTGATGCTTAAAGTTATTGAGGGAGATGGTAGTCTCCAGCTTCAATGATTTTTTTCAATTTGTTCCATTCATTGGCAGCAGAGAACTGGCAGGAATGACAGACAAAGGAGGTGTTGGCTTTGGGGATGACCGGTGAAATATACCTGCTGGAGCGCATGCTTAGGGTGGGTGTTTCAATGGTGACCAGCAAGCTGAGATGAGCCGGGGATTTACCTAGCAAAGACTTATAGATGACCTGGAGCCAGTGGGTTTGGCGACTAATATGTAGTGAGGGCCAGCCAACGATAGCGTACAGGTCGCAGTGGTGGGTAGTATATGGGGCTTTGGTAACAAAACAGATGGCACTGTGATAGACTACATCCAAATTGCTCAGTAGAGTGTTGGAGGCTATTTTGTAAATGACATCGCCGAAGTCAAGGATCGGTAGGATAGTCAGTTTTTCGAGGGCATGTTTGGCAGCATGAGTGGAGGATGCTTTGTTGCGAAATAGGAAGCCGATTCTAGATTTAATGGATTGGAGATGCTTAATGTGAGTCTGGAAGGAGAGTTTACAGTCTAACCATACGCCTAGGTATTTGTAGGTGTGTGTCCATGGTTGTGTGTCCGTCTGAGTGTGTGTGTGTGTACTGCAGGATGTCTTTTTTTTCCTCCCCTTCCTCTCCCGTGTGTGGAGACACTGCCTTCCTCTCCCGTGTGTGGAGACACTGCCTTCCTCTCCCGTGTGTGGAGACACTGCCTTCCTCTCCCGTGTGTGGAGACACTGCCTTCCTCTCCCGTGTGTGGAGACACTGCCTTCCTCTCCCGTGTGTGGAGACACTGCCTTCCTCTCCCGTGTGTGGAGACACTGCCTTCCTCTCCCGTGTGTGGAGACACTGCCTTCCTCTCCCGTGTGTGGAGACACTGCCTTCCTCTCCCGTGTGTGGAGACACTGCCTTCTACTCCCGTGTGTGGAGACACTGCCTTCCTCTCCCGTGTGTGGAGACACTGCCTTCCTCTCCCGTGTGTGGAGACACTGCTTTCCTCTCCCGTGTGTGGAGACACTGCCTTCCTCTCCCGTGTGTGGAGACGTTTGTCCTTTTTAGAACGAGGCATCAATTTGCCACGTTAACATAATAATGACAATCTCCTTGTCCACCAATTCTCATTACAGAGAAGAAGCGACTGCAGCCATTTGCTCAGAGCAGCTTCCTTTGTTGTGTTTATCTGTCAGTTTTTTTTTTCTTCTTTTTTGAATGGGGATAATGAAGGCTTAGGATCCTGGACAAGAACACTAGAACACATTATGCCTGCCCTGGGAGTTCAGGCCTTCCGGTTTAAGCATCAGTGTCGGCTGTTAGAACATTTATAGTCAGACAGTTTAATTACCCTCAGTATTACAAAGAGACCCTGGGTTTAGGAGCTCGAAGTTGCCCTTAGGCACCAATCTAGGATCAGCTTCCTTTCCCCCCCGAATCCAAACCTCTTAACC
Source organism: Thymallus thymallus (assembly GCA_023634145.1). Taxonomy (NCBI): domain Eukaryota; kingdom Metazoa; phylum Chordata; class Actinopteri; order Salmoniformes; family Salmonidae; genus Thymallus; species Thymallus thymallus. The sequence goes on along the minus strand of CM042379.1, from coordinate 19,112,460 downwards.
ACGAAAGGAAACACAAAACTGATCTTAGATCAGTGTCAACCCCTACTCCTGGTTGACCACTTTGCTGGTTTCTACTATCTGTCTCTCATCATCTCAGTGACCAGAGCAGCACTAACTGCAGCCTGCCCTGATATCCATGAGACGCTACTATTGTGTAACTGACTTCCATTTTGGTCTGTTTTACAGGTTTTTATATAACCGCTCTGGGGAGTGGAGCGACGGGACCGTTCCAATCCTGGCCACTACAGCTGCCGGCTTCACTTATATTGCATTTTTAATGGTGAGTTGTGTTATCTCATCAAACATTCACTGTAAGATGATATTGATACTACTAGGCCCTGGTAACAGCCAGGTAATGTTAGGGGTATAACCAGGGCAGAAACGTGTTGCCATGCATGTCTGGGCCAAGTCCACACGTGAAAGTTATGTCACAGGCAGCTGTTGAACTGTTTTGAAAACGGTGTTTGTGGATATCCACGTAATGTAATTTATTTATGTGTGTCTATTATTTCAGATTTTAGCCCTTTGCCACATAGCAGTGGGACAACAGCTGAACTTACACTGGCTGCACAAGGTAATGCTCAAGTGTGCGATCGTTTGTGTGTGTATGTGCGTTAGTGTTTGTGACTGTAATTGCGCATATGTGTATATGGCCTGTATGCTGTGTGTGTGCCCAACTGGCCAACTGAACTCTGCCTGATCCCCACATTTTGAGTTCACGTTTTCCTGGGGGTTGTGAAAGCATTGACATCATGCCCCAGGGTGCTGTTATCTGGCCAAACACACTACAGAAAGGTTGGAATGGTTAGCCTGGGGGTGGGTGGGGTGGGTGGGGGGAGGGGGCAGTGTGTGCGTGTGATGGTCTGTAACACTCTGTTTGCCTCCATAGATAGGAGTGAGTGCTGCCTTGCTGACAACTGCCATCGGATTCATATCTGTCAATCAAACATGGGGGGAGGAGTGGGCAGTCATCCCTATATCACTCCAGGTCAGTTCAACAACCCGTCCCCCTTTAGGGCTGTGCATCATACTGTATTATACAGGACACCTTCCTGATATATACAGGACACCTTTTCTTTATGGTTTTAGTTATCATGTAGTAGCCTTCCTTAAACACTAAAAAAAAATTTTTAATGTCTTACCATTGACAACTTTGAATGACTGTAGTAATGCCACACCTTTAACACTGAATGATGACATTTATAGAATGGGTCTCCTCTGGTCCCCTGTCCAGGCCACAGGTCCCTTCCTACACCTAGGAGCTCTGGTGGCTGTCACCGCTCTGGCCTGGCTGGTGGCTGGGCAGGTCGCCCGCACCGAGAAAACAAGTAAGCCTCCCGACCTGACCCTGAGTAACACAGCCTCCTCCCCGGCTGTGTTACTCACCATGGTAGTGTTGCACGTTATACGGAAACTTCTGTACTATAATTTTTGTTACTTTCGGTATTTTTGTCAAATGTGTCTCACGTCATATATGGATTGAGAGGATCGAGTCTGTTTAGCAATTTGTCTGAATCCTCTCAAGGGGGCAGTAAGCTAGCCAGGCTACTTGCGCTTGCGCATGCAGCTAACGCTGCGCAAGCCACTTTTAAGAAGCAAGCGAGAGGAGAGAGAAAATGCCGACCGCATGGCTTCATAGATAGATAGATAGATAGATAGATAGATAGATAGATAGATAGATAGATAGATAGATAGATAGACTAAGCAAAAATTGTTACAAAGCAGTGCAGTGCAGTGCAAGGGAGGTTTAGTTCCAAAACTACATAAAAAAATATATAGTATTTTACACATGACATCTGCATTGTAACGTTGTCATTATTCTACTAAATTTGAATTATATTTGAGTGACAATGACATGAACATATTGTAGCGACCCTGGTTTATACAGTTGAAGTCGGAAGTTTACATACAGTCGTGGTCAAAAGTTTTGAGAATGACACAAGTATTGGTCTCCACAAAGTTTGCTGCTTCAGTGTTCTTAGATCTTTATGTCAGTAGTTACTATGGTACACTGAAGTATAATTACAAGTATTCCATAAGTGTCAAAGGCTTTCATTGACAATGACATTCAGTTTATGCAGTGTCAATATTTGCAGTGTTGACCCTTCTTTTTCAAGACCTCTGCAATCCGCCCTAGTATGCTGTCAATTAACTTCTGGGCCACATCCTGACTGATGGCAGGCCATTCTTGCAAAATCAATGCTTGGAGTTTGTCAGAAGTTGTGGGTTTTTGTTTGTCCACCCGCCTCTTGAGGATCGACCACAAGTTCTCAATGGGATTAAGGTCTGGGGAGTTTCCTGGCCATGGACACAAAATGTCGATGTTTTGTTCCCCGAGCCACTTAGTTATCACTTTTGCCTTATGGCAAGGTGCTCCATCATGCTGGAAAAGGCATCGGTCGTCACCAAACTGTTCTTGGATGGTTGGGAGAAGTTGCTCTCGGAGGATGTGTTGGTACCATTTCTTTATTCATGGCTGTGTTCTTAGGCAAAATTGTGAGTGAGCCCACTCGCTTGGCTGAGAAGCAACCCCACACATGAATGGTCTGAGGATGCTTAACTGTTGGCATGACACAGGACTGATTGTAGCGCTCACCTTGTCTTCTCCAGACAAGGTGTTTTCCGGATGGCCCAAACAATCAGAAAGGGGATTCATCAGAGAAAATGACTCTACCCCAGTCCTAGCAGTCCAATCCCTGTACCTTTTGCAGAATATCAGTCTGTCCCTGATGTTTTTCCTGGAGAGAAGTGGCTTCTTTGCTGCCCTTCCTGACACCAGGCCATCCTCCAAAAGTCTTCGCCTCACTGCGCGTGCAGATGCACTCACACCTGCCTGCTGCCATTCCTGAGCAAGCTCTGCACTGGTGGTGCCCCGATCCCGCAGCTGAATCAACTTTAGGAGACGGTCCTGGCGCTTGCTGGACTTTCTTGGGCGCCCTGACCCCTTCTTCACAACAATTGAACCTCTCTCCTTGAAGTTCTTGATGATCTGATAAATGGTTGATTTAGGTGCAATCTTACCAGCAGCAATATCCTTGCCTGTGAAGCCCTTTTTGTGCAAAGCAATGATGACGGCACTTGTTTCCTTGCAGGTAACCATGGTTGAGAGAGGAAGAACAATGATTTCAAGCACCACCCTCCTTTTAAAGCTTCCAGTCTGTTATTCTGACTCAATCAGCATGACAGAGTGCTCTCCAGCCTTGTCCTCGTCAACATTCTCACCTGTGTTAACGAGACAATCACTGACATGATGGCAGCTGGTCCTTTTGTGGCAGGGCTGAAATGCAGTGGAAATGTTTTTTGGGGATTAAGTTCATTTTCATTTTCATGGCAAAGAGGGACTTTTCACAATTCCTGACATTTTAATCCTAGTAAAAAGTCCCTGTCTTAGGTCAGTTAGGATCACCACTTTATTTTAAGATAATAATAGTAGAGAGAATTATTTATTTCAGCTTTTCTTTCTTTCATCACATTCCCAGTGGGTCAGAAGTTTACATACACTCAATTAGTATTCGGTAGCATTGCCTTTAAATTGTTTAACTTGGGTCAAACGTTTCGGGTAGCCTTCCACAAGCTTCCCAGAATAAGTTGGGTGAATTTTGGCCCATTCCTCCTGACAGAACTGGTATAACAGAGTCAGGTTTGTAGGCCTCCTTGCTCGCTTATGCTTTTTCAGTTCTGCCCACTACTTTTCTATAGGATTGAGGTCAGGGCTTTGTGATGGCCACTCCAATACCATGACTTTGTTGTCCTTAAGCCATTTTGCCACAACTTTGGAAGTATGCTTGGTGTCATTGTCCATTTGGAAGACGCATTTGCGACCAAGCTTTAACTTCCTGATTGATGTCTTGAGATGTTGCTTCAATATATCCACATAATTTTCCTTCCTCATGTAGCCATCTATTTTTTTAAGTGCACCAGACCCTCCTGCAGCAAAGCACCCCCACAACATGATGCTGCCACCCCATTGCTTCACGGTTGGGATGGTGTTCTTCAGCTTCAAGCGTCCCCCTTTTTCCTCCAAACATAACGATGGTCATTATGGCCAAACGGTTCTATTTTTGTTTCATCAGACCAGAGGACATTTCTCAGAAAAGTACGATCTTTGTCCCCATGTGCAGTTGCAAACCGTAGTCTGGCTTTTTTATGGTGGTTTTGGAGCAGTGGCTTCTTCCTTGCTGAGCGGCCTTTCAGGTTATGTCGATATAGGACTCGTACTGTGGATATAGATACTTTTGTACCTGTTTCCTCCAGCATCTTCACAAGGTCCTTTGCTGTTGTTCTGGGATTGATTTGCACTTTTCGCACCAAAGTACGTTCATCTCTAGGAGACAGAACGCGTCTCCTTCCTGAGCGGTATGACGGCTGCGTGGTCCCATGGTGTTTACACTTGCGTAATATTGTTTTTACAGATGAACGTGGTACCTTCAGGCGTTTGGAAATTTCTCCCAAGGATGAACCAGACTTGTGGTCTACAATTTTTTTTTCTGAGGTCTTGGCTCATTTCTTTTGATTTTCCAATGATGTCGAGCAAAGAGGCACTGAGTTTGAAGGTAGGCCTTGAAATACAACTTAGTGTATGTAAACCTCTGACCCACTGGAATTGTGATATAGTGAAATAATCTGTCTGTAAAAAATGGTTGGGAGAATTACTTGTCATGCACAAAGCAGATGTCCTAACTTGCCAAAACCTATAGTTTGTTAACAAGAAATCTGTGGAGTGGTTGAAAAATGAGTTTTAATGACATCAACCTAAGTGTATGTAAACGTCCGACTTCAACTGTCAGCACGGATATCAACTCTGCCACTCGAGCATGCTTTTGTGGCAGAGTTGATGGCACAGTAGACTTCGGGCCATATGGTTGAGGGTTCGAACCGCGCTCCCTACCTGTTTTCATTGCAATATATTCAACATGACATTCATGTGAGCATTATAATATGATTACACAACCCAAAAGTAAGGTAAAATTAGAAGCTTTATGTCATTTTGGAACTAAACTATTAATTTAATTAATTACATTATTTAGCTGTAATTAATAATGAATTATAGGTCTAATGAATGCCATTTGACCCAATATTATGGCCATAGATGAGCAAATGAACCCTTCTGTCTGCTCTGAGTCTCCGATATGGTTTTTCATAAGGAAAGTTGAACATTTTCTTCTGTTATTTAATATGGTGTTTTATTTTTGCAAGAAATATGAATATAGAATATAATGTTCTATTTGTTATTTGAGTTGTTATACCAGTTATCAACATATAGTTTAAAGTTAAATAAATGGTTATTCTGTGACTAGCTACATTGTTTTAAATTTGGTAACGTTTCGGTATTGAGTATTTTTTTATTGTATTTTATTGAACCTTTATTTAACTAGGCAAGTCAGTTAAGAAGAAAATTGTATTTACAATGACTGCCTACACTGGCCAAACTCGGACGGTGCTGGGCCAATTGTGCGGCGCGCTATGGGACTCCCAATCACGGCCTATTGTGATAGTCTGTATTCAAACTAGGTTGTCTGTAGTGACTCCTCTAGCACTGAAATGCAGTGTCTTAGACCACTGCTCAACTTGGCAGTATAATTTTGCTATTGAATATTATGATACTGAACCTGCTATCAGTATTGAAGTTAAAAGAAATCTGGTATCGTGACAACAGTAGACCATGTTACCGACTGTTCACGTCACTGAAGAAAGCTCAGCTATTACTGCCATATGACGTAAAGGAAAATTCTTCATACAGGGATGATTTCTGTATTTTGAAAGTTACATGTCTTGAAAACGTGATTTCTGACAAAAACGTCAAAAATGGATTAATGAAAGAAATACCAACATTGTTTTTGGGTGGAGTTTTCTGTTAACAGCCTCACAGAGCCTTGGACATTAAATTATTAACACCATGTACAGAAAGGGCAAGCACCCGCCAGGCCCCCATCAGGTTGGCAGGTATACTAGGCATTCCTCTGGCCTCACGTGACACCACCAGTCCACAGGACATTATTAGGCCCCTGAGGTCTGTTGACACGGCCAGTTAGACTGTCAGAGACTAGTGCAGGGGAGGCAGAGTTGTGTTTCTGAGCTGCTTTGGGATCTAGATTAACTACTGAATCATCAGTGCTGTGGTTTTTGGAGGCAAATAACTTTCATGAATATTCAGTTGTAGTTTATAGACACTCCATTTCATTTTTTTTTTTAAATACTTTGTATTTGGGTAGAACAGTGGATTTTTGTGCAAGGACACAAAGCCCTAGCATGCTGTTTACTCTCAAAGTAACTCTTATCCAAAGAGTTGCGTTATTAATGAGTCTGTAATATTGCTACAATATAAAACCCCTATAATTTATTTGTCCTTCATTTTACCAGGCTAGTCTTATTGAAATACTGTATACAGTGCATTTGGAAAGTATTCAGTCCCCTTGAGTTTTTCCACATTGTTAGGTTACAGCCTTATTCTAAAATTGATTAAATCCGTTTTTCTCCTCATCAATCTATACACAAAGTTCAGACCCTTCGCTATTAGACTCGAAATTCAGTTCAGGTCATCCTGTGTCCATTGGTCATCCTTGAGATGTTTCTATAAATTGATTGGAGTCCACCTGTAGTAAATGCAATTGATTGGACATCCTTTGGAAAGGCCTGTCTATATAAGGTCCCACAGTTGACAGTGCATGCCAGAGCAAAAACCAAACCATGAGGTCGAAGGATTTGTCCGTAGAGCTCCGAGACAGGATTGTGTCGAGGCACAGATCTGGGGAATGGTACCAAAAGATTTCTGCAGCATTGAAGGTCCCCAAGAAAACAGTGGTCTCCACCATTCTTAAATGGTAGAAGTTTGGAAACACCAAGACTCTTCCTAGAGCTGGCCGCCCGGCAAAACTGAGCAATCGGGGGAGAAGGGCCTTGGTCAGGGAGGTAACCAAGAACCTGATGGTCACTCTGACAGAGCTCCAGAGTTCCTCTGTGGAGAACCTTCCAGAATGACAACCATCTCTGCAGCACTCCACCAATCAGGCCTTTATGATAGAGTGGCCAGACGGAAGCCACTTCTCAGTAAAATGCACATGACAGCCTGCTCAGACCATGTGAAACAAGATTCTCTGGTTTGATGAAACCAAGATTGATTTCTTTGGCCTGACTGCCAAGCGTCACGTCTGGAGGAAACCTGGCACCATCAGCTGCAGGGACTGGGAGACTAGTCAGGACCGAGGCAAAGATGAATGGTACAGAGAGATCCTTGATGAAAACCTGTTCCAGAGCTGGACCACAGACTGGGGCAAAAGTTCACCTTCCAACAGGACAACAACCCTAAGCACACAGCCAAGACAACGCAAGAGTGGCTTCGGGACAAGTCTCTGAATGTCCTTGAGTGGCCCAGCAAGAGCCTAGACTTGAACCCATTCGAACATCTCAGGAGAGACTTGCAAATAGCTGTGCAGCGACGCTCCCCATCCAACCTGACAGAGCTTGAGAGGATCTGCGGAGAAGAATGGGAGAAACTCCACAATTACAGTTGTGCAAAGCTTGTAGCGTCATACAAAAAGAAGACTCAAGGCTGTTATAGCTGCTAAAAGTGTTTCAACAAAGTACTGAGTAAAGGGTCTAAATACTTTTGATATTTCAGTTTCGTATTTTTTTTATACATTTCCCCAAAAAATGAAATAGTTTTTGCTTTATCATTATGCGGTATTGTGTGTAGATTTATGAGAAAAATATTTAATCAATTTTAGAATAAGGCTGTAAAGTAACAACATTTTAAAAAAGCAAGGGGTCTGAATACTTTCCGAATGCACTGTATTTCTCTTTAACAAAGAAAATCAATTTCAGTGTAGGAGACATTTAGCATGTGGTCTAGCGGTGGCTTACAGAAGTCAATAGGTCCTGGATGTGAGGTTAGCTGTGTAGCTAGCTGGCGGACCTTTGTGTGAATGCCAGAGAGGTTGTGAGGGCAGAGGGTGAAGGCTTTCAGCCTTGTCTGTAACAAGAGTTCTTCTGACGCAGTCGATCTAGCCTAAGCACTGACCTTGAAATGAATCCGACCTCCTGTGTCAGTGATATACTCTAGCTACATTCATAATCACTTACCTGCAGTACAGCACACAGAGATGGAACAGGAGAAAGTTTGGCTAGAGGCTGGCTGGCTTTGACACCGTATATATCTCAACTCAAACTGGCCATGTAAAATGTGTAGAAACATTCGGTCTTCTTGCCCATAGAGAAGCTACATTCAGGTATGCTATTTATTTCTGTTCTTGATCATCTCAGTACAATAGACATCTGTGACAAGAGCAACAAAGTATTCCATGACATTGATCCTTTTGGCCATAGCTATTCTATATACAGTTGAAGTCGGACGTTTACATACACTTAGGTTGAAGTCATTAAAACTCATTTTTCAACCACTCCACAGATTCCATGTTAACAAACTATAGTTTTGGCAAGTCGGTTAGAACATCTACTTTGTGCATGACACAAGTAATTCTTCCAACAATTGCTTACAGGCAGATTATTTCACTTATAATTCACAATATCACAATTCCAGTGGGTCAGAAGTTTACAATACACTAAATTGACTGTGCCTTTAAACAGCTCCAGAAGATGATGTCATGGCTTTAGAAGCTGCTAATTGACACAATTTGAGTCAATTGGAGGTGTACCTGTGGATGTATTTCAAGGCCTACCTTCAAACTCGGTGCCTCTTTGCTTGACATCATGGGAAAATCAAAAGAAATCAGCCAAGACCTCAGAAAAGGTTCATCCATGGGAGCAGTTTCCAAACACCCGAAGGTTCCACGTTCATCTGTTCAAACAATAGTACGCTACTATAAACACCATGGAACCACGCAGCCGTCACACTGCTCAGGAAGGAGATGAGCGTACTTTGGTGTGAAAAGTTCAAATCAATCCCAGAACAACAGCAAAGGACCTTGTGAAGATGCTGGAGGAAACGGGTACAAAAGTATCTATATCCACAGTAAAACGAGTCTATATCGACATAACCTGAAAGGCCGCTCAGCAAGGAAGAAGCTCCTGCTCCAAAACCACCATAAAAAAGCCAGATTACGGTTTGCAACTGCACATGGGGACAAAGATCGTACTTTTTGGAGAAATGTCCTCTGGTCTGCTGAAACAAAAATAGAACTGTTTGGCCATTATGACCATCGTTATGTTTGGAGGAAAAAGGGGGAGGCTTGCAAGCTGAAGAACACCATTCCAACCGTGAAGCACTGGGGTGGCAGCATTCTGTTGTTGGTGTGCTTTGCTGCAGGAGGGACTGTTGCACTTCAGAAAATAGATGACATCCTGAGGAAGGAAAATTGTGGATATATTGAAGCAACATCTCAAGACATCAGTCAGGAAGTTAAAACTTGGTTGCGAATGGGTCTTCCAAATGGACAATGACACCAAGCATACTTCCAAAGTTGTGGCAAAATGGCTTAAGGACAACAAAGTCAAAGTATTGGAGTGTCCATCATAAAGCCCTGACCTCAATCCTATAGAGAATTTGTGGGCAGAACTGAAAAAGCATGTGCAAGCAAGGAGGCCTACAAACCTGACTCAGTTACACCAGTTCTGTCAGAAGGAATGGACCAAAATTCAACTTATTCTGGGAAGCTTGTGGAAGGATACCCGAAACGTTTGACCCAAGTTAAACAATTTAAAGGCAATTCTACCGAATACTAATTGAGTGTATGTAAACCTCTGACCCACTGGGAATGTGATGTGATGAAGAATAAATCATTCTCTCTACTAAATCACTCTCTCTGACATTTCACATTCTTAAAATAAAGAGGTGGTCCTAACTGACTTAAGACAGGGAATTTTTATTAGGATTAAATGTCAGGAATATTCGTCCACCTCCCCATGGTTTCTATTCATTCTACATCTATGTTGTGTCCTACCCGCTCCTCAGGGTTTATTAATTCTACGTCCATGTTGCGTTCTACCCCCTCCCCAGGGTATATATTAATTCTACCTCCATGTTGTGTTCTACCCCCTCCCCAGGGTTTCTATTAGTTCTACATCCATGTTGTTCTACCCTCTCCCCAGGGTTTCTATTCATTCTATATCTATGTAGCGTACTACCCCCCCTCCACAGGTTTTCAATTCATTCTACATCCATGTTGTTCTACCCCCTGCCCAGGGTTCCAGGTGGTGGTTCTCCTGCTCTACCTGAGTGTCCTACTGGGCCTCTACATGGCCCCCCTCTCCATCACCTCCCCCTGCATCATGGACCACGCCAACCTCACACCACGCCCTGATGTCATTGGCCACCACGGTGCCCCCATGGTGAGTCAACTGAACCAGTTTCCTAATCAGAGGACTTGTAGGGGGAGGCACCTCCTACGCTATGCTTAAAGAGTATACAATAACAGAACCGTAGAGATTTACCCTTCATAGAGGGCACTAGAGAAAACATGCTGGCCAACAGTTTATCTTCATATTTCCACCCACTCACTTCCTTCATACTACATAGGGCTATTCTAGTGTATTAATGACCCTCTGGACCTGAGCTGAAAAAAGAAATGGATGCTGTAAACAGACTTCTGGGCTTTCTGTAAGCACTATATGGAAGATATAGGCTACTGTATGTGAGAGCAGATAATCTATCAGCTCAATCTACAGAAGTAAGATTTCATATGATACCATGTCTAGCATTTATTCACTTCATTCATATGATGTTTTGCTGCATTTCTCTACAGGCATGTCTTTCCTTTCCAGCATCTAAAAGCATTTCAGTTGTTATATTTGATTAAACGTACGTACATGAAGTCGGAAGTTTGCATACACCTTAGCCAAATGCATTTAAACTCAGTTCCTAGTAACAAATCCCTGTTTTAGGTCAGTTAGGATCACCATTTTGTGAAGTGCACCAGTCCCTCCTGCAGCAAAGCACCCCCACAACATGATGCTGCCACCCCTGTGCTTCACGGTTGGGATGGTGTTCTTCAGCTTGCAAGCCTCCCCCTTTTTCCTCCAAACATAACGATGGTCATTATGGCAAAACAGTTCTATTTTTGATTCATCAGACCAGAGGATATTTCTCCGAAAAGTATGATCTTTGTCCACATGTGCAGTTGCAAACCGTAGTCCGGTTTTGGAGCAGTGGCTTCTTCCTTGATGTAGGTCTTGTTTTACTGTGGATATAGATACTTTTGTACCTGCTTCCTCCAGCATCTTCACAAGGTCCTTTGATGTTGTTCTGGGATTGATTTGCATTTTTCGCACCAGAGTACGTTCATCTCTAGGACAGAACACGTCTCCTTCCTGAGCGGTAGGACGGCTGCGTGGTCCCATGGTGTTTATACTTGCGTACTATTGGGCTGCGGAGTGAAGGAAAAGCAGTCTACAAGTGCTCACCATATGTGGGAACACCTTCAAGATTTGTGCAAAGCTGTCATTAAGGCAAAGGGTGGCTACTTTGAAGAATAAAAAATATATTTGGATTTGTTTAACACTTTTTTTTTTTTTATTACTACATAATTCCATATTTGTTATTTCATAGTTTTAACGTCTTCACTATTATTCGGCAGGTAGTCTAGCGTTTAGAGCGTTTGGCCAGTACCCGAAAGGTCGCTGGTTCGAATACCCGAATTCGGAGCATTATCAGATTGGCCATTCGTAAATTCGGAGCGTTTCCCCTCGGGCGCAAGCTGGCCGAGGAGTAGGGTTGATCCGTGCGTTCTGACCATCGCAACGGCCTTCAAGCACACAAGCTAACTGGCTAGCTACTTCCAGACACAAATGAGAAAATACCTCACTCTGACCATTCTACTCACCATAGCAGAGCTGATTAGGCTGTTTTCATGTTATCCAGAGCTTTGGTGACTAACTGTGCTGCTCGCTTTTTTGCCGACGTTTATTGACACTGGCCATATTTTAAATGGGTGTTGAGCGTTCGTAAATTCATCAGTTATTCTGCGCTCTGGCACACTCCGAGTCAGACGAGAGTGCTCTGAAATAGGAGTACATAGCCAGAGCAAATTTATGTCCATTGAGAACGCATACCACTTAGCTAAGAGTGACGTGAATTATCAAGTCAATAAATGTTGGGTAGTTAGTTAGATAGCATACAGTTAATATACTGGCAAGTTCGATGTATTAGTAGCCCACTAGCGTAATGCGGTAACGTTAGCTAGCTAACATACTGTGGCGAGCTCAGCCAGAAGAAGATGGCAAGAGACAGAGATTGATTTTACTGGAGAGTTCCTGTGCCCCATACACCGCACGACTCCAGGAACGTCACCCTTTATTTTCTTACCTCCTTCAACGATCAACAAAGAACACATCCTCCGGCCATGCAAGGCTCGGTCACGGTAGGCATTTTAACATTCCCCCATAACCTGAACTACGACAACTTAAAGAAACATAAACACATAACATTAGCTTAACTACTGAAACGTAAAGGCATACCACAACATTTTTAGAACCGGGACATGAGCTACCCACAATCCCTAGCGCTCTTCGCTGCCACGCAACGTGTGGCTAGCGTATGCCGGGCAGATCGCTACATAGCCCCCACCAGAGGGGTCAGTCGCCCCCGACGACCCAATCTCTCAACACAAAGTCCCTCAAGTGTTCAGGACGCCTCCGCCGTGCAGTCTCGGCCCGGCATGCGCACCCTGTACCCACCCCCGATAGTCGGCCCAAGATCTCCCCGGGCCCCTGCCAATGGCTGCAGAGCTTGGGAGAAACACCCTTTTGGGGCATCGTAGGTCTGCTTCTGTCTCGCCCCGGAGTTGGCCTGGGCTGGAGCTCCCTGGCTCTCGTCACCCAAGTATGGGGGGTAGCGTGGTCACGGGCTGGGCCCCTCCTACGGGGGTATCGCCTGTAGCGGTTCCGGCCAGCGGCATACTTGCTCCCCTGGACTGAAACACCCGCTGGGCCGGTCACATTGGCTGCCTCTGCTCCCTTTTCCCCTTCAATCACATCAAACTCCACAGTTTCTCCATCTCCAACACTGCGGAGGTATTTCCTGGGGTTGTTTTTCTTTATGGCGGTCTGGTGGACAAAGACGTCTTCTTTTGTGTCATTTCTGTTGATGAAACCGTAGCCATTTCGGACGTTGAACCATTTGACCGTCCCCAAGACCTTAGTTGGTTGTGTTTCGGCCTCCTCTCGTCTTTCTGTCGTCTCGGCGGAGGGAAGGGCAGCAGACACAGTGGTTGGGGCTGAAGCGGCCTGATGCTGGTTGGGCCCACGGGCAGTGGAAGGCCGTTTGGGCTGTCTGGTCGCTGCTCGACGACTGGCTCGCCTGTCTTTGGGCCAGTCCTTCTCTTTACCAGACTGGAGCGCCACGGTCTCCGTGCCAAGAGTGATAGATGTCCCTGACACATTAACACGGGCGCCCCAACGACTCAGCAGGTCCAGGCCAATGATGCATGCGTCACGGATGTCGGCAAGCCAGAACCCGTGCTCCAGCTCCTGGTCTCCAACCTGAACTTTTACTGGCTTCTTCCCTCTCATGCCAACCTCTTCTCCCGTCACTGTGACCATCTGCGTGGTGGTTGGCGACCAAGCCTTGGAAGGTGGCCCGGTGGTATTCGGAAGGACGCCAGGTCGCACCAAGGAAATGGTTGACCCCGTGTCTACCAGTGCTCTACAAGGTCGGCCGTCCAGTCGACATTGCAAGTATAGTCCCTTGGTGTGGCCGAGGCGTCCGACCACAGAGCATCGGCCCTGGAGGGGGGATGGAGACCGGAGTGGTGAACCCCTCGTTAGACCACTCCTCCGTCGTTTCCCCCAAACGGAGAAGCTCTGGCTTTTGGCGCTGGTGCCAGGTTCGTCGCATCTGTAACACCGGTCTGTAGGCCAGGGGGGGCGTCGCCTGGGTGGTGGAGTCTGGTGCTGGGATCGTCGTAGCGGAGGCCGAACCTGACAGACCTCTTCTGTCGTTTCCCCCTCGTCGTAGTCGGCCACCCGGACACATGGTTGGCGTGATGTGACCCTCTGCTGGGTGGGCCACCTGGAGAGTACCCCTTCGGCTTGTTCGGCCTCGTGGAGTGCCTCACCGAGAGTCTTAGGCCTGGCGAGGCAGACATGTTGCCGCAGCTTTTCTGGTGCGAGCCCCCGCAGGAAAGCGTGGAGGGCCAGCTCCTCTTGTGCAGCTATTTGGAATTCGGGGTAGCCCTGTCGAGCGTGCAGCCGCACATCTGCAGCGAAGGTGCCCAGGTTCTCTTCTCCTTGGCGATGGCGGCTGGCCAGTTGCTCCCGGCTCTGGTCCGCGAAGAGTCTCCGCCCAAACCTCATTTCCAGCGCCCTGGTCAAGGCTTGGAGGTCCCGTTGTTCCGCTGGGGCTAGGTCGAGAAGCACCTGTACTGCGTTCCCCTCTAACGCTAGTGCCAGGTGAGTAGCGGCTTCCTCACTGCTCCAGTCGCTGTGTCGGACCGCCAGGTGGACTTGGGCGAGGTAGGGCTCTAGCTGCGTCGTCCCGTTGTACTTGGGCAGCTTGGCGGATGATCTTGGCACCCCTGCAGAACGTGGTAGGCTGGGCGTGCCGAGGAGGGGTTGTTGCAGCTCTGGACTGGTAGGTAGCATGACGTTGCTGGTTGTAGCCACGGGTTGTGGGCGTGGTCTTGCAGTACCCTGCTGGGGTAGCCGTGGGACACTGGCACCGTCGGGGCATGCCATGTAGCCACCACCTCTGGCAGACTCCATCTTCTGCCGCAGTAGGCTCGTTAGGTGCCCCTGGGTCTGTGCGAGTGTCCTCTCCAGCTCGTCAATCTCTCTCTCCATCTTCTTCTGCTCGCTAATCCCACTTCTGACACCAATGTGGCGAGCTCAGCCAGAAGAAGATGGCAAGAGACAGAGATTGATTTTACTGGAGAGTTCCTGTGCCCCATACACCGCACGACTCCAGGAACGTCACCCTTTATTTTCTTACCTCCTTCAACGATCAACAAAGAACACATCCTCCGGCCATGCAAGGCTCGGTCACGGTAGGCATTTTAACATTCCCCCATAACCTGAACTACGACAACTTAAAGAAACATAAACACATAACATTAGCTTAACTACTGAAACGTAAAGGCATACCACAACATTTTTAGAACCGGGACATGAGCTACCCACAATCCCTAGCGCTCTTCGCTGCCACGCAACGTGTGGCTAGCGTATGCCGGGCAGATCGCTACAATACTTTTAGCACCTACTGCTGTAATGATATGCTATGCGGTTTGTAAGGATAGCGTAGCCAACATAAACTAATTGAAAAGTAATTACTATTTTATTACATTGCTCAACATTTTCTTAACATTTGTCATAATAAGCAATGAATTTGTATCTGCTCTCGTCGTACTTCAGCTGCATATTTTCTTTTAACCTGAAACCATAGTGAAGCCACACCAATTTTCTGAAGAAATGCATTATGGGCACTAAACGTAAGGAGCAGTATACACTGCGTGTATATTTCATATTTTGGCAAATGTAGTACGACATCCGGGAACTTTTGGCATACTCTATCCGTACTATGACCAATAAGCATATTACATACTCAATTGTGTCACAAATAGTATGGTTAGTGACTGTTAATATGAGTATTCGAACACAGCTAAGGTTTCCCAAACTTTTTTGGCCCGCAACCCATTTTGCTCTTAAAAAAAGGTTGGGATCCCACCATGTAAAAAAAATTAAATGATAAAATAATCAACGGCCAATATTATAACAGGCCTATAACAGTCTATTATAAATCAGTCTGACAGTATTTTTGACAGTATTTAAATCTGAAGCCGATATTTGTTTGAAGTGACTGAAATGCATCAGAAAGGTATTGCGAAGTTTAGAAGATCATCAGGCGATAATGTTGTATGCCCAAGTGGCGCAGTGTTCTAAGACACTGCATCTCAGTGCTAGAGACGTCACTACAGACAACCTGGTTTGAATCCAGACTGTATCACATCGGCCGTGATTGGGAGTCCCATAGGATGGCGCACAATTGGCCCAGCGTCGTCCGGGTTTGGCTTATATAGGACGTCATTGTAAAATAAGAATATGTTCTTAACTGACTTGCCTAGTTAAATAAAGGTTATAA
Source organism: Thymallus thymallus (assembly GCA_023634145.1). NCBI lineage: Eukaryota > Metazoa > Chordata > Actinopteri > Salmoniformes > Salmonidae > Thymallus > Thymallus thymallus. The sequence continues at coordinate 19,096,436 of CM042379.1, read as the reverse complement.
AATAAATAAACAAAATATATCTTCTGTGTAGAAAATAATATAATTAGCTAGGTTTACATCCAATTGGCAACAGATCTGCATAAAGAAAATATTCACATTTTCCACCAAACTGACTTGCAGATAAAAATCAGTGCGTGATGACGTAGTGCACACAAAATGTACTTTTTCACTTAAGTTTTTATGTACCAAATAAAAATCAAATGTTCAATACGTTTCCATCACATTTTCAACTCTACCAATAGTTTTGTCACAAACTATTGCGTTAAATATAAAATGTGCCTACTCTGGTCTTGGCACGTAGACTCTAGCCAACTGCTTGCAGATACATTGAGCAAAACTATTTGCTCATGAAGGTGTTGCCGCATAATTAATTTTACAGACACAAAAAGATCCCACCATGTCGAACAAACAAATTACCTTTTTGGCATTTTATACAGTCGTGGCCAAAAGTTTTGAGAATGACACAAGTATTGGTCTCCACAAAGTTTGCTGCTTCAGTGTTCTTAGATCTTTATGTCAATAGTTACTATGGTACCACAAAGTGTAATTACAAGGATTCCATAAGTGTCAAAGGCTTTCATTGACAATTGACCCTTCTTTTTCAAGACCTCTGCAATCCGCCCCTGTATGCTGTCAATTAACTTCTGGGCCACATTCTGACTGATGGAAGGCCATTCTTGCATAATCAATGCTTGGAGTTTGTCAGAAGTTGTGGGTTTTTGTTTGTCCACCCGCCTCTTGAGGATCGACCACAAGTTTTCAATGGGATTAAGGTCTGGGGAGTTTCCTGGCCATGGACCCAAAATGTCGATGTTTTGTTCCCCGAGCCACTTAGTTATCACTTTTGCCTTATGGCAAGGTGCTCCATCATGCTGGAAAAGGCATTGGTCATCACCAAACTGTTCTTGGATGGTTGGGAGAAGTTGCTCTCAGAGGATGTGTTGGTACCATTCTTTATTCATGGCTGTGTTCTTAGGCAAAATTGTGAGTGAGCCCACTCACCACTGGTCTGAGGATGCTTTACTGTTGGCATGACACAGGACTGATGGTAGCGCTCACCTTGTCTTCTCCAGACCAGGTGTTTTCCGGATGGCCCAAACAATCGGAAAGGGGATTCATCAGGGAAAATGACTCTACCCCAGTCCTCAGCAGTCCAATCCCTGTACATTTAGCAGAATATCAGTCTGTCCCTGATGTTTTTCCTGGAGAGAAGTGGCTTCTTTGCTGCCCTTCTTGACACCAGGCCATCCTCCAAAAGTCTTTGCCTCACTGTGCGTGCAGATGCACTCACACCTGCCTGCTGCCATTCCTGAGCAAGCTCTGCACTGGTGGTGCCCCGATCCCGCAGCTGAATCAACTTTAGGAGACGGTCCTGGCGCTTGCTGGACTTTCTTGGGCGCCCTGACACCTTCTTCACAACAATTGAACCTCTCTCCTTGAAGTTCTTGATGATCTGATAAATGGTTGATTTAGGTGCAATCTTAACAGCAGCAATATCCTTTCCTGTGAAGCCCTTTTTGTGCAAAGCAATGATGACGGCACGTGTTTCCTTGCAGGTAACCATGGTTGACAGAGGAAGAACAATGATTTCAAACACCACCCTCCTTAAAGCTTCCAGTCTGTTATTCTAACTCAATCAGCATGACCGAGTGATGTCCAGCCTTGTCCTCGTCAACACTCTCACCTGTGTTAACGAGACAATCACTGACATGATGGCAGCTGGTCCTTTTGTGGCAGGGCTGAAATGCAGTGGAAATGTTTTTGGGGGATTAAGTTCATTTTCATGGCAAAGCAGGACTTTGCAATTAATTGCAATTCATCTGATCACTCTTTATGACATTCTGGAGTATATGCAAATTTCCATCATCAACACTGAGGCAGCAAACTTTGTGGAGACCAATACTTGTGTCATTCTCAAAACTTTCACGACTGTACAATTGTACCGAAACTTCTTCTTTCCATCACAGCTGTCGTGATAATTTTTTTTAACGGTTTGACTTGGATGAACTGTGGATGGAAACGCGGTTACAGATGTTCTTGTTCCCCCAGTCTAATTTAGTTACTGGCTTGTGGGCATAGTAGAGGGGAAGCATACATATCAACATATTCCTGAGAGTCGTATCTTTCAGTGATGGGTTCATATTATTTTGTAGCTTAAACCATTCAAAAGATGGAGCCACATTTGTAGAAAGAAAACAAAACTGCTTTGTTTAATACAACTGCATATAGCGGTTACCGGGGGTTATGACTAAGCGCATATTTTCTCTCGCGACCCCAATCAGGCTACCCGTACACACAAACACATGACTCATCCATCCAGAGAGCTGTAGACACAGACACACCCCTGCTCTGCTCCCCAGCCAGCCGGTTGGGGCATGTTGCAGTAGTTGATCACCCCAGGAGTAAAACACTGTGGAGGAATTAAGTCTTAAAGACCTGAGAACTCCCCCAGGACATACCACATGACCCACTCTTTCCCACTCTGTTTCCCTTTACATAGATTTTCCCAGGGCTCCAGTCCAGTCCCCTCAAAGTATTGCAGACAGTGACCGTTATCAGTTTGACCCATGTGGCCTGGTATTGTGTATTGCACCAGTCAGTATATGTTCAATAGTCTGTTGTTTATCAAGCATATGAGCTCATAACCCATGCCTTTTAACTGGAATTCATTCTCCAAGATTCCTCACACCCATTTAAATGTCATAATCTTCAGAACCACCCCAACATACTATGTGAAAATGACGCATTTCAAAGGAGTATTAGACTTCTGAAGCCTATATGAAACTGGGAACTCTCAGATTGCAGATCTCTGAACTCCATGAAACATCAAAATAATTTGTCTAGACTGTGTGCTGATGATGTTCCTCTCCGTCTGTCTGTAGCTGGCTCCAGAGAACACCATCCTGTCCTTCCAGAGGGCTCTGCAGATGAACGTCAGTGGGCTGGAGGCTGATGTGGCCATCAGGTACACACACAGACACCAATAGACTCACAGTGCAGCCAAACTAGATGAATAGGGAGCTGCAGGGAGAGACTGTGAGAAGTCAAGTCTGTTGTGGTTGATGGAGGAGTCCAGCCAAGCACAGGTCATCCAGTGTCATTCCGCTGGTCAGGGCCTCATGTCCAGGATCCGGCCCCTGGATGGATGGGTCATGGTTGTGGTGGTGGTAGTGGCAGTGGTAGCAGTTTTAGCAGTAGCAGTGGTAGTAGTAGCAGTTTAAGCAGCAGTAGTTTTGGTAGAAGGAGCAGATTTACTAGTAGTGGTGGTAGTAGTAGTAGCAGTAGCAGCAGCAGCACTTTCAAAGACCCATGGCTGTTTTTAGATAACATGAGATGACAAGATGAGCTAGAAGAGCAAATCCAATGGAGAGGAGGTGTTTGTGAATGAGTTGGATGCAGTGTGTGCATGCGCGCATAAATCTATGCATACAGTTACAAGTGTGCTTTTCATTTTGTGCCATGTTTATAAATGTGTGATTGTATCTGTGTGGAGCCACGTACGTTTCTGCCTGTATGTGCCTTTATGTTCATGAATGTTAATTTACAGTGTGTTTACACTCCTCTACTCTCTCTGGTCCCTGTGCGGCCCTAATTAAGATAAATGGGAGGGGAAGACGTCTGTGCTGATAACAGGTGGGCTGGGCTCTGGGCTGCACTGAGCTCATGGTGGAGCTGACTAATGAAACCTTAACAGGGCCTGGGCAAGGCTCTATACGTCCGCCTGACCAGAGACACAGGAGAGCTATGCACACACACACACACACACACACAAAGACTTGCACGCTCACAAACACTTGCGCGTGCACACACCCATCCGAAAGGACAGCGGTCATTCAGGCACTAATTTAACATTTCAGTCACACTAAATGGTCACTAAAAACTATGAGGTATGATTGACAATAGGCTACAGAATGTTTTTGGTCTGATTTAGTTGCTCGCTTGGGATGGAATCTTACGAAAGTGTTGCGATTCTAGTTTTGAATTTGACTAACAATTCCAAGTGTAGGTTATGTGTTGTTGTTTTCCATGTCTTTCAACCTGAGGTTAACTGAAAGGACGGGAAAATGATTTGGCATTCACAGTGAAGCTGAAGCAAGCAACATGAAAGTAGCTTTCATGTAAAGTGAGTTTTGCCTCAAACAACTCTAGTCTGTTCCTGTCATGATTGAAGTGTTTTGGGGCTTCCCTAGAGAGCATTCAGTATTTCTGTTGTAAGAACTTCCACTTAGAACCATAAAATATCAGGGGATATACAAATCTGAGATTCTGAGAAATAAGATGATTATATGATATTCAACAAAACTGTATGGCACTGAGTATTAGTAGACCTGGCTGTTTAACTCTTTCCTGTCCTAGCCTTGACGGGGTGCCGTTTCTGATGCGAGACCGCACCTTGAGGAGGACTACAGACGTGGGGAAGGTGTTTCCAGCCAGACAGCTGGACGATGCCTCCTCCTTCAACTGGACAGACTTACACAGCCTCAATGCCGGCCAGTGGTTCCTCAAGGTACCACAATATTACAATCCCGCTATGGAGGAATGGTATACTCTTATGCCATCTTTCTCTCTCTGAAGGTTTCTAACGGAATGTAGTCATGCAGTAAATGTACTGTATCTTTGTATGTCCTCACACCACCCTTTCTGCTTTGGGTCCATTTCATTGCCACTCGGGCTGATAGGAATTCTCATAAATGAATTAGAGAAAGTGCCCAATTTTATCAATCAAGATTACATCCCTGGATTGAGTTCAAATACAATTTACCCAAACCCTGATCTCATCATAAAGTGGTGTATTATTATGATTGCCATATAAACTTAAAAATACACTAAATTGATCAGATTGACTGTTAGTACGTGTGTGCGTTCTCCTCTAGGATGACCCTTTCTGGACGGTCCAGTCCATGGCTCAGAGGGAGGTGATGCTGGTGGGGAACCAGAGTGTGTGTAGTCTGGAACAGCTGCTGAGGTTAGCCACCCTGCATAACCACACAGTGGTGTTCAACCTGCGCAGACCCCCGCATGGACACCCCTGCTACCACAGCTGGATCAACGATACCCTGGAGGTCATACGCTTGTCTGGGATTCCACAGCACCTGGTGAGACAGGCATCACACACTGTTCCCCTTGGGGGGGGGGGTTGTGGTATAGAAGGAAGAAGATAATACTGGTGTACCCGCCTGAGATACTGGTCCTTTGAAGATCAGTTTGTAGCGCAATGGCGCTTGTAATGCCAGGGTAGGGGGTTTGATTCCTGGGACCACCCATACTTAAAATGTATGCACACATGATTGTAAGTCGCTTTGGATAAAAGTGTCTGATAAATGTCATATATTATAACTATAATATAATATGTGACCGACCGCCTTGATTCGGTCTTATGTAGCAACATTTGAAATTGTGTTTTTTACATTGGATGAAAGCAGACAGAGCTACAAACTGCATTTGAGGAACAATGGGAAAGTAATTCTTCTTTGAAAGTTGATAAACCTCACTTTTGAGAGAATTGCCTTTGAATGTTTTGGTACAGCTACTGGAGAGCTCTTCGTCTACACCCATTCAGCATCGTTCAAACCCTCTTAAGCTTTAGCCCCACACATCTCTTTAAAGATTGAGCTGAGTGTTCTGTACTAACAGCAGTCAAGCACCCAAGCTAACTGGCTAACTTGCTAGCTACTTCCAGACACATGAGAGAACAGCTCACTGACCATTACTCTCCCTATCAGAGCGTTGGTGACTGCAACTGTGCTGCTGGCAACAATTTACGCTTTTTTGCCAACGTTTACTGACAGCGGCCATATTCAACGGGTGTTGGGTGTTTGTAAATGTGTCTGTTATTCTGTGCTCTGGCACACTCAGACGAGAGTGCTCTGAAATTGGAGTAGATAGCCAGAGTGAATTTACCAGCTACATCTATCAACAGTCGCAGTGACATTCTATTGAAATGGATACTTGCATAGTGGAGTCTTTTGTTAAGACGTAGCTAGCTAGCTAGATTGAACCATAATCCTAATTTATGACCTTACTATCCTGCATGAATCTGCAAGTAGCTAACAACCAGGTACTAGGCTATAACTAGCAAAGCAAATGGCTCTGAGATACGAATAATAAGATCATACACGTAACGTTAGCTAGCGAGCCAGCCAGCTAACGTTAGCTTTCAACTTCAAATGAAACCACTTTCTGTCAAAATTAGAGACGTGTAATATCTGAATTTATAAACTGGGTGGTTTGAGCGCTGAACGCTGATTGGCTGCAAGCTGTGGTATATTTAAGCAATAAGGCACGAAGGGTGTGGTATATGGCCAACTCCCCGTAAGAACAGCCCTTAGCCGTGGTATATTGGCCATATACCACACACCAAAAGCTGCGTTAGACAGGATTACCTACACGTACTGACCAGCTCAAATAGACAGAAGTGTGCTGTATGGCAGACCAATCAGAACTCCTCTCTCGGCATGTCCAGCCCACTCATTATCTCAGCCAATCATGGTTAGCAGGAAGTTTGCTTTTTTTTGTGGCTAAACCAACTAAGCTCGTAATTTCATAATTGTATTCATATTTACAGATGGCATACAAGTTTGTTATTAAGGCACATGAAAGTTCTCATGTTCCAGAAGCCAAAAAACGCATTCTGATAAAAAAATACAAGTTTATGTTCAAATGGCTCTCCTGTGAAGTAGTGACCCGAAACATATTCCTAGTTTCCTTAAAAGAGTCACATATTATTATATTGGATAGTGGACAGAACCTTGTTAGGGCTCAGACACTGTCCCCTTAGGTTATCTAGGGAAATCAAGAGGAGGAAAGCACATCTCATAGTAGAGAGAGGGAACTGACTACTGTCAGCTTGAGGCTGACCTGAAGATTGTCTGTGACCTCCATCAATGTCAACAATGTAATAATCATTACTCTGTCATCACTGATGTCACTAACTGCACATCTACATCCATGTCCCATAAGTAATCTGCGTGTGTCTGCGCGCGCGCGTGTGTTTGTGCAGGTGATGTGGACCCCAGACTGGGACAGGGGGCAGGTAAGACGGGTGGCTCCAGGGCTTCAGCAGACATCAGTAGAGAAGCTGCCTCCTCAGGTCCTTCACCAGCAGGGAATCAGCAGACTGCTGCTACGTTACAGCCAGGCCAGCCCCTATGACATCCGGTGGGTTAACACACACACACACATACTGTATCTGCTTCTTCTGTGTATGTGTGTATGAAATATGAATGTGTATGTCTGCACCCCCCAGAGAGTTCTCCAGGAGCAACGTGAGTGTGACTCTGTACAAGGTCAACGAGCCCTGGCTGTTCTCTGTGCTCTGGTGCAGCGGGGTCTCCTCTGTCTCCTCTGAAGCACCCAACATCCTCAAAAAGGTGCCTTACCCCATCTGGCTCATGGTAAGTCCCTCACAGCACCCACACCATTACCCCCACAGCACCCCCCTAGCACCCACACCATTACCCCCCTAACACCGACACATTACCCTCACAGCACCCACACTGCCCCAGGCCCTCCTGGCACCCCTCTCTGGGTTAGCAGACTGACTCCCAGCAGGGATCACTATGGGTGTTGCAGACTAGAATATAGAGCCCATCCTGGGTGAGGTTTACATAGAGTTCAGGCTAGCACTGCATCTGTCACGCACCCTGTCTGTCTGTCTGTATGGCTAGTCAATATGGCCACTACCTACACCCACCCTTCACTGTCGAACATCAACAATGGCCTTGAAAAAAATCTTGGTTAAGTTTCCCATGGGGAAACCCTTATTGATGCAATATAACGGTAATCTGTGTATGCAGTTATCTGTTAATGTGTGCTTGTACAACATACAAGACTAGAGCATTCTTTTGTTATTGTCAATCTGTAACTTGGAGCACCTTTTGAATAACTAATCCATTACACATTCATTACTGTACCACAATATTATGAGTTTCAATATCACGTAATGTTTAGGAAGGCATCCTTTGTTCTGGATTTGTTGCTACCTGGCTGTGAGTTGTTTTAGGAGACACTGCCACCTGGTGGTCTAATGCTGCCATGTTGTGTTTCAGAGTCCCGATGAATACTGTCTGATCTGGGTCGCCGCTGATCTCATCTCCTTCACTGTAGTTATAGGAATTTTTGTATTCCAAAAGTAAGTACTCCTTTTCATCTGATTCTGCTGGTTTTTTTCTCAGAATATAATTTTTAAATGTAGTACTATATAGTAATTAAGTGTTTTCACCTCTCTCATTCTTAATTACCTGTAATTACTGCCGTAGTACCTCTGTCAGCCATTACACAGTTAACACCTCTTCCTCCCTCCAGTGTGTCTGCTCTCTCCTTCCACACAGCTGTGTGTGTTTTACCTCTCAGGGGCTTAATGTACAATGCATAATAATGATATCTGCCATTTAGCAGACTGTCTTATCCAAAGCGACATACAGTCATGCGTGCATACATTTATTACGTATGGGGTGGTCCTGTGATTCGAACCCACTATCCTGGCTCCATGTACAGCAGGCTCCCGTATGTTGTACAAGCACACATTAACACATAACTCTGCATACACACATTACCGTTATATTGCATTAATTAGGGTTTCCCCAAGGGAAGATTAACCGTGATTTTTTTCAAGGCCATTGTTGTTATTCGACAGTGAAACTACTACAGTGTGTCTAAACCAACAAATTACCTTCATTGAATGGCAAGAGTCCCTTAGCAGAGGAATACCATCCAGTCAATGTGAATACAATTGTGTAGTGGGTATTCCTTGGCTTGGAGAATCAGCTGGAGAAGTATCTCTCATCAACCAAACAATGTTTCCCCTTACAGTTGTTTGTACTTTTAAGTAACATTAAACCCAAAAGTAAGCTTCCTTGAATCTTCAGAAAAACTATGGGAAGCTGCTAAAAGGAATTTAACCTTCCTTCCTGAGCCATAACGCTGTTGTGGGATGGAGGACAGCAGAGCAAGGTCTTCATCCTCTAGTCTTATGGTGTCGGGTTTGCTATGCTTAGCAAAGTGCTGGCCGCTGCTGGCTTCTAAACTGACCTCTTTTAATCTCTCCGCCTTCTTTTGCCCCCCTCCCTTCTCTTCTTCCTTTTTCTTCTTCCCCCCTCCTCTGCCTGATGTGCATGCTCCTCTTCTTCTCTGCTGCATTCTGGCATCTGTCAGCTATCACATTATCAGGTAACTGGGGCAACTCTGACCCACAATGCTTTCCCTTTTTTCTCTCTCTCGTTCTTCCTCTCTCTCTCTCTCGTTCTTCCTCTCTCTCTCTCTCTCTTCCTTTATTTCTCTCTGTGTAGCCAATTTCTCTGTGTAATGTCATGCTTTCTTTCTATATACGTCATCGTTTAAATCTCCAAGCAATCTCTTACTTTCTCTATTTCTGTCACCTGTATCGTTGTATTTCACTGCTGCCACTTCTCGTCCACCCCACTAGAGAGGAGTATACAGCACATACAAGCAAGCCACCCACTATTGGCCTTTTACTGGAAGACAGCAATGCTTTCTCCCACACAGTTCACTTTAATCCCACTTACTGTTTACATTTTTCGACCGAATGACAGAAAGTCTACAAATTAATTCTAGAAATGTATTTGAGGGAAGCACTCATTTTCATTTACAGTGTTAATTTGGACAAAAGTTTTTAAGTGCATTGATGCATTAGCCAAGACACAATATTGCTAATGTTATCATTTGATTTACATGCCTCTATTTGTTAATTACCATGTAATCCAAATGGATTGGGAAAGTAAATCTTGTTGCCTCAAATGTTATTCCAGTTGTGATGCTCAAAGCCAGTCACAACCAATAATGTATAGTACCAGTCAAAAGTTTAGACACACCTACTCATTCCAGAGTTTTTCTTTATTTATACTACTTTCTACATGGTAGAATAATAGTGAAGACATCAAAACTAGGAAATAACATGTGGAATCATGTAGTAACCAAAAAAGTGTTAAACAAATCTAAATATATATTTTATATTTGAGATTCTTCAAAGTTGTCACCCTTTGCCTTGATGACAGCTTTGCACACTCTTGCCATTCTCTCAACCAGCTTCATGAAGTAGTCACCTGGAATGCATTTCAATTAACAGGTGTGCCTTGTTAAAGTTAATTTGTGGAATTTATTTCCTTAATGCGTTTGAGCCTATCAGTTGTGTTGTGACAAGGTAGGGGTGGTATACAGAAGATAGCCCTATTTGGTAAAATACCAAGTCCATATTATGGCAAGTACAGCTCAAATAAGCAAAGAGAAACGACAGTCCATCATTACTTTAAGACATGAATGTCAGTCAATCCGGAAAATGTCATGAAATTTGAAAGCTTCAAGTGCAGTTGCAAAAACCATCAAGCGCTATGATGAAAATGTCTCATGAGGACCGCCACAGGAAAGGAAGACCCAGAGTTACCTCTGCTGCACAGGATAAGTTCATTAGAGTTACCAGCCCAAATAAATGCTACACAGAGTTCAAGTAACAGATTTATACTTTTACTTTTGATACCTAAGTATATTTTAGCAATGACATTTGCTTTTGATACTTAAGCATACTTATTCTTTACTTTTACTCAAGTATGACAATCGGGTATTTTTCCACAACTGTATAAACCCTGGATTGCTGATGCTATGTATTGGCCATTGAGAGGCATTGAAGCCACTGGTCAGCCATATTGGCACTCCATAGTAGGAGCAATCCTCCATGATAATTAATGTAATTCAACAATATTTCAATTAAATGTGATCAAGGATAAAATTACATGTATTTAAGTATGTTGTAGTGGGGACAATAACATTAGTAATCAAAACATATTTGTATGTTTAGCTCACATAATATAAAAACTAATGTACATTTAATAAAGGCATTTCTATAGCTTCCCCACCATTGTAAAAAATATTTTGGGAGTACCAAGATGGAGGCACGGTGGCTTCGACACAGCACCGCCTATCAGTCATCTAGTCTATATATAAATAATTGGTCACAACTAGTCAGTAACTGATAAGTATGAGCTTCCAGAGCAGTGGAGATGTCTTAGACATTACCGTCCTATTTGTACATCTTTGTAGATGCATGTGTGCATAAATCATTTGACTCAGGCTGGTTTGATTATTTCAGAAAGTGCTGATCTACTGGGATTTTCCCACACAACTATCCCTAGGGTTTACAGAGAATGGTCCGAAAATAAGAAAATATCTAGTGAGCTGCAGTTCTCTGGGCGAAAATGCCTTGTTGATGGCAGAGGTCAGAGGAGATTGGCCAGACTGGTTCGAGTTTATAGAAAGGCAACAGTAACTCAAATAACCACTCGTTACAACCAAGGTATGCAGAAGAGCATCTCTGAATGCACAACACGTCGAACCTTGAAGCAGATGGCCTACAGCAGCAGAAGACCACACCGGGTGCCACTCCTGTCAGCTAAGAACAGGAAACTGAGGCTACAATTTGCATGGGCCCACCAAAATTGGACAATAGAAGATTGGAAAAACGTTGCCTGGTCTGATGAGTCCCGATTTCTGCTGCGACATCCAGATGGTAGGGTCAGAATTTGGCGTAAACAACATAAAAGCATGGATCCATCCTGCCTTGTATCAACGGTTCAGGGTGGTGGTGTAATGGTGTGGGGGATATTTTCTTGGCACTCTTTGGGCCCCTTAGTACCAATTTGAGCATCGTTTTAAACGCCATAGCCTACCTGAGTATTGTTGCTGACCATGTCCATCCCTTTATGACCACAGTGTACCCATCTTCTAATGGCTACTTCCAGCAGGATAAAGCACCATGTCACAAAGCTCACATCATCTCAAACTGGTTTCTTGAACATGACAATGAGTTCACTGCACTCCACAGTCACCAGATCTCAATGTCCATTTGCTTGGTGTCATTTTGAGGTCAGCCGAATAGAAGTAGAAGACTGAGGCAAAATGGTGCCCAGTGCCCACATGTTGACCTAGAGTAGCTATCTCCTAGCAAAATGGCCGACATATTTTGACATGCCGTTAGCGCCGTATAGGACAGGTTCTTGAGAGCAGAGGCAGCAGTACTGTGGTATGACCAGAGGCTCTATATCAGGTCTCTCAGCCCTGTTCCTGGAGAGCTACCTTCCTGTAGGTTTTCACTCTAACCCCAGCTGTAACTGACCTGATTCAGCTCATCAACCAGCTAATTATTATAATCAATAGGGTTGTAGCGAATGCCTACAGGATGGCAGCTCTCCAGGAACAGGGTTGGAGAGCCCTGCTCTATTTGATGTCCTGACCTCTGTGTGACCTTTCCTCTCTAGGTGGAGGTTGAGTGGCATGCGCAGCTACAACCCTGAACAGATCATGCTGAGTGCCGCAGTCCGGAGGTCCAGCAGAGACGTCAACATCATGAAGGAGAAACTAATCTTCTCCGGTAAGGAAGGACCCCACAGAGAGGAGAGCTGCTAGTCCTGTGTCTACTCTATTGTGTGTTGGTGTTTTTCTCTGGCTGTGTTCCAGTACTCTGATATTTTTTCCTCTCCTTGTCTCCTTATTTATTTACCACTGATCTGATGACATTGGATAGATGATGTTTTGGCCAGCCATATTGCTTTCACCTATTAATCAGTGGTCACAGAAAAGGAGACCAGGGAAGGCAGACATTTTATGAGTATCTGGGGATACCTGTGTGTGATCCTATCCCAGCATGCATCTCTCTGAGTGTTTGTGATGTAATTGTCCTCCCCAAGGTCAACCGCAGTAGCCGTATCATCCTGTGTGTGTGTGTGACCTGCACTCCTCTCCACCTCCACTCCTCTTCATCCTGCCATATCTCCATCCTCCTCCGGCTGCTGTGACCATTCCATCCATCCCTCCCTTCCCACCTCTCTCTGCCTGCCCCGCCTTCCCCCCTCTCCTCCCCAATCGCCCACCAGAGTCCTGCGTCATGTATAAGGGCTGCTAGACAGCCCACTGTGACCCACCAGCCTCTCCTGGTGGGTGGTGAAAGGTAAGTGATGATGATGATGGTCTTGTCTTCAATGACCATCAGTCAGTCCAAACCACTCTAGAATCACACTAGTAGGTCTTAGAAGAGATATGTGGTGACATACAGAGCAGGTATTTCTCTGGTATGGTTTGGAGATGTTGCAGTGATATTGTTTAGGATGTTTTGTGTGTTCAATGTGTATTGATGTGGTCTGTGTTGTATCAGTGAAATACCCTGTGAACACCTACTGATGTCTCTTCACTTTTCTGCCTCCCAGAGGTGAGTAATGGTGTGGGCAGTGCTGATGACCTGTACATGGAGAATGGCTTCGACTACTACAACAACGAAGGCATCTCCCATTGATTCTCACTCACCTAATGTGAATCTACTGAAAGACACCCGACTCTACTAGCATGTGGAAACGGAGTAAATTTAAGACTTCCAAGTTACTGTCTTGTGATTGGCTTGTCTGTTCTGATTACTCTTTTTTTTTTACTAAGTGCATCCAGATAGTTTTTGGTTTGTTCCTCCGAACTACTGACTGATTGATTGACAGGCTGCTGTATTGCTGAAGAATCCCAGGCAAGCACCACCCATTGCTTTGTACATTCTGTAAATAGGTTTGTTTTTGCTTGTTATATACAATGTGGGACTAAAAGCACTTTTTATTGATGAACCAATTGATTAATCAGATCTGTGGCCTCTTCTCACTTTTTTTTAGTTTTTGGTCAACATCTAGTTGCTGGCTAGAAAAAGGGGATTTATTTGAAATATATTGGTTCATTATATATAGTTTTTTACTCAAACCTCCATAGTTTACTCACCCCTGGTTTGCCCACCCACCCCTGGTTTGCCCACCCACCCCTGGTTTGCCCGCCCACCCCTGCTCTAGATTCTTTGGATGCCCCCCCAGTTACCCATGCTTGTTTATTATTAAGAACCTATTTGTTTGTTTCTACACTGTTATTTGGTTTTCTTGCTGTCACTTTATAGCACAGCCAATTCTTAGTTATTTCAAGGAATTACTACTTGTGCACCTTTTCTTGCCTTCTTTGGGCGCTATTATCATTTTTAACACAAACGAGCTGTTTAGAGGTCCTGCCTTCTCCTCCAACCGAGTGAAATATTTGAATAGATGTTTTGAACCACATTTCCTTTGTCCATGCATGTGATCTACAACACCAAGTGACTTGATATGAGCTGTGCTCTCTTGGGCAGGGCTTGTGTTCAGGCAGAACTGATGATGATGATGTCTACTGGATGTGTTTTTGTGATGTTTTCTGTTCATTGTGAATGTGTTTAGATTTTTAAAGGATGTGTACAGTGCATGTATTATGGCAGTGTGCAGTTCTACATGGAGTGTGTACATATTACAGATGTTTTAGATGCTATGGCTGGCTGAGCATTATATTGGACATGTGATCTTGATGATGCATAATAATAGCAATAGTGTTGAGAAGTTTATGAAAGTCATTTAAATATTTTGCTGACCAACTTTTTAATGGCAATTAAACTCATGATGGTGTTGTGGTGTTTGAAAACCAAAGTGCATCATATCAATTGAATTCTATAGGGTGACATTCTTTTATGTCATGTGATGAAGTGGGGTGTGTTATATTAACTTTGAAAATAAAGCTCTAGGCTGTTGAAGGGACAACGCTGAGTATCAATAGTTCACACAGGGTCAAGGAATGGATTGACTGGTGTCTTATTTACTCCTTTGGTATTTATGTGCTTCAGAAGTCAACATTAAAATGCTTCTGATACCAAAGTGATATCCTTTTATTGTGATTTTTTTATTGTGCAGAGTTTTATACATGGAAGATAACTGTAACAAACCATTTTTAGATTGGTGTTACTGTTGACTGTAGATTTAGCTCATGTCAACGGTATTCCTACTGTATGTGAATGCTTGATGTACAGTGCCTTCAGAAAGTATTCACACCCCTTGACTTTTTCCACATTTTGTGTTAGTCTGAATTTAAAATGGATTAAATTGAGATGTCACTGGCCTACACACAATACTCCATAATGTCAAAGTGGAATTATGTTTTTAGACGTTTTTACAAATGTAATTTAAAAATGAAAAGCTGAAATGTCATTCTGCCACCCCAGTGCTTCACGGTTGGGATGGTGTTCTTCGGCTTGCAAGCCTCCTCCTTTTTCCTCCAAACATAACAATGGTCATTATGGCCAAACAGTTCTATTTTTGTTTCATCAGACCAGAGGACATTTCTCCAAAAAGTAAGATCTTTGTCCCCATGTGCAGTTGCACACCGTAGTCTGGCTTTTTTATGGCAGGTTTGGAGCAGTGGTTTCTTCCTTGCTGAGCGGCCTTGCAGGTTATGTTGATATAGGACTTGTTTTACTGTGGTTATAGATACATTTGTACCTGTTTCCTCCAGCATCTTCACAAGGTCCTTTGCTGTTGTTCTGGGATTGATTTGCATTTTTCGCAAGTACGTTCATCTCTAGGAGGCAGAACGCGTCTCCTTCCTGAGCGGTATGACGGCTGCGTGGTCCCATGGTGTTTATACTTGCGTACTATTACAGATGAACGTGGTACCTTCAGGCATTTGGAAATTGCTCCCAATGATGAACCAGAATTTTTTTTTTCGGAGGTCTTTGCTGATTTCTTTTGATTTTCCCATGTCGAGCAAAGAGGCACTGAGTTTGAAGGTAGGCCTTGAAATACATCCACAGGTACACCTCCAATTGATTCAAATTATGTCAATTAGCCTATCGGAAGCGTCTAAAGCCATTACATAATTTTCTGGAATTTTCCAAGCTGTTTAAAGGCACAGTTAACTTAGTGTCTAAACTTCTGGCCCACTGGAATTGTGATATAGTGAAATAATCTCTGTAAACAATTGTTGGAAGAATGACTTGTCATGCACAAAGTAGATGTCCTAACCGACTTGCCAAAACTATAGTTTGTTAACATGAAATCTGTGGAGTGGTTGAAAAATGAGTTTTAAATGACTTCATTCTAAGTGTATGTAAACTTCCGACTTCAACTGTATGTTGCATAGGCTCAATCCAGGTGTGCAAAGCTCTTAGACTTACCCAGAAAGACATCTTTAATGGCTGCCAAAGTTGATTCTAACAAGTATTCACTCAGGGGTGTTAATACTTAGGTAAGAGATTTCTGCATTTCATTTTCAATACATTTGCAAACATTTCTAAAAACAGGTTTTCACTTTGTCATGGGGTAGTGTATGTAGATGGGTGAGGCAAAAAATTATTTTAATCCATTTTAAATTCCGTCTAACACAAAATGTGTAATAAGTCAAGGGGTATGAATACTTTCTGAAGGCACTATGTTCTATGAAGTTGCCCATGCCAGTAACTAACAGAATTGTGGATCTCTGTTATACTGATGTTTCCTTCTGAATTGTTATTTACACGGCAAGATGTTACCACATTGCTGAAGAAGCTAGTAAGTGACGATGGCAAGATTTTAGTCTGTCCTCGGAACATCTATTTTTACTTCCACCTGTACTAGAAAGTCTGTATCATGGAATGCTACAGCAAGATGCATGTTGATATTTTCCCTTACATCAATGGCAATCTGTTGGGTCCTGAAATGTGTGAATGGATTTGTGTATTTAAAGCTGGCTTTAATTTTGTTCACTGCTCAAGAAAATCCCTCTGAAAGAAAATACAATTTCATTTTGGGAAATTCAGGATTTATTTGTTTAAAGCAGCATGTAGTACAAGCATATCTAAGGGGGGCATGTGACGGGTGATTTGAAGAATAAGCTAAACTTGCAGTACAAAAATATCTTAAGTTACATACTCTGTTCAAATGGAAAGGCCCAGATAAATTCCTATAACATATCGCTATACAGAACTGTGCAATCAGTACAGTATCGGAGGCACATTCAACAAGGAATGCATTCAAATTGTTCCCTTGTTGAAAGAACCAAGGTATACAGTATTTACATTTTTCCACTGTATCAGTCCTGACTAGACTGGTATTTTGGAATGTACATTCTATACACGCGGGTGTGAATTGACTAATAGTAAATGATCAAGCAACATGTTTGTTCTCCAATTCCAGGGGCTCTAACAGCCTCAACCATTACTGTCGACGCGGTCTTGTGAGACACGTCTAACAGGCATCATAAGCCTAGTCTTGTCTTTTTATGGCACTTACAATAAGTACTTATGTATATAGAAGTATTACAAGTATCAGCCAGTGTACTGTCATTAATATTCAATTGCACCAGAATGATGACGCTGGCTAACAAGATATCGTTTTGAAAGTAGAATACTTAGCCTAAGTTAGTATGTCCCTTATTCTGACAATTGCTTAATCAGTTAACCCACACAAAACTGACATCTCACAAAGCTGAGCATAGACTACTGCTTGAAGGTAAAGCTTGTAACTATGTGCAAAAATATTTGGTCTGAAACTGTAAAAGAATACTGCCTTAGTCAATAGGACTCCCTAAATGACTGGAGGTTCTTTATATCAGGTCACTTAAGCACAGAGCCTAATGGCACCGCTCTACACAACCACAGCAGCTCTCTGAAAAGGCACAAGCACGTTTTGTCCACTGAAAAACAAATACACCAAATGTACAGTACCCCCCCACTCACAGTACAAACACTAAATAAATAAATTAATAAATAGCTGAAGGTCACAGTTCTCTAGAAATAAAGGTTGTCCCTTGAATTGAACACCATTTTAAAATCTACTACAGTTGGTCTAATAAGTTGGTCCGGCAGTAAAAAAGGGATGGTGTAATTTGAGTTTCTCTGAGAATATATTGCAGCAGCTATTATTACAGCTGAAGATCCTATTTTAACCTCATAATACTATTGCACACCTGGTGAAGATGGTGAAGCACAATTAACAGTGAAAATGCAGATCATCCTTTAATATGGTAAGTATCTGTCTGGTGGCCCCTTGCCACCTCTAGACTAGATCAATTGAAGTTGGTCTTGCGGAGGTGTCTGTTGGGGATCTCTATAGCGCTGACCTGTAGGGGCCAGGAGCCTCCCATGATGCCAGCCTGGATGGCCACCCCAGTCACCACTGCCAAGTCTGGGTCCACCGAGGTGTTGGGCTCCTTCCCAAAGTATTCACTGATCAGCTTCCTGATCCTAGGGATGCGGGTGGAGCCTCCTACCAGAACTATCTCATCCACCTCCTCCTTCCCCAGGTGGCCCTCGGACAGCACTGTCTCTACAGGTGCCAGAATCTTCTGGAAGAGGTCGGCGTTCAACTCTTCAAACAGCTCACGGGTGATGACTGCTTGGAAGATGACTGGGATTGGGTCCTTGGCGGGCTCCTGTGGTGGTTGGTTGGGGTCCCCTTGGGGCTCCAGGTGCAGGAGTACCCTTAGGTCGGCGCTGGGCTGCAGGGTGAGGTTGAGCTTGGCTGCCTCCACGGCCTGGCGAAGGCGGTGGATGTCCTCTTTGAGGGTAGGGGGGACGCCGTACTGCTGGCGGACCCTCTCCATGGTGTACTGGAGCAGCCTCTGGCTGAAGTCCTGTCCCCCCAGCTTGTTGTTACCTAAGAAAACGACAACAGCAAGGATCATTCTCTTAGCTCAAGAATACTATCTGTTATTGTTGTATTGGGGTAAATCCCATTTCATTATCATGTACTATATGGTTTGAATTAGTTGTGCCAATTGGAAATGGTCCTCTAACTACAATATGGCAAATATTCCACTTGTACTGTATGCCCAATTTAATTCCAGAAGATAAATGAAAGTGAAACCAACTAAACCATGCGTATCTACAACATGAAAAGGAGTTGAGTTGATTAGCGTCCTACCTGCCATGGCTCTGGTGAGGAACATGCCCCCCTGTTTGTTGAGCAGAGAGACGTCCAGAGTGCCTCCTCCCAGGTCTACCACCAGCACGTTGAACACATCCACCTTGTGTAAACCGTACGCCATCGCTGCAGCTGTGGGCTCGTTGATAACACGTAGGATATCCAGTCCTGAGTGGTGTAAACAGAACAATCAGATGTTAGTTACAGTGGGTAGTGTAGATTTGGTCAAAGCCCTTAGGAATCTTTATGTCTTTGGATTAGGTGTCCAATAGGGTGGCTACTTTGAAGAATTTCAAATATAAAATATATTTTGATTTGTTTAACACATTTTATGATTCCATATGTGTTATGTCATAGTTTTGATGTCTTCACTTTTATTCTACAATGTAAAAATTTTTGCAAATAAAGAAAAACCCTTGAATTAGTAATATTCCAAACTTTTGGCCCCCAGTGTATGTATGTACAGTATGTATCAGTGCATTTGGAAAATATTCAGACCCCTTAACTGTTTCCACATTTTGTTACGTTACAGCCTTATTCTGAAATTGATACAATAAATGTTTGGTTTTTTTCTCATCAATCTACACACAATACCCTATAATGACAAAGCAAAAACAGGTTTAGAAAATTTGAAATATTACATTTACATAAGTATTCAGACCATTTACTCAGTACTTTGTTAAAACACCTTTGTCAGCGAATACAGCCTCAAGTCTTCTTGGCTATGATGCTACAAGCTTGGCATGCCTGTATTTTGGGGGGGGGGTTCTCCCATTTTCTGCAGATCCTCAAGCTCTGTCAGGTTGGATGGGGAGCATCGCTGCACAGCTATTTTCAGGTCTCTCCAGAGATGTTCGATCTGGTTCAAGTGCAGCCTCTGGTGGGCCACCCAAGGACATTCAGAGACTTGTCCCAAAGCCACTCCTGCGTTGTCTTGGCTGTGTGCTCAGGGTCGTTGTCCTGTTGGAAGGTGAACCGTCGCTCCAGTCTGAGGTCCTGAGTGCTCTGGAGCAGGTTTTCATCAAGGACGCTTGGCATTCAGGCCAAAGAGTTCAATCTTGGTTTCATCAGACAAGAGAAACTTGTTTCTCATTGTTTGAGAGTCCTTGAAGTGCATTTTGGCCAACTCCAAGAGGGCTGTCATGTGCCTTTTAGTGAGGAGTAGCTTCCATCTGGCCACTCTACCATAAAGGCCTGATTGGTGGAGTGCTGCAGAGATGGTTGTCCTTCTGGGAGGTTCTCCCATATCCACAGAGGAACTCTGTGGCTCTGTAAGAGTGAACATCGAGTTCTTGGTCACCTCCAAGACCCAAGGCCCTTCTCCCTCAATTGCCCAGTTTGGCCGGGCGGGCCAGCTCTAGGAACAGTCTTGGTGGTTTCAAACTTCTTCCATTTAAGAATGATGAAGGCCACTGTGTTCTTGGGGACCTTCAATGCTGCAAAAATGTTTTGGTACCCTTCCCTAGATCTGTGCCTCGACACAATCCTGTCTCTGAGCTCTACGGACAATTCCTTCGACCTCATGGCTTGATTTTTTATCTGACATACACTGTCAACTGTGGGACCTTATATAGATAGTGTGCCTTTCCAAATTATGTCCAATCAATTTAATTTACCACAGTTGGACTCCAATCCAGTTGTAGAAACATCTCAATAATGATCAATGGAAACAGGATGCACCTGAGCTCAATTTCAAGTCTCATAGAAAAGGGTTTGAATACTTTGTATTTTATTTTTTATAAATGTGCAAAAATGTATAACCTGCTTCACTTTGTCATTATGGGGTATTGTGTGTAGATTACTGTGGATTTGTATTTATTTAATCCATTTTAGAAAACGCCTGTAACGTAACAAAATGTGGAAAAAGTCAAGGGGTCTGAATACTTTCCGAAGCCACTATGTATGTATGTATGTATGTATGTATGTATGTAACAAAGTTATGGGTTTAGAAAATAAACGCCTAATTATATCAGGGAATGATATTAATGTCTGAAAATTGCACGTCAGAACATGTGAATGAGCTACTTACAAGCCGAAGTGCCATATTGCCTGCCTTTCACCTTCACATAGGAGGGGAATCAGAAAGATCATCGAATTCTAATTATTTGTATTTTGGTTGTTATCAGTAAAAAAAAAAAACTGAGCAAGCTCAGCTCGCCATAAATTATCTGTCTTTCACTTACACAATGTGGATGACCAGTTTAAGTCTAGGAATTCTTTGCAGCTTGGTTGTTTTCACACACCAAAAAATACCACCTCAGAGCAGGGTCAACTTGTGTGACTGCTCAGTTTACTTGTCCCAGGCAATAGGGCAACCCTTAATGTCAATCCCTGTATGATAGACTGTTCTAAATGAGACTACACTAAAAAGCTATACAGTGTAAGTAATTACTGTAGCAGTGATATTGATTTGATACAGTATTGCCAGATAGAGACTGACCGGCCAGGTTGGCAGCCCTGATGGTGTAGTTCCTTTGTCTCTCATCAAACTCTGCAGGGACAGAGATAACAGCCCTCTGAATGGGGACGCCCAGGTGACGCTCCGCCATCTTCCTCATCTTCAGCAGCAGCCGAGAACCAATGAACTCGGGAGTAACCGTGAAAGTCTGGTTGGTGGTGACCAAGAACTCTGCACTGCCATTGTTGTTTATCACCTGAAAGAAAGGTATGTGGTTACAAATGAAAGTCAGCAGTCATTGATATACAGTGCCTTAGGAAAGTATTCAGACCCCTTGATTTTTTTCCACATTTTGTTACGTTACAGCCTTATTCTAAAATGTATTAAATAAATACAAATCCACAGTAATCTACACACAACACCCCATAATGACAATGCAAAAACAGGTTTCGATTTTTTTGCAAATTTATAAAAAAAAAAAAAACTGAAACACCTTATTTACATAAGTATTCAGACGCTTTGCTATGAGACTCGAAATTGAGCTCAGGTGCATCCTGTTTCCATTGGTCATGCTTGAGATGTTTCTACAACTGGATTGGAGTCCAGCTGTTGTAAATTAAATTGATTAGACATGATTTGGAAAGGCACACACCTGTCTATAAAAGGTCCCACAGTTGACAGTGCATGTCAGAGCAAAAACCAAGCCATGAGGCCGAAGGAATTGTCCGTAGAGCTCCAAGACAGGATTATGTCGAGGCATAGATCTAGGGAAGGGTACCAAAATATTTTGCTGAATTTAAAGGTCCCCAAGAACACAGTGGCCTCCATCATTCTTGAATGGAAGAAGTTTGGAATTACCAAGAGCTCGCAAAAGGCACCTAAAGGCACTCTGGTATGATGAAACCAAGATTTGACTTGCACCATCCCTACGGTGAAGCGTGGTGGTGGCAGCATCCAGGATGTTTTTCTGCGGAGGAGACTGGGAGACGAGTCAGGATCGAGGTAAAGATGAACGGAGAAAAGTACAGAAAAATCCTTGATGAAAATCTGCTCTAGAGCACTCAGGACCTCAGACTGGGGCAAAGGTTTACCTTCCAACAGGACAAAGACCCTAAGCACACAGCCAAGACAACGCAGGAGTGGCTTCGGGACAAGTCTCTGAATGTCATTGAATGGCCCAGCCAGAGCCCGGACTTGAACCCGATAGAACATCTCTGGAGAGATCTGAAAATAGCTGTGTAGCAACACTCCCCATCCAATCTGACAGAGCTTGAGAGGATCTGCAGAGAAGAATGGGAGAAACTCCTCAAATACAGGAGTGCCAAACTTGTAGCGTTATATCCAAGGAGACTCGAGGCTGTAATTCCTGCTAAAGGTGTTTGAACAAAGTACTGAGTAAATGGTCTGAATATTTATGTAAATGGTGTGATTTTTTTATGCATTTGCTAAATTTTCTAAAAAACTATTTTTGCTTTGTCATTATCTGGTATTGTGTAGTTTGAGGATTAAAAAAAAACTGTAGCATATTTATACACCTGTAATCACACAGTTTATGCAGCCAAATGCTGATGCTGTATTAAATGGTGGTGTATTGACTGTCAAAGTAGCTACAGGAGTATGTACTGTACCTTGAATGGATAGCGAGCACTTTCCTGCTCAAGGAGCTCTTGTTCGAATATCTTTCCAATAAACCGCTTGGCATCATAGATGGTGTTTTGAGGATTGCTGTCGGCCAGATCCTGACCCTCGTGACCGGCGAGGACTTCGGTAGGGGTGAACGACACCGCACTGGGGATGCTCTTCCGCCCCTCTTCATCCCCTATCACCTCCACATCCCCGGTACCCGGGTGGAATACTCCTACGGAGCAGAAAGTGGTCCCCAGATCTAGGCCGATCACTTTGGGTTTCGGTGGAGGCAGATACTGCTGGCCCAGATAGCCAGCCAGAAATAGAGCCAGAATGACCGATCCTGCGACACGGAAGATATAACGTTAGAAAAAGACGTGGGTTTAGGGACGGATGTTGACTACGTAGTTAGCTATCTAAATGAGAGCTAACGAACAACTGATACCGATAGCCTACTTATTTACATATTAATTCAACGTTGGCAGTTATGACACTTTGTTTACCTTTCCAGCTATTTGACTACTGTAATTTAGGTAGCAAATAGCCAGATACCGCCGGTAACTTGTAAGCCCACTTGCTAGTTAAGTTAGCTAAACAGACGGTTACATAACAACAAGCACACGTTACGGTTAAAACATACTTACCGATCATAGACATTTCCCCAGCCATTGTCAAGTATTGATCACCACCGAACTGAGACGTAGTAAAACAAAATCTAGGCTAATCGACAGTTTCGGAATGGATGAATGTGTTGTCACCGCTTGACGGTCGACACTAGTTACCACAGCCACTAAGTCACAAACCCCGCCTATTTCTAAAATATATCTTCTTTCAATCTGATTTTAAACGTAATCCTTAACCACATTGCTAACCTTATGACTAACCATATCCTTAAATTAAGACCTAAACGTCATACATTTTTACGATAGACAATTTTGACTGTGGTAACTAGTGGAAACCACTCGACAGGTTCTGCATTCAGTATAATGTGGATGATCCACAGAACTACACGTCACCATTATAATGTGGTCTAAAGCTTCTGGGTAACGTAGTCCAATCCGTGCTTTATCGCTTATCCATATACACGGGATGTGTAAAGAAACAACCTTTCCCATGAACACTAGTCGTATATGACGTATCAAATGTGTGTGTTCAGTTTCGCAACATTTAGCAATATTGTACAACTGCAACACCTTGCTCTCTCTGCACATTTAGCTTGAAATTATATTATACATTCAATGCAGTACAAATTAACGGATTAGTTAGACAGATGACTCTTGCATAAATACTTTATTAATTTGTGACATTGAGTTCTACAAGTATGTACATTTCACAGGAGGATGGTGGCACCTTATTTGGGGAGGATGTGCTTGTGGTAATGGCTGGAGTGGAATCAGTGGAATGTTATCAAATACATCAAACATATGGTCTCCATGCGTTCGATGCCATTCCATTCACTTCGTTTCAGCCATTTATGAGCCGTCCTCCCCTCAGCTGTCTCCGCTGGTACATTTTGTTAAACCAGAATTGTTCAAATAATATGTAAAAACACATACATGCACACACACACACACACGTTTGTTTTGCTATCTTTGTTGGGACAAAAACAATTAATTCCCATAAAACTTTTCCCCTAACCTTAACTCCTAAGCCTAAAATAGCCTTCTGGTCCCCACAAGGATAGTAAAACCAAACACACACTCCATAGTTTCCAGCACAATACACAAAAAATAAGATTTGATCTAAGTCATACTTTGTCAGGGGTGTCAAACTCATTCCATGGAGTGTTTTTCAGGTTTTAGTTTTTTTCCTTTCAATTAAGCCATAAACAACCAGGTGTGGGGAGTCCTTACTAATTAGTGACCTTAATTTCATCAATCAAGTACAAGGGAGGAGCAAGAACCTGCAGCCACTCGTGGAATGAGTTTGACACCTGTGCTTTATGTGAATGAATAGGTTAGAGAAAAATGTGCATAAATGAAGGCTTATAAGGAGGAACAAATTAATCAGTTTAAAAATAGCCTACATTTAACATTTAATTAAATAAATCCCACCTCGTTAAACCAAATACAGACAAGACAAACATGGTGAGCCATTCTAATTTACATGTCAAAACCTAATAGTTAATTAACTCTTTGTACCGGTAACTGTAATTAGGATAGTGTGGCCTATCAGTGTGTGACTGGTTGGCTCCCTGTGTCCTCTTTGCTGTTTTCAGAGCACTCTGATAGAATAAAGCAGCCTGAGTCTCTAGGACAGTCACTCTTCTCCTCCTTCAGGCTGTGTGATGAAGAGGGCTCCTCACACTCCCTCACATCATCGCCTGCGAACACAAGAACAAAGCAGTCTGGTTGGCTGGATCCTCAGAACTAGACACCTGCGGGTTGGCTGCCCCGATCCAAGTCAATTTAAATTAATTAGGGTTACCATTCTCACACCATCCAAATGGAATTAAGCTTGATTTAATGACTAGATTCCTCCCTGGCAGGTAATCTCTGCCAGGGTTAGCCAACAGCCAGTCACGATATCTGGTTCAGCTAGGGTCTGAAATTAGCCCAAACACACATTCATGACCTTAATTTAGACCAAGATAAATGGTGTTACGTGTGGACACAAACATTATTAACCTTTATGCTAATTGCACGCATCCCGTTTTGTAAGAAGCTGACAAACTGGCTAGTATTGTTAATTTCTTAATACGGATTGGAGACCAATCTTTCTGTTTAATTTTATGTTTAGTGGTTTATAGAGGATTAGAATAGAGGAAGACATTGTGCCTCTTAAAGCAGTTTCTCTCTGACTGGTGCCAACTCAGCAGGATGGGCACTTCTTAAATAATAGCATCGATAAGCATCTGCTTATTATAACGCACAAAGATCAAGATGTTCCTTTCTGAGCGTAGAGCTGCGCAGCACAAAATGTATGTGGTACAATTGGCCATTTCATTTGCCCCAGCAGAAATACAGTAGGCTACAGTAGAAATTGGTTTTGCTACTCACTCTCTGTATATCTGCAGTCTGCAGCAGCCAGCAACCTGCCTCTGTGTTCTGGATTCATCACGTTCAGCTCTATAAGGTGTTTCTCTTGCAGGTGCCTCAGATCGTCTACTGTCTGGTAGCCATTCAGAAGCAGTGCAGATGCATACTCCTGGAATAAACACAATATAGTTCCATTGTCAATGTCATCTCATCTACCTTTCATAATCGTATACTAATTTGTTCACCTTTGAGTGCTTTAGGTTATGTTTATGCATATTACAAAAATATGCATAAATTGAGACAACACTGTTCTCAATACTGTTAGTGTTGTCGGACGCTTGACATAGTTTTCCCAGTGTAGGTTTCATGTCATGGATTGATTGGTTACTGTAAAGAGGAAATAAAAAAAAGTGTCTGTATCAGAGCATGACCATGGCTAGAAGGGATCCAGCTTTTGTCAAATTAGCTAACCCCAACCCTTTTGCTAACCTTAACCCAATTCTTTTAACCTGCTGCGAAAAGTGAAATCTGAAGTTAATTTGACAAAAGCTGGATCCCTTCTAGCCATGACCTCTGAGCACTCACCTCTAGATGAAGACGCTCCAGTAGTTCCAGTAGTGTCTTTGGTCGTGGTCTCTTGCTCATCCTCTGAGGCCTGATCTTTGGCACCTCCTCCTCTCTCTCTTTCTCCATGTGCATGTCAACGTAGATGAACTTGAAGTTGCCCACTTTGTGGTTCAGCATCCCTGTCCATATACCCATGGGAGGTTTACTGATGATGCTGATAATGTCTCCAACCTGGGAAAAGACATCAAGATATTGGACTCATACATATAGAGTCATGAAACAGCTTTTACAAACAGCTTTCATGGCATTTCACATGACCCCAGTCTAGAAGCATTATCTTCTGTCTACCTTGAGTTTGAGGGAGTCAGTGTCATATGGGCTGGGAACAAAGTCTGTGTGGACCCTTGCTCTACCACAGAAGTGTCCGTTGTAGGAGCCATCCTCTTCTAGTCTCAGACTGTCTCTGGTACTGGAGCCATCTGAGACGCTGGCCACACCACCTGAGCCAACAGGGGACAAGGCATCACAGTATGATCACTCCAGTGTTAATGCTACGTTTGAATTATTTCGCCACTATGGCCTATTTATTGCCTTACCTTCCTAATCTTACTACATTTGCACACAGTACATAGATGTTCTATTGTGTTATTGACTGTACGTTTGTTTATCCCATGTGTAACTCTGTGTTGTTGTTTTTGTCGCACTGCTTTGCTTTATCTTGGCCAGGTCGCAGTTGTAAATGAGAACTTGTTGTCAACTGGCCTACCTGGTTAAATAAAGGTTAAATATTTTTTTTTTTAAATAAAATGATTACACTGCACAGATTTACCACTAGACCTAGAAGAGGTTGCCTGTGTATCCTTGTGTTGGAGGGAAGGTTACAAGCCTATGATAATACTGTAATATATTGGTAATAATCTGGTAATACAATAGTAAAATAAAACTCATGAAAACACATCACATTAGCTTATTCTTCATGTACAAACGTGTATCTTCATTTACAGACTTGTATGAGGAGAGACATGACTTTCTGTTGACATCCCTGTGGAGAGGACTTACTGGAGGAGCTCTGTCCGCTATAGAGGCTCTCCAGTGAGTTGCTGGTCTTTTCAGAGCCGTTCTCTAAAGGATGACCTCTCTCTGTTTCCTCGTCTAGGTCTCTGTCAGTGTCCTCACCCTGCATGGGGAAATACAAGATGGACAAACCACTATGAGAGTCAGCTAAATCATCACAAGGTTGATTCCTCGCTATATAAATAACTGTGCCATTTATATAAGGAAGGAAATGTCATTAAGTTAACAATTCAACATAGCCACGTCCAAATACTGACCAGGTTGTTGGATACTACTTTGTCACTTAGACCTAATTTCAACACACATTGAGTCCTGCTTGGCCAGACTTACACTACATTGCCAAAAGTATGTGGACACCTGCTTGTCGAACATCTTAGTCCAAAATCATGGGCATTAATATGGAGTTGGTCCCCCCTTTGCTGCTACAACAGCTTCCACTCTTTTGGGAAGGCTTTCCACTAGATGTTGGAACATTGCTGCAGAGACTTCCATTAAGCCACAAGAGCATTAGTGAGGTCAGTGCTCTGTGCAGGCCAGTCAAGTTCTTCCACACCGATCCTAACAAACCATTTCTATATGGACCTCGCTTTGTGCACAGGGGCATTGTCATGCTGAATCAGGAAAGGGCCTTCCCCAAACTGTTGCCACAAAGTTGGAAGCACAGAATCGTCTAGAATGTCATTGTATGCTGTAGCCCTAAGTATTCCCTTCACTGGAAGCAAGGGGCCTAGCCCAAACCATGGAAATCATCCCCAGACCATTATTCCTCCTCCACCAAACTTTACAGTTTGCACTATGCATTGGGCCAGGTAGCATTCTCCTGGCATCTCCCAAACCCAGATTTGTCCATCAGACTGCCAGATGGTGAAGCGTGATTCATCACTCTAGAGAACACGTTTCCACTGCTTCAAAGTCCAATGGTGGCGAGCTTTACACCACTCCAGCTGACTTGGCATTGTGCATGGTGAGAACACGTTTCCGCTTGTGTGCGGCTGTTCGGCTATGGAAACCCATTTCATGAAGCTTCCAACGAACAGTTATTGTGCTGACGTTGCTTCCAGAGGCAGCTTCAGCACTCGGCAGTCCTGTAAGCTTGTGAGGCCTATGACTTCGCAGCTCCTAGACATTTCCACTTCCTAATAACAGCACTTAAAGTTAGCTCTAACAGGGCAGAAATTTGACGAACTGACTTGGTGGCATCCTATGTCGGTACCACATTGAAAGTCACTGAGCTCTTCAGTGAGGCCATTCTACTGCCAATGTTTGTCTATGGAGATTGCATGCCTATGTGCTCGATTTTATACACCTGTCAGCAACAGTGTGGCTGAATCTACTAATTTGAAGGGGTGTCGACATACTTTTGTATATACAGTGGGGAGAACAAGTATTTGATACACTGCCGATTTTGCAGGTTTTCCTACTTACAAAACTTGTAGAGGTCTGTAATTTTTATCATAGGTACACTTCAACTGTGAGAGACGGAATCTAAAACAAAAATCCAGAAAATCACATTGTATGATTTTTAAATAATTAATTAGCATTTTATTGCATGACATAAGTATTTGATCACCTGCCAACCAGTAAGAATTCCAGCTCTCACAGACCTGTTAGTTTTTCTTTAAGAAGCCCTCCTGTTCTCCACTCATTACCTGTATTAACTGCACCTGTTTGAACTCGTCACCTGTATAAAAGACACCTGTCCACACACTCAATCAAACAGACTCCAACCTCTCCACAATGGCCAAGACCAGAGAGCTGTGTAAGGACATCAGGGATAAAATTGTAGACCTGCACAAGGCTGGGATGGGCTACAGGACAATAGGCAAGCAGCTTGGTGAGAAGGCAACAACTGTTGGCGCAATTATTAGAAAATGGAAGAAGTTCAAGATGACGGTCAATCTCCCTCGGTCTGGGGCACCATGCAAGATTTCACCTCGTGGGGCATCAATGATCATGAGGAAGGTGAGGGATCAGCCCAGAACTACACGGCAGGACCTGGTCAATGACCTGAAGAGAGCTGGGACCACAGTCTCAAAGAAAACCATTAGTAACACACTACGCCGTCATGGATTAAAATCCTGCAGCGCACGCAAGGTCCCCCTGCTCAAGCCAGCGCATGTCCAGGCCCGTCTGAAGTTTGCCAATGACCATCTGGATGATCCAGAGGAGGAATGGGAGAAGGTCATGTGGTCTGATGAGACAAAAATAGAGCTTTTTGGTCTAAACTCCACTCGCCGTGTTTGGAGGAAGAAGAAGGATGAGTACAACCCCAAGAACACCATCCCAACCGTGAAGCATGGAGGTGGAAACATCATTCTTTGGGGATGCTTTTCTGCAAAGGGGACAGGACGACTGCACCGTATTGAGGGGAGGATGGATGGGGCCATGTATCGCGAGATCTTGGCCAACAACCTACTTCCCTCAGTAAGAGCATTGAAGATGGGTCGTGGCTGGGTCTTCCAGCATGACAACGACCCGAAACACACAGCCAGGGCAACTAAGGAGTGGCTCCGTAAGAAGCATCTTAAGGTCCTGGAGTGGCCTAGCCAGTCTCCAGACCTGAACCCAATAGAAAATCTTTGGAGGGAGCTGAAAGTCCGTATTGCCCAGCGACAGCCCAGAAACCTGAAGGATCTGGATGGAGGAGTGGGCCAAAATCCCTGCTGCAGTGTGTGCAAACCTGGTCAAGAACTACAGGAAACATATGATCTCTGTAATTGCAAACAAAGGTTTCTGTACCAAATATTAAGTTCTGCTTTTCTGATGTATCAAATACTTATGTCATGCAATAAAATGCAAATTAATTTCTTAAAAATCATACAATGTGATTTTCTGGATTTTTGTTTTAGATTCCGTCACTCACAGTTGAAGAGTACCTATGATAAAAATTACAGACTTCTACATGCTTTGTAAGTGGGAAAACCTGCAAAATCGGCAGTGTATCAAATACTTGTTCTCCCCACTGTATAGTGTATTTTACAAGAGTATTCTTATGACATAGCTAGATGTCACAATGTTGCATTTGAGGATGTGGTTTATAGCCAGTCAGAGAGGAAAGATACAATATTTTAAAAGCCTCTAGATGTTTTGATACACTACGCAGCGTACTAAGTACTGTGTAGGATGAGGAAGAGGCAGCCTGTAGTGTGACTCACAGTTTCCTCAGAGAAGGTTTTGGAGTGCTTCTTGCCCATCTTCCTGCGCATGGTCAGGGAAATGGCCTTCATCTTCTTCCCCAGGCTGCCTTGTTTGGTCTGGTCAGAACTCTCACATCCAGACTCTGTCACTGTTGTTACATTTTCCTCTAGTCTGGCTGGGGATGGTTGTCTGGTGCCCTCAAATCGGCCAAAACTGGTGGAACGCTGCATGGAGAGATCACAAATGACAGATTGAATGTGTGTTTACCACAGAGGTAGCAGGAGTCAGGACACAATCTGGAACATTCTGGAACAATCTGGAACGTTATGCAATACAAGTTGCAACCCCATCCCACCCAGTCACTATGGGTTTTTGATTATTTCCTTTTCCTTTTCCATTTCATATTATGCTAATGAAGGACCAGTTCAGTGGTAATGTGTGTGTGTATCTCTATCATGATGTGCTTGTAGATTTACAGTTCACAGGGTTTTCACATTTTTCATAAACCTAAAAATATTTCTAATCTGTCCAAATGCCAGTATCTTCTCATCCGAACAGCAAAAATAATTATATAAATGAATAATCCCAATAAATCCCTATTAAATACCAGGACCACACATTCTGCAGCAATCTAGGGAACCTTTTGAGTAATTTGACGGACCTTCACCCTCCTCACAACTTTGACCATATACAGTCATGGCCAAAAGTGTTGGCACCCCTGAAATGTTTCCAGAAAATGAAGTATTTCTCACAGAAAAGTATTGAAATTACACATGTTTTGCTATACACATGTTTATTTCCTTTGTGTGTATTGGAACAACACAAAAAAACAGAGGAAAAAAAGCAAATTTCACATAATTTCACACAAAACTCCAAAAATGGGCCGGACAAAATTATTGGCACCCTTAACTTAATATTTGGTTGCACACCCTTTGGAAAAAAATAACTGAAATCAATCGCTTCCTATAACCATCAATAAGCTTCTTACACCTCTCACCCGGAATTTTGGACCACTCTTCTTTTGCAAACTGCTCCAGGTCTCTTATATTGGAAGGGCGCCTTTTCCCAACAGCAATTCTAAGATCTCTCCACGGGTGTTCAATGGGATTTAGATCTGGACTCATTGCTGGCCACTTCAGAACTCTCCAGCGCTTTGTTGCCATCCATTTCTTGGTGCTTTTTGAAGTATGTTTGGGGTCATTGTCCTGCTGGAAGACCCATGATCTCGGACGCAAACCCAGCTTTCTGACACTGGGCCCTACATTGCGACCCAAAATCCTTTGGTAATCCTCAGATGTCATGATGCCTTGCACACAGTCAAGGCACCCAGTGCCAGAGGCAGCAAAACAACCCCAAAACATCTTTGAACCTCCACCATATTTGACTGTAGGTACTGTGTTCTTTTCTTTGTAGGCTTCATTCCGTTTTCGGTAAACAGTAGAATGATGTGCTTTACCAAAAAGCTCTATCTTGGTCTCATCTGTCCACAAGACGTTTTCCCAGAAGGATTTTGGCTTACTCACGTACATTTTGGCAAACTGTAGTCTTGCTTTTTTATGTCTCTGTGTCAGCAGTGGGGTCCTCCTGGGTCTCCTGCCATAGCGTTTCATTTCATTCAAATGTCGACGTATAGTTTGCGCTGACACGGATGCACCCTGAGCCTGCAGGACAGCTTGAATTTCTTTTGAACTTGTTTGGGGCTGCTTATCCACCATCCGGACTATCCTGCGTTGCAACCTTTCATCAATTTTCCTCTTCCGTCCACGTCCAGGGAGATTAGCTACAGTGCCATGGGTTGCAAACTTCTTGATTATGTTCCGCACTGTGGACAAAGGAACATCTAGATCTCTGGAGATGGACTTGTAACCTTGAGATTGTTGATATTTTTCCACAATTTTGGTTCTCAAGTCCTCAGACAGTTCTCTTCTCCTCTTTCTGTTCTCCATGGCACACACAGAAACACAATTCAAAGACTGAGTCAACTTCTCTCCTTTTTATCTGCTTCCAGGTGTGATTTTTATATTGCCCACACCTGTTACTTGCCCCAGGTGAGTTTAAAGGAGCATCACATGTTTGAAACAAACTTATTTATCCACAATTTTGAAAGGGTGCCAATAATTTTGTCCGACCCATTTTAGGAGTTTTGTGTGAAATTATGTGAAATTTGCTTTTTTTCCTCTGTTTTTTTGTGTTGTTCCAATACACACAAAGGAATTAAACATGTGTATAGCAAAACATGTGTAATTTCAATACTTTTCTGTGAGAAATACTTCATTTTCTGGAAAAATTTCAGGGGTGCCAACACTTTTGGCCATGACTGTATCTGCTGCACTTCCACACAGATGACCAATGGTTTCTTTCTGCTGACCATCAGTCAAAGACATTGCTTCTTCTTTTAGTTAGAATCACATTTTAGGTAGTTAGCACTAAACAGTTTGTTATTAATTCTACACAGTTAGTTATCAATTCAATGTATATAAACATGTTACTTTGAAATAATTTGATTCCACCTACCTTTGGTTTAGTGAGCTTTGTTTTTTCTGAAACATTTGAGGCTGCCCTCTGTAGCATTTTGTGTTGATGTTGATTGGTTTTAGAGTTCAGTGTAATGAAATCTTAAAGAAGCCTATCTGTACTCTGATCAACTCTGGTGGTAGTTAAGTGTTAACTGCACTAAACTAACCCAGATCGAATGCTTGGCTTTCTCAGAAAGACAGGATGTGACATGTGAGGCAATCAACATTATTTCTATGACCACGGTATCGGTTTCAGAAGGGGAAAAACACATTCTGCTAGATGAGCACTTTGTGGTCTCCCTCTGAAAGCATTTTCCTTGTGTTATAGCCTGAATAAAAAAAAATGTCTAAACCATCTACACACAATACCCAACAATGACAAAGTAAAAAAAAAAAAAAACGTATTGAAAATTAAATACATAAACATCTAATTTACATACA
Organism: Thymallus thymallus; assembly: GCA_023634145.1. Taxonomy (NCBI): domain Eukaryota; kingdom Metazoa; phylum Chordata; class Actinopteri; order Salmoniformes; family Salmonidae; genus Thymallus; species Thymallus thymallus. The sequence continues at coordinate 19,062,973 of CM042379.1, read as the reverse complement.
GTACCTGTCAAAAGTTTGGACACACCTACTCATTCAAGGGTTTTTAATTATTTGTACTATTTTCTACATTGTAGAATAATTGTGAAGACATCAAAACTATGAAATAACACATGGAATCCTGTAGTAACCAAAAAAGTGTATATATAAAATATATTTGAGATTCTTCAAAAGAGCCACCCTTTGCCTTGATGACAGCTTTGCATTCGCTCAACCAGCTTCATGAGGTAAACACCTGGAATGCTTTTCCAAAAGTCTTGAAGGAGTTCCCACATATGCTGAGCACTTGTTGGCTACATTTCCTTCACTCTGCTGTCCAACTCATCCCAAACCATCTCAATTGGGTTGAGGTCGGGTGATTGTGGAGGCCAGGTCATCTGATGCAGCACTCCATCAGTCTCCTTCTTGATCAAATAGCCCTTACACAGCCTGGAGGTATGTTGGGTCATTGTCCTGTTGAAAAACAAATGATAGTCCCACTAAGCGCAAACCAGATGGGATGGCATATCGCTGCAGAATGTTGTGGTAGCCATGCTGGTTAAGTGTGCCTTGAACTCTAAATAAATCCCAGACAGTGCCACCAGCAAAGCACCCCCACACCATCACGCCTCCTCCACCACACCAGCGGAGATCATCTGTTCACCTACTCTGCATCTCACAAAGACACAGCGGTTGGAACCAAAATTCTCAAATTTGGACTCATCAGACCAAAGGACAGATTTCCACTGGTCTAATATCCATTGCTCGTGTTTCTTGGCCCAAGCAAGTCTCTTCTTCTTATTGGTGTCCTTTAGTAGTGGTTTCTAAGCAGCAATTCGACCATGAAGGCCTGATTTACGCAGACTCCTCTGAACAGTTGATGTTGAGATGTGTCTGTTAATTGAACTCTGTGAAGCATTTATTTGGCCTGCAATCTAAAGCTGGTCATGTCGTCTTGGTTAGCAACTATTTGGCATAGTGTTTTAGGTTATTGTCCTGCTGAAAGGTGAATTTGTCTCGCAGTGTCTGTTGGAAAGCAGACAGAACCAGGTGTTCCTCTAGGATTTTGCCTGTGCTTAGCTCTATTCCGTTTATTTTATCCTAAAACACTCCCTACTCCTTGTTGATTAAAAGCATGGCCATAACATGATGCAGCCACTACCATGCTTTAAAATATGAAAAGTGGTACTCAGTGATAACGCTTTGTATTAAGGACATGAAGTTAATTTCTTTGCTACATTTTTAGCAGTTTTACTTTAGTGCCTTATTGCAAACATGATGCATGTTTTGGAATATGTACAGGCTTCCTTCCTTTCACTCTGTAATTTAGGTTAGTATTGTGGAGTAACTACAATGTTGCTGATCCATCTTCAGTTTTCTCCTATCACAGCCATTAAACTCTGTAACTGTCTTAAAGCCACCATTGGCCTCATGGTGAAATCCCTTAGCTGTTTCCTTCCTCTCCGGCAACTGAGTTAGGAAGGACACCTGTATCTTTGTAATGACTGGGTGTACTGATACACCATCCAAAGTGTAATGAATAACTTCATCATGCTCAAAGGGATATTCAATGTCTGTTTTTGTTTTGTTTTTTTGCAGATACTTATTATGTGACTTGTTAAGCACATTTTTACTCCTGAACTTATTTAGGCTTGCCATAACAAAGGGGGTGAATACTTATTGACACAAGACATTTCATATTTTCATTTTTGATTACTTTGTAAAATGTTCTAAAAAACATAATCCACTTTGACGTTCTAGGGTATTGTGTGTAGGCAGTGGTGGAAAAAGTACCCAATTGTCATATATGAGTAAAGTAAAGAAAATAACTCAAGTAAAAGTGAAAGTCACCCAGTAAAATACTATTTGAGTAAAAGTCTAAAAGTATTTGGTTTTAAATATACTTAAGGATCAAAAGTAAATGTAATTGTTAAAATATACTTATAATTCCTTATATTAAGCAAACCAGATGGCACAATTTTCAAAATTGTGGACTGAAATTGTGGGATAAACAATATTTTGGGTTCAGTTCTTTCCAAAGTTATTTCACACAAAACATTTCAGTAAGAAAAAAAGCAGGAAAAAGACATCATAAATTATACTTTCAAAGTTGAACTTTTCTTAGCTCAAATGTCAAAATCTCGGGTGAATGTTTTGAGGAAGTGTTGAGGCTATGACCTGCAGACACAGGAAGATGGCAATTCTGTGATGTCGAAAAAGTTTCAGTCTGAACATTTGCACTCAGTATGGACATTTTACTAAAATAAACTCTTTTTGATCTACTTGAACATACATTTGACGCATTAAATGTTGTTTACTGCCACATTAAGTCAAACGTGCTGTGAGGACAGTGCATTCGGAAATATATTCAGACCCCTAGACTTCTTCCACATTTTGCTGCATTACAGCCTTATTCAAAAATTGATGAAATCAGCAATCTAACCACAATAAAGCAGACAATACCCTATAATGACAAAGAGAAAACATGTTTTTAGAATAAAACAAAAACAAAACTTAAATACATTATTTACATAACTATAACTAAGGTCCCACAGTTGACAATGCATGTCTGAGCGAAAACCAAGCCATGAGGTCGAAGTAATTGTCCACAGAGCTCCGAGACAGGATTTTGTCGAGGCACAGATCTGGGGATGTCTGCAACATTGAAGGTCCCCAAGAACACAGTGGCCTCCATTCTTAAATGGAAAAAGTTTGGAACCACCAAGACTCTTCCTAGAGCTGGCTGCCCGGCTAAACTGAGCAATCGGGGGAGAAGGGCCTTGGTCAGGGAGGTGACCAAGAACCTGATGGCCACTCTGACAGAGCTTCAGAGTTCCTCTGTGGAGATGGGAGAATCTTCTAGAAGGACAACCATCTCTGTAGCACTCCACCAAACAGGCCTTTATGGTAGAGTGGCCAGACGGAAGCCACACCACAGTAAAAGGCACACCTAAAGGACTCTGACCATGAGAAACAAGATTCTCTGGTCTGATGAAACCAAGTCTGAATGTCAAGCATCATGTCTGATGAAACCTGGCACCATCCCTACAGGACAATGACCCTAAGCACACAGCCAAGACAATGCAGGAGTGACTTCGGGACAAGTCTCTGAATGTCCTTGAGTGGCCCAGCCAGAGCCCAGACTTGCTTGAACCCGATCTAACATCTCTGACAGAGCTTGAGAGGATCTGCAGAGAGGAGAAACTCCCCATATAATGGTGTGCCAAGCTTGTAGCTTTATACCCAAGAAGGCTCAATACTGTAATCGCTTCAACAAAGTAATGAGTAAAGGGTCTGAATACTTATGTAAATGTGATATTTCATTGTTATTTTTCTTTGCAAAAAATTCCCAAAACCTGTTTTTGCTTTGTTATTATGGGGTATTGTTTGTAGATTAATGAGGGGAAAAAACGATTTAATCAATTTTAGAATAAGGCTGTAACATAACAAAATGTGGAAAAACTCAAGGGGTCTGAATTCTTTCCGAAGGCACTGTAAATGGCTATTCTAAGAGAAATGTTGCCCATAAAAAATTATGGAATCAGTCCACATCAATTACCTATTTAATTCATACTGTGGCTTATAACTTTTTAGCAAGCTAGTATGTGGTTTATAAGGTCATAGCAAGCTGTTCTACATGACTACTTCCTTACATTGGAATGTTCCAAACTGTTAATCCTTCTCGTCATTACTTATACACTTAGAAAAAAAGGTGCTATCTAGAACCTAAAAGTGTTCTTTGTCTGTCCCCATAGGAGAACCCTTTGAATAACCCTTTTTGGTTCCAGATAGAACAATTTTGGTTCCAGGTAGAATCCTTTTTGGTTCCATGTAAAACCTTTTCCACAGAGGGTTCTACATGGAACCCAAAAGAGTCCTACCAGGAACCAAAAAGGGCTCTCATATGGGGACAGCCGAAGAACTGTTTTGGGACCCTTTTTTCTAAGAGTGTAGGCCTCAGATTGGTAAGGATTGTGTTGCCTTATACAAAGTAATCAAAGAGGAGCAAACAGGTTTTACAGGCAGCGGTTTAACTATTTGCATGTCATGGTCCTACATGTGTATAATCAGTCCTGATGTTATAGGGAGGGGATTCAATTAAATGTTTACATTGTAGAGAAATAAGAGAAAAAGCTATGGACAATAACATTTCCTAATCCCACAGTGCTTGCAATCAGGCATGCTTGTCTCAATCCAGGATTACAGTCTCTAATTTATTTATTTCAGACGCTCCAGGCAAACCCTTGGAAATACTCAGCAGTTTTTCATGTGAGGAGGCTTGGTATTCTTGGTATGGGCGGCAGGTAGCCCAGCGGTTAGAGTGTTGCGCCAGTAATCAAAAGGTCGCTGGTTTGAATACCCAAGCGATGTGTCCTTGAGCAAGGCACTTAACCCTAATTTGCTCCAGGCTGACCCTGTAGGTAGGCCGTCATTGTAAATAAGAATTTGTTCTTAACTGACTTAAATAAAATAAAATAAAGTCACTAGAGCATGCAGTGGAAAATGTACCGAAAGTACACACATTTATATTGATTTAGAATTGAACACCCTAAACACTCTTACTGATACATTAGGAAATCGTATTTTGCTCGTTGACAGATACAGCATAATCCTATAGTTTAGAAATTGCCCTATTTTATAACCCTGTTTATTAGAAAGAAAAATCTGAAATAGACATATTACGGATTCCTGATGATAAACATTTGTCCAAACACTAGCCACTCCTTTTGCCGATAGTTTGGCCTTCAACTGCCTGTAACCAGTAGGTGTTGATCCCTCTCCAGGAATCAAAGGAAAATATAAATCTATAGGAGACTAAGCAATCACAACACTGGATTAATCTGAAATAATCTGCCCTAATGTCACGTAAACCCCAAACAACAGCTTTGTCTCACACAGAGCACTCAGAGCATGTGTTCACTGAATTTCAGATTTGATACAGTATACTGCATGTATAGAAATATGTCAATGAGTGCATGTGAGCACATCCTCTTTCCTAGTGTTTTGTTTACCCAAACCGTAGTATTTTTAGCAGTCACTTACTAATGGTTAAAATAAAACCAAATCATCTATTTCAATGGAATGTTATGATTAGTTGGTTCTAAGACATTTGAAGTACGGTATAGATTGGAACTAAAATGTCCACAAAATCTAATATAACAGATCTACTATATAATCTATTATAATCTATTTTAACAGATGTTGTTTTTTGCCATTAACTCACATTGGGTTTGCAGAGGTCTACATCAGTATCAGAGAGGGGGACACCCTGGAGCGAGGGGTCCCGTTTCAGGCTCCTATGTTGGGGCAGCCCCTGGTGCTTGTCCAAGTCCTTGGCCCGGAGCAGGGTGTAGTCATGGGCATAAACGGGGTACTCTGTGAGGGGCCTGCTGCAGATGTGGTAGGACATCCCCCAGGCCGGAGCGTTCTCAGCTGGGTTACTCCAGAGCTGGTTCCTAGGATGAGCTCCAGGGCCTCCAGACCCGGTCCTCAGCTTCATGGCCCCCGGGGCTAGGATAGCATTCTCCCGGGCTAATGGTAGGACAGACTCACAACCAGGGGCTGACCTCCGGACCACATCCAGATAGGGCCCTGCTATCACTGGGATGGGCCCTGCTGGGTGGTCACCGGAGAAGAAGGGTTCAGAAATGAAAATCTGACAAATATGGACATTCATCAAAATTGTATAGAACACTTGTTTTGTCATGTTGTTACTTTCTATGTCAATACGACCAAGGAGACATACCATAAGTGTCATTGTCTGTGGTAGATTTTCTGAGTTCCTTATTCCGTGTGGTTTCCAGATTTTTCTTGTCCCCTTCCTTTCCATTTTTTGCACACCCTTTCTTCCAAGTCTTCTGACTCCCAGGCTTCTGACTCCCAGGACTCCTTTTGATTGGCACTCTTGGCTTGGACACTTCCCCGTTGGCATGGACAGTCTGGAGCGTCACAAAAATAAAATATCTGTTTAAGAGGTTGTCAACAACCACGTTCCCATCCACAATTTTCATCTGACTAAAATCATCATATAAAAAATAAAATAAAAATGACAGCTCCGATGGAAACAGGTAAAATGTCATAAATGCTGACAGATAATTTCTTTGTTCGACATGGTGGAATCTTTTTTGAGTCTAAAATTAATTATGCCAGAAATGGCAGTGGAAATGCCTTTATGTGCAAATATTGATATAACAACCATCATATCTAAGTAAACTTGGAGTAATGCGATGATATGGTGTGTTGTCCTCATCCCACTATGACTCGGGAAACCATGCAGTTTATTTGGCTACAGATAAAACAAGTTTGATGAACATCAAGTGCACTGTGCTCTTGATGCTCCTTTCCAATAAATATCGAGGGTCTTATTCTGGTGACATGATGATCGACGCTTGACAGCCGTTTTGACAATATTCTCGCTCTTATCAATAATAGTCTCATCACGTAGACCAGGGGTTTCCAAACTTTTTCACTTACAAGCATTGTTCATCACACAAACTGTTCACGCCCCTCTTGTTGGTGTAGAGAAAATGTTGCAGGTTTTAAGATTATTTCCTGCAATTCTACACATTTTGTCATGGTGCAGAGAATATTTTGCAGTTTTTAAGATAGTTTTCTTCCAATTATTCTATACATTTTGCCATGTCTAATGTTTATTCATATAATATTTGAGTGACTCAAACATTACAACAAAATCTATGGGCAATAAAACATGGCAAAAAAAGTTAGCTGACATGGGCTAGTTGATCTAGACATTTCTGACAAGTTATAAACAGCTCTCTAAGGTATGCAATGACTGACATAACACGAGGAAAACTGATGATGCACTACCCATTTTCGAAATTGCATGTTCTGAATTTTACTATTAAAATTTGAAGTTGTTGAAAATCGGATCGAGTTCCTACAACAACAACAAATATTTGGGAACCACTGATGTAGACTATAACAGCCTTCCTGCACTGTATCCGCGAGCTGTTAGAGTGCATGTGCCAAGACCAGAGTAGGCACATTTACTATTTAACGCAACAGTTTGTGCCAAAACTATCGGTAGAGTTGAAAATGCGATGGAAACATCTGGAACTTTAGACTTTTATTCGTTATTATACATGAAAACTTAAGAGAAAAAGTACATCATGTGTGCAATACGTCAATTTGGTGGAAACAACACTGGTGGAAAATATTTAAAAAAATAAAACATACATATTTTCTTGGTGTGGATTCTAGAGTAGCCTATTGGCGTGAAAATCTGTTTCCAATTGGATGGAAACCTAGATATTGTCAGGTTAAAAAAGCTCAGTTGCGTCATTATGGTGGTTTTACGGGTTAGTATTATGAACAGCTAGTCATGCATTTTCTCTGGGTGAGATGCTAGCATTACTGGTGTCGAAATCCTATTTTATGATTTCACCACACTGCACTAGTCTTGTTAGCTTCTGTGCCAAGCTGCCAACACAGGGTATGAGAGAGGCTCTGAGTGCCCAAGCAATACCATGTCTAGTCCTCACTGGGAATTAGTGAGAGTAGGCACTCCCTTGGCACTCCCCTGGTGCCCCCCCAACAACCCACCCCTCTTTGCCATGTGGCCCAGAGATTATGGGGGCATAGTGGTACCCATCTCCCAGCTGAGCCATCTGTACAGTATTAAAACTCAAATCAGCATTTGTGTTAAGTGATTGCCCAATTTAAGGTCGAGAGGCTCTTTAGATGTGAAAACAGGCAGACCACTGTATCATTATAAGACTGTAAGACCCTGGGCTGGCATGGGATGGGCAGCATGGAGTCTGCTGCTGGGCCGTGGGCTGTTGGGCCTGTCTGGGTTCTGAGCCCACCCCTCGTAACTGACCATCTACATACAACAACAGAAATAAACAATTTATTAAATCAAGTTTGGGAAAAAAAAATAGATAGGAGAAGATAGAAATATGTAAATTATAAATCAATTGTATAAGCTCATGGTACTGAACAAGTGAAGGATAGTTATTTTCCCCAACCTGAGTTGGTAGTATTGGTGGGGTTGGTGGCTTTTCATTCTTCTTTATGTTTGACTTGCGTCCTCCTCTTCCCCCTTTGGTCTTGACATCGGTTCTGATCGTGGAATTGGCCTGGACCTCAATTCTGAGCATGGGCATGACCATCTCTGAACAACAGAGTCACACAAGTCAGAAGTCTCTCTAAACTCCTAAAACCTGATAGGTAATGTTCCAATACAGCATTGTGATTGAGACTTTTATTCTGAGATATAATGTATCCATTCTTAATCACATTCAATTTCAGTACTATGCAGTTAAGACTACCCTGTGTCTCGTACTACACACTAATGCAATGCCCCACCACAACCTCATGTACTGTAGTACACTGACTAAATGACACATGCCCCGGGTCGCCCCCAGTGTTACGACACTAATATCCTGTTGGCACATTCTAAAATGGATTACATTTTCTTCATCAATCTGCACACAATACCCCATATTGTCAAAGCAAAAACAGTCATTTTTTGTATTAAAAATGTATTAAAAATAAAAAACAGAAATACCTTATTTCCATACGTATTCAGACCCTTTACCATGAGACTCGAAATTGAGCTCAGGTGCATCCTGTTTCCATTGATCATCCTTGAGATGTTTCTACAACTTGATTGGAGTCCACCTGTGACCAATTCAATTGATTGGACATGATTTGGAAATGCACACACCTGTCTATATAAGGTCCTACAGTTGACAGTGCATGTCACAGCAAAAACCAAGCCATGAGGTCGAAGAAATTGTCCGCAGAGCTCTGAGACAGGATTTTGTCGAGGCAAAAAATCTGGGGAAGGGTACCAAAATAATTTCTGTAGCATTGAAGGTCCCCAAGAACACAGTGTCCTCCATCATTCTTAAATGGAATAAGTTTGGAACCACCAAGACTCTTCCTAGAGCTGGCCGCCTGGCTAAACTGAGCAATCGGGGGAGAAGGGCCTTGGTCAGGCAGGTGACCAAGAACCCGATGGTCACTCTAACAGAGCTTCAGAGTTCCTCTGTGGAGATGGGAGAACCTTCCAGAAGGACAACCATCTCTGCAGCACTCCACCAAACAGGCCTTTATGGTAGTGTGGCCAGACGGAAGCCACACCACAGTAAAAGGCACATGACGACAGTCCGCTTGGAGTTTGCCAAAAGGCACCTAAACTCTGACCGTGAGAAACAAGATTCTCTGGTCTGATGAAACCAAGATTGAACTCTTTGGCCTGAATTCCAAGCGTCACATCTGGAGGAAACCTGGCACCATCCCTACGGTGAAGCATGGTGGTGTGAGCATCATGCTGTGCGGATGTTTTTCAGCGGCAGGGACTGAGAGACAAGTCAGGATCGAGGGAAAAATTAATGGAGCAAAGTACCGAGACATCCCTGATGAAAACCTGCTCCAGAGAGCTCAGACTGGGGCAAAGGTTTACCTTCCAACAGGACAACAACCCTATGCACACAGCCAAGACAACGCAGGAATGGCTTCGAGACAAGTCTCTGAATGTCCTTGAGTGGCCCAGCCAGAGCCTGGACTTGAACCTGATCGAACATCTCTGTAGAGACCTGAAAATAGCTGTGCAGTGATGCTCCCCATACAACCTGACAGAACTTGAGAGGATCTGCAGAGAAGAATGGGAGAAACTCCCCAAATACAGGTAAGCCAAGCTTGTAGTGTCATACTCAAGAAGACTCAAGTCTGTAATCGCTGCCAAAGGTGCTTCAACAAAGTACTGAGTAAAGGGTCTGAATACTTTTTGAATTTTTTATACATTTCTAAAAACCTGTTTTTGCTTTGTTATTATGGGGTATTGTGTGTAGATTGATGAGGGGGAGAAACGATTTAATACATTTTAGAATAAGGCTGTAACGTAACAAAATGCGGGAAAGTCAAAGGGTCTGAATACTTTCTGAATGCACTATAATTCATCCAAGGCCTGACAGCCAAGTGTGTTAAGAAAAGCTACAGTCTGCACAACACTCTCTGTAAGAGGGATTTGGGTGCTATGGGAAGCTCATCAGATACTTAAACTGTAGGCTACACTCAAGTGACGCCACAGCCAGATCGCATGTGGTGGAGTGTCCAAATGAACGCAAGCGAATAGATCAGCTTAACCTCAAAATCCCCAGACAATTTACCTTCATTTTGATATTTCTCAATGTGGACTAAATCTAAATCGTCTTCGGGCAGCCAGAGAGCAGTATTGTAGCCGGCAGCGGCGTGATCTGCAGGGAAAGAAATCAAAAACGTTAAGGGTTTATTTGGCTGACCAAGGTCAGGTCAGGCCACAGTGAGGCCCTTAGTACCACAGACAGCCAAGTAGGTTACCGTGGCTGGCAATAAGAGTTTAAGCTGGGCTTTCCAATTGTCCTCCTCCCCCAAAAAAACTTTGCAACAAATCACTGTAGTAAACTCCTGGGACAAGTGACAATAATCTTTTTACCTCATTCAGCACAAAAACATCCAGAGATGTTTTAGTGCAATGCTCTCTTGGCAATTTAAATGTTTGTCTGGGCATTGCTCAGGTTTGACTATTTGGTTGAAAATGTGTGTCTGGCTAATGCTAAACTGTTGATTGAGATGTTAAACGGGTGTCCTGACTCCCATGATACTTATCATAAGAGTAGGGGTGTTAACCCTGGTGTCCTGGCTAAGTTACCAATCTGGGCCTCACACATCATGGCCACCTAATCATCCCTAGCTTCCAATTGGCTCATTCATTCCCCCTCCTCTCCCCTGTAACTATTCCCCAGGTCGTTGCTGTAAATGAGAATGTGTTCTCAGTCAACTTACCTGGTAAAATAAGGGTAAAATAAAACATTTTAATACAAATATATTTTTGTTCTTAGTGGTATAGTATATAATTTAGTCTTGAAAAAAATCTGCCTGGCTAGCACTTATCTTTTCATCAAGTACACCACACAAGCAGGCCTTTATTATACATACCTAAAGTTCCGTTTTCTGATGCTGATTTGGATACATGTGTTCTGAAATAAAAGGGCAGAAAAATGTCAGGATTAAAGCCACAATCTGCCATTTCAACAGCCAGAAGAGCCTTAAGACCAGGGATCTTTGCAGCAGATCTGACTACAAGTGGATATTGTTTTAATCAACAGTTTAACCACAACACAATTGTATTAACAAGGGGCTGTGAACCATATTGTGGTCTGCTGCTACAGATGTATTTAAAGAAAGTCCTGGTATGTCTTCAAGTGAGAGAGAATTCCCATATAGTTCAATCATATAAGTTGTTGTGGTTCAACATTTTTATTTGCAGTTTATAGCTGTCTAAAACCAGAAGGGTCATAGAGATTGCGCTTAAGTGCTGCTTGTGTAGCTTTTGAAGTGGGACATCAATTAGAAAAGCCAAAGGTGTTGACTGAGACCTTTACAGTACGTGGATGGGCATGAGTCGACTTACTCAAATTAGAACCCTGCGTCTCCTGCTTTCTTGGCAACCAACATAAGATTGGTTTGACAAGTGACACCAACATTTTCCAGAGATTAATTTATTTGGATTGTGATGTTCCTTCCTTCCCAATCGTTTGCTTTAGAGAGCATTGTATAAATAGACAGATGCTTGGGGGGGCTTACAGTGTGAAACCTACATACTGTAAGGGTAGAGAGGCAGGAAGCTTGGTAAAGAGTTGCGACTTAAAGTATTATCCCTTGGGAGGATAGTGCGCCTTTGGAGGTATTTTACTCTACCGACTAAAGGCTGAACTCAGTGCTGCTCCACTTTCACTGCGTTTTTTTTCTTCTGGATTCACCGCCCTAAACGCACACTATCGATAGAAACAGGTCTGAGGAAAATGTGACATCATAAACCCACCTTCTTTTCTTCTTTTTGGGGTTGTTCTGCATCTGGGAGATCTCCCGAAAGCAAAAAGAGAACATTATCAATTGATTCTAAATGCTTACACTGTATGTGGAAGAGTTTGCCTATTGTCATGGAAAAAGTTTGCATAAACATGACAAAAATATTGGTTATGATGTCCATGTTATCTTAGCAGAACAGAATGGATTTGGTAGCTGATGGTTATGACTTTAGGACCAGCTGTCAATGGATTGTTTTCATCATTATAATTTCATAATCAGCTTTATTGTTTGTGTCCAATCTGATCTTCTGGCAGATCACAAGTCTCAACTCCTGCGAGAACAGGAACCCCACAAAATGTAGCTCGGGTTTGTCCAGATGGCTAACTTATGACATGGCATTATATAAATGATACTCTATACAGTTGACAGTTTCCTGCCATGAATGCGCTTATCAGTGAGCATGTTGGACGCACAGAGAAGCGGAGCTACACCTTTTAGCATTTGGTCTATTCAAGGTCAAGATCCTAATTCTGGAAAATGGACTTCCACCATGAAAAATAAATCTAAGGTTACAAAGTGTGTATTTGCATAGGTATAATCATGCGTTTGTGCACACGTGTGTGTAATCACCATGGAGATGGATCGACCCGAGCCACGCCAGTTGAGGTTTTCATCCAGTAGCACGGCGGGGCTACAGGAGCGGCTGGAGGAACGGCTGGGTATGGTGTAGACCTGGGAATCACTGCGGTCCTGCACAGCTTCATACAGACTGTCCATAGAACCTTCCTGGACACACACACACACACACACACAATCAGGAGATAAGACACACTGTAGACTGCTGGGCTAGTCTGGCAACAAGGACCTGTTTGAGATTGCTTGCTTCTTGGGGGAAGGTTGATAAGATTTGATCGTATATCTTTGTGGATTACCATCTCTTGATTGGATTCTTTCTACACTGAACAAAAATATAAAGGCAACATGTAGTGTTGTTGGTTTCATGAGCTGAAATAAGCAATCCCAGAAATGTTCCATACGCACAAAAAGCTTATTTTTCTCAAATTTGGTGCAATTATTTATTTGCAACCCATTTAGTGAACATTTCTCCTTTGCCAAGAGAATCCATTCACCTGACAGGTGTGGCATATTAAACAGCATGATTCTGAAGCTGATTAAACAGCATGATTCTTACACAGGTGCACCTTGTGCTGGGGAAAATAAAAGGCCACTCGAAAATGTGCAGTTTTGTCACACAACACAATGCCACAACTGCAGACCACGTCTAACTATGCCAGCCCAGGACCTCCACATCTGGCTTCATCACCTGCGGGATAGTCTGAGACCAGCAACCCTGACAGCTGATGAAACTGTGGGTTTGCACAACCAAAGAATTTCTGCACAAACTGTCAGAAGCCATCTCAGGGAAGCTAATATGCATGCTCGTCATCCTCACCAGGGTCTGGACGTGACTCCAATTCGGGCAAATGCTCACCTTTGATGGCCACTTGCATGCTGGAGAAGTCCCAGATTCAACTGTGGGTAAGCAGTTTTCTGATTTCAACATTGTGAACAGAGTGCCCCATGGTGGCGGTGGGGATATGGTATGGGCAGGTAAGCTACGAACACAATTGGATTTTATCGATGGCAATTTCAATGCACAGAGATACCTTGACGAGATCCTGAGGCCCATTGTCAAGCCATTCAACCCGCCACCATCACCTCATGTTTCAGCCATGTCACAAGGATCTGTACACAATTCCTGGAAGCTGAAAATGTCCCAGTTCTTCCATGGCCTGCATACTCACCAGACATCTCACCCATTGAGCATGTTTGGGATTTTCAGGATCAATTTGTACGACTGCGTGTTCCAGTTCCCGGAGATATCCAGCAACTTCGCACAGCCATTGAAGAGGAGTGGGACAACATTCCACAGACCACAATCCCAGTCATGTGAAGTCCATAGATTAGGTTCTATTGAATTTATTTAAATTGACTGATTTACTTATATGAACTGTAACTCAGTAAAATCTATTAAATTGTTGCATGTTGCGTTTGTGTAAAAACACAATCTGTCAGCAGCACCTGTAGGGGCCACTACTATGTATTGTGAACTATTCAGTAGTAGATCATGATACACATGATGGGGAATAACAACAGAAACAACAAAGCTGCAATCAAAAGCCAGAAGCAGCAATCACGCTTCATCAAACTGCTGATCTTGGATCAGTTCTGAGGACGGTCAATAGTACCTGTGTTTAACATCGCCAAAATGCGGCCAAGGAGAGGACTTGGTAGGCTCCAGCTACATACTCCTCTAATACAGTTGTGCTTGTGATATATTTACTTTCTATGAAATCTCCTATATTTGTGTCATCCCAAAAACCACACGTCGAAGCTACTCTCGAGTGTAATAGTACTGTAATAGCGTCACTTAGTTGCTTCAATACACAATCGCAGAAACTTACAGTAGCAGACACAATTGCACTGCTTCCATAGACTACAACAGCCATTTTAAAAGGAGATTTTATAGGACCATAAGATTCATCATAAGACACTGAAGTAAAGCTCCACAGAATTCCTAGTTCGTTTGTGTCCCGCTGGGCTCAAATCCAAGACCAAATCAAGCCACGCTTCTTCAGTGGTCGTAGCGCAAGGTCCAAGGGGCAGAGAGAACATTTTTCATTTTATAGCTAATCATAAAAAAAACAACAATCAAGGCTTCTGACGTGTTCACATGCTTTTTGGGGGGCAGGTTGTGGGCGTGTGCTATGCCAGTGTGCCTCGCACTGCGCTGTATTTTTAGGAACCCATCAGCCCCTCTTCAATACACAGACACGTCTGAGAGAGAGAGAGAGAGAGAAGTAGAAAAAGAAAGTTGAGCCTTACCAGAGAGAAGCAGAAGAGGTTCATCTTTGAAGAGAGGAGAGACTATACCAGTCTCTTTCCCCTGGAGCTGGTGAGAACGGTGTGGACTGGATAGAGCTGTAGTGATCTGTATGGACCAGACAGAGCTGTAGAGAGCGGTGTGGACTGGACAGAGCTGTAGTGAGCTGTGTGGACCAGACAGAGCTGTAGAGAGTGGTGTGGACTGGACAGAGCTGTAGAGAGCTGTGCCGTGGAGTAACTCTGTCAGAGTTGCTAGTCCAGGGCTGCCTGCCTGCCTGCTGTCTGATCAGATTAATACCACATGAAATCCCTTCCATAATCCAATAGAAGGAGGGACCATTACTCCTCCTCACTCATTCACAAAAGAAGCCCTTCACAGGAGTACCAGAATACTACACTATATATACAAACGTATGTGTAAAAAAGTATGACACCCCTTCAAATAAGTCAGCACAATTGTTTTTGAGCTTCATAAAATGGGTTTCCATGGCCGAGCAGCCACACACAAGCCTAAGATCACCATGCACAATGCCAAGCGTCGGCTGGTGTGGTGTAAGATCGGCACCATTGGACTCTGGAGCAGTGGAAATGCGTTCTCTGGAGTGATTAATCACACTTCACCATCTAGCAAACTGACGGACATATCTGGGTTTGGTGGATGCCAGGAGAACGGTACCTGCCTCAATGCGTTAAGATTCCCCAGTGAAGGGAAATCTTAACGCTACAGCATACAATGGCATTCTAGACAGTTCTGTGGTTCCAACTTTGTGGCAACTGTTTGGGGAAGGCCCTTTTCTGGTTCAGCATGATCATGCCCCCGTGCACAAAGCGAGGTCCATACAGAAATGGTTTGTTGAGATCGGTGTGGAATAACTTGACTGGCCTGCACAGAGCCCTGACCTCAACCCATAAAACACCTTTGAAATGAATTGGAACGCCGACTGTGAGCCAGGCCTAATTGCCCAACATCAGTGCCCGACATCCCTAATGCTCTTGTGGCTGCATGAAAGCAAGTCCCCACAACAATTGACCAACATCTAGTGGAAAGCCTTCCCAGAAGAGTGGAGACTGTTATATCAGCGAAGGGAGGGAGCAACTTTCAACAAGCAAGTGTCCACATTGTCAGGCTCTGGCCATAGGGAGTACCTTTTGGCCATGGTCAGAGCCTGACAGATCTAGATCTCTATGTCTTTTTCATTTTGTGTTGAATCCCCAATTGGAGACAGCTGTGAGAGGTTGTCTCTGATTGGGGATTCTATTTAAGTTGCCCAACCCCACACGTTTGTGTGGGTCATTGTTTGAGATCTCCAGGTTCGATGTGTATGGAGTGTGTGGGCATGTGTTAGTAAGTACTTCTCTGGTTTTGTTCTTTTGATTAGGAAAATAGTGAATAAAAGTATGTTTCACTGCAACTACGCTGCGTCTTGGTCTGCCGACACACCGCATCGTGACACACATACTTTTGGTGATGTAGTGTAGATTAAGCCATGGGGTGGATAGAATGTTTCTGGGGCCATGCTTTCACAGGTTATTTCAGTGGGTCACTAGTACTACTGTATGATGTGACTGGTGTTTTAGAGGTATTGAATTCATAATGGTGGGACGTTTTCCACTTTCAGCTTATGCATATTTCTGACGTGTGTTCTTGTTTTAAGGTCTGTTAGGGAAGGATAGCTTTGTTCAGTATTTCAGAAGCACAGAGTCAATTCCTCCTTTGGTACCTTATCATGACCTTTCAAATAGTGAAGACATTAGCTTTGTGATCAGCTATATTATCAGGAGTCTATAATTCATATCATTCACATTTGAAAACTAGTCATTTTCTGTAAACAATCTGAAATAAATTCACAATTTAAAATAATCAACTTCTGAGAAATCCTGGAAGCTCTTTGTTGAATTGGGTTTTGACGTTCATGCACGCGACTTTTCAGCTTGGAATACAGAAATGGTATTATTTAAACAATTTTCGTAAGCTGCCATTTCATAAATGCATTACTCTTATAGTATTAATACTACAGCATTACCACAGTTGGCTATCCCATAACTCCATGAGGAAATATTACCTTGTATTAAAGCTCTATAGAAAGGGGACGTTATTGAATACAGGATAAAGTGATTAGTTGAAAATGTAATCAACACAGTTTTTGGGATGTGAATTAGTGTTCAGAAAATCCTTCAGGAGAAGAATAAAAGTCAAGTGATCTCTCTCTCTCACGCTCTCCTCCCCTCTCTCTCTTTCTCTCCTCCCCTCTCTTCCTCTCGCTCTCCTCCCCTCTTCCTCGCTCTCTCTATCGCACTCTACTCTCTCCTCCCCCCCTCTCTCTCGCTCTCCTCCCCTCTCTCTCTTTCTCTCCCTCTCCTCCCCTTTTCTCTCCCTCTCCTCTTTCCCCCCCCTCTCTCGCCCTCTCCTCCCCTCTCTCTCTTTCTCTTGTTCTCCTCCCCTATCCTCCTCTCTCTCTCGCCCCCCCTCCTCTCCCTCCCCCCCTCTCTCTCCTCCCTCTCTCTCTCTTTCTCTCTCTCCTCCCTCTCTCTCTCTCTCGCTCTCTCCTCCCCTCTCTTTCCTTTCCTTTTCATTCTTTCTGCAGGATTAAATATGTAGTCCCCATCACGGCTTAAGTTAAGTGCATTTGATGTCTTTTCTGCACCACTTTCATGTCTTTCCCCTTCTCCTAACCGGAAATGAGCAGAGCAGCGTTACTAAAACTTGAGTCCGTACAGTAGCCTACAAAGCGTGCTCTTCCACAGATGGCCTGGGGATGTGGACTTCCCAATATAGAAAACCAGTGGGGTGCATGTTAATGTTATAGACCCTGCTGTGAGTCAATATATAGGATGAGAGACCTAGACAGGCGAAGCTGTAGTATGTACTCTTCCATTAGTGTTTCATATCCTCACTAACTCTCCCAGACACTCACCACTCAATACAGCAGGGGGCCTTAACAACTAACAGCTTCTCCACCCTAAATGTGTATATTTACAGTGCCTTTGGGAAGTATTCAGACCCCTTGACTTATTCCACATTTTGTTATGTTACAGCCTTATTAAAAATCTGAAATCTACACACAATACCCCATAACGAGAGAGAGAACTGGTTTTTAGGAGTTTTAGAAAATGTATTAAAAATAAAAAACAGAAATACCTTATTTACATAAGTATTCAGACCCTTTGCTATGAGACTGGAAATTGAGCTCAGTTGCATCCTGTTTCCATTGATCATCCTTGAAATGTTTCTACAATGTGATTGGAGTCCACCGGTGGTAAATTCAATTGATTGGACATGATTTGGAAACGCGCACACACCAGTCTATATAAGGTCCCACAGTTGACAGTGCATGTCAGAGCAAAAACCAAGCCATGAGGTCGAAGGAATTGTCCGCAGAGCTCCGAGACAGGATTCTGTCGAGGCACAGATCTGGGGAAGGGTACAAAAATATTTCTGCAGCATTGAAGGTCGCCAGGAACACAGTTGCCGCCATCATTCTTAAAAGTTTGGAACCACCAAGACTCTTCCTAGAGCTGGCCGCCCCGGACAAACTGAGCAATCGGGGGAGTAGGGCCTTGGTCAGGGAGGTGACCATGAACCCGATGGTCACTCTGACAGAGCTCTAGAGTTCCTCTGTGGAGATGGGAGAACCTTCCAGAAGGACTAGCATCTCTGCAGCACTCCACCAATCAGGCCTCTATGGTAGAGTGGCCAAATAGAAGCCACTCCTCAGTAAAAGACACATGACAGCCTGCATGGAGTTTACCAAAAGGCACCTAAAGAATATCAGACCATGAGAAACAAGATTCTCTGGTCTGATGAAACCAAGTCTGAATGCCAAGAGTCACATCTGGAGGAAACCTGGCACCATCGTTGTTTTTTAGTGGCAGGGACTGGGAGACTAGTCAGGATCGAGACAAAGCAGGAGGGGCTTCGGGACAAGTCTCTGAATGTCGTTGAGTGGCCCAGCCAGAGCTCTTACTTGAACCCGATCTAACATCTCTGGAGAGACCTGACAATAGCTGTGCAGCAACGCTCTCTATCCAACCTGACTGAGTTTGAGAGTATCTGCAGAGAGGAATGTGAGAAACTCCCCATATACAGGTGCCAAGCTTGTAGTGTCATACCCAAGAAGACTTGAGGCTGTAATCGCTGCCAAAGGTGCTTCAATAAAGTACTGAGTAAAGGGTCTGAATACTAATGTAAATGTGATATTTCCATTATTTATTTTTGTATACATTTGCAAACATTTCTAAAAACCAGTTTTTGCTTTGTCATTATGGGGTATTGTGTGTAGATTGATGAGGGGGGAAAACTATTTAATACATTTTAGAATAAGGCTGTAATGTAACAAAACGTGGAAAAAGTTAAGGGGCCTGAATACTTTCTGAATGCGCTCTGTTTTATATAAAGGATTTGTAAAAGAGACCTAGGTCTCAATATGTCTTACTCCCACCAGAATCAGGTTATGCTGATTCTGGTGACTTTGGTTCTTCACTGTAAGTTATGTAACTGGGTTTATCATAAATCCTGCTTAATAACAGTGTCTCTTATGATTCAAAATAGAGATTAAAACTATAATGCAAAGCTGTAGGGGAGACCAGGGATGGTTGTCACACTTTTTACTCTTGCCAGTATTTCTCAGCACCAGTAAATTACAGAAGACTAATTTTAGTATTGGTCCAAAGTTTAAGGATTTGGGTATGAATTAATATCACTTTTATCAGCATAACATGTTTTATCATGAAGTAATAAGCCATAAAATACACTTTGAGAAAGTGTTACAACCAACCCCATCACTGGGTTGGTTGTCACAGGGGGTGGGGTTGGTTGTCGCTGTATGGGGTTGGTTGTCACAGGGGGTGGGGTTGGTTGTCACTGTATATTCCAATGAGATGTGCAACAAGAAATTACGTGTTTTATAAAAATGTTTATCTAGAGATACCAAATAATTGCAAATGTTCTTAACACAATATGTAATGTGTTAATCTATAAAATTTCTGCACTATGTGTTTAAATCCCATTGTTGTCACGGTGCGGAGTAGTTAAGGGACGATAGACGGAGCGCTGGTGAAGTGTCATCCTTTTTATTAAATGAGATGTTCTCACGAAGCGTAAAACAAAAAGGAGAGTATAACAATACAAGGTGACTTACTTTGAGTGCTGGCAGTGCAGTCAAACGAGCAATGATCCACACACAGGTGGATGTGTGTGGGGCCTAAATACTATCCCCAATCAGAGACAACTCTAATTGGGGATCATTAACTTCCACAGTTAGGGTGTGAGGGCTTGATTGTGGGCATTCCACTCCCCCTGGTGGGAGTAAGCCTTACCACAACCAAGCCCTCACAGTACCCCCCCCCCCCCCCCCGATCGCACTTGATTCCCCCCTCCCCCCAAAAAATACACAAAACTATGGGGGAAATGGCGGGGTACTGAGGTGGTTGCTGGTGGGGGCTCCGGTCCAGCCCGGACCCCGGCGCGATGATTCCCCCCTCAGTACTCCCGCGATGCACCAAGTCCTGTCTGGACCCTGGTGTGGGAGCCCTCGACCCTGGAGAGGGGCTGACGTCTGGTCCCGGCCTGGACCCCGGTGGAGCGGACTGCTCCGGCACTGGAGTGGAGCAGCTGACCGGAGCTGGACTGGGCACCGGTGGAGCGGACTGCTCCGGCACTGGAGTGGAGCAGAGGACCAGAACTGGACTGGGCACCGGTGAAGCGGACTGCTCCATCACTGGAGCGGAACAGACTGCCGGACTCAGACCAGGCAACGTTGGAGCGGACTGCCCCTGCACTGGAGCGGAGCAGACTTCCGGACCCACATCCCTCCCCATCTCTAGAGCAGGACTGGACGACGTGCCCAGCCTGGGCACCGACGGACAGGAGGATTCCAGCCCCGTGGTTAGGCTGGCTGCCGGCCCCAGACTGGGCACCAACACGCTAAGGAGCTCCTGCTCCCAAGCGGGGTTGTACGTCGTGCCCACCCTGGGCAATGACGCAGAGATGGTTTCCAGCCCTGTAGTTGGGTTGGCTGTCGGCCCCAGACTGGGCACCGACACGCTAAGGAGCTCCTGCTCCAAAGCGGGGCTGGACGTCGTGCCCACCCTGGGCACCGATGCAGAGATGGTTTCCAGCCCTGTAGTTGGGCTGGCTGCCGGCCCCAGACTGGGCACCGACACAATAAGGAGCTCCTGCTCCATAGCGGGGCTGCACGTCGTGTCCGACCTGGACACCGACGCTGAGAAGGGCTCCAGCCACAGAGCTGTGCTGGCCTCTGAAGACTCCATGCTGTGGGCCGTAGTGATAGGCTCTGGGCTGTGGACTATCGCTGTAGGTTCCGTGCTGTGATTCGTCACTGGAGGCTCCGGGCTGTAGACCGTAGCTGGCGACCCCAGACTGTGGGCTGTTGCTGGAGGCTCTGGGCGTCGAGCCGTCACTGGAGGCTCCGGGCTTCGAACCGTCGTGGGAGGCTCCAGGCTTGGAGCCGTTACTTGAGACTCCAGGCTTCTAACCATTACGGGAGCCTCCAGGCCTCGACCCTTCACTGGAGGTCGAGTGCGTGGAGCCGGCACAGGCCGTACCGGACTGTGGAAATGCTCCACTGGACGGATGCGTGGAGCAGGCACGGGCCGTACCGGGCTGGGGGAGCGCACCACTGGGCTGGTGCGAGGAGCAGGCACGGGACGTACCGGGCTGTAGGAACGCACCACTGGGCTGGTGCGAGGAGCAGGCACGGGACGTACCGGGCTGTAGGAACGCACCACTGGGCTGGTGCAAGGAGCAGGTACGGGCCTTACCGGACTGGGGGAGCGCACCACTGGATGGTGCGAGGAGCAGGCACGGGACGTACCGGGCTGTAGGAACGCACCACTGGGCTGGTGTGAGGAGCAGGCACGGGCCTTACCGGGCTGGGGGAACGCACCACTGGATGGTGCGAGGAGCAGGCACGGGACGTACCGGGCTGTAGGAACGCACCACTGGGCTGGTGTGAGGAGCAGGCACGGGCCTTACCGGGCTGGGGGAACGCACCACTGGGCTGGTGCGAGGAGCAGGCACGGGCCATACCGGGTTGGGGGAAAGCATCATTGGGCTGGTGCGAGGAGTTGGGACAGGCCGTATCTGGCTGGGGACACGCACCATTGGGCTGGTGCGCGGAGCAGGCACGTGCCGTACCGGGCAGTTGGTGCGCACCTCCGTGACCGACTCTGGGCCGGCGCTGGAGGCACCGGACTGGGAACTGGCGTTGGAGCTCGACTGTTCCTGTCGTTCTCTCTCCAGCGCCAATCCCCATCCTGTGAGGGTTCCTCCGGGAACCCCCATGAGTGAGGGAACAGCAGCACATCATCATCTTCTTCCGACTCCTCTCTGTACTCCTGCTCCCACGGCTGTAGGGGCTCCTCCAGGAACCCCCACGAGTGCAGTGGTCGGGGCTCTTCTCCCTCGATCCCCGACCACCCCCATAGCCCCCCCCCAAAAAAACTGTTTGGGGGTTTTTCTGGGCTCCAGGCTGGTCCTTCGCTTTAACCCGGTGACGTGTCCTCCGTCTTCGACGCCTCTGCTCCGGACACCAGCCCGATAATGGGAGTATTCCTCCTCAGTAATTTTCCCCATACCGAGGAGGATATCTCCCAATGTCAGTCCCCGTTGCGTCCCAGGTTGGTGGATCATTCTGTCACGGTGCGGAGTAGTTAAGGGACGATAGACGGAGCGCTGGTGAAGTGTCATCCTTTTTATTGAATGAGATGTTCTCACGAAGCATAAAACAAAAAGGAGAGTATAACAATACAAGGTGACTTACTTTGAGTGCTGGCAGTGCAGTCAAAAGAACAATGATCCACACACAGGTGGATGTGTGTGGGGCATAAATACTATCCCCAATCAGAGACATCTCTAGACAGCGGTCTCTAATTGGGGATCATTAACTTCCCCAGTTAAGGTGTGAGGACTTGATTGTGGGCCTTCCACTCCCCCTGGTGGGAGTAAGAGGCCTTACCACAACCAAGACCTCACAATTGTATTTAATTGGATATTTATTTACAGATAATCCACAGAAAGAGGCTTTTAATAAAGCAAAACATTATCCATCAGTCAAGAGAACTTTCTGAATCGTGAACTATAAAATGTAACAAAACGTAACTTATTTGAGTGTGTAGGTTTGTGTTTGAAGATTGTCTGTTTGTTAATAATTAGTAATCTTGTATAATCTTAATCAGAATCGCAGGAATCACAGTTTTGACACATGTAATTAGATCATCTGTAAGGGGTGCACTCTTTGTGTGCCCATTTCTTGCACATATTGTACTTTAGCCATGTTTCTTTGGGTTGGCTGTTAGAAAAGGGCTCAACGCACACAAGACAAAAACATTCCTCTTCATCAGAGGATTCGAGAAGCTTAGACTTCTGTTTGGCCTTTTCGTTTCAAGAAGCCCGAAAACCAATCTGCACTTGCAAAACTGCACTCACTCCATGGCTGTGGTATTTGAATGTTCTGAGCAACTGCATACTGATATGCAGTTTCCGTACTTCTTTAGGTGAGAGGCCATAATATCTGTCAGATGCCCTAATTAAGTACTCAACTATCTGCTGCTCTTGTTGTTCAGTGAATATCTGTTGATTATTTTATTTTTTTACATAACCAACATGAACTGATGGTCTCTCATGTCCTCTACACACATTTTTTTACAGTAGCGGGCCAGCGTTCGGTAATTAATACCGAAGTCCTCTGCTGCACTTCTTATACTTTTTCCCTTCAGCATCACATCAGCAGGTATCTCCCCTCTCTTGGTCTTTTAAAGTTCCTCACCATTTTTAAAATGCAAATTAATTACTTAAAAATCATACAATGTGATTTCTGGATTTTGGTTTTAGATTCCGTCACTCACAGTTGAAGAGTACCTATGATAAAAATTACAGACTTCTACATGCTTTGTAAGTGGGAAAACCTGCAAATTCGGCAGTGTATCAAATACTTGTTCTCCCCACTGTACATACTCATGTACAGTTGTTATATCATATCACATACAATATTGCTAGTAATTCTTGGACCTAACTTACGTAGGCATTCACTCAGGAATGCATATTAGTATCCTGTCAGTTGCACCTTTTCTCATTGCTTTTAGTATATCGAATGTGCAATACGTGCAGTTGTCTGTAATTAAACCCTGTGCACTAAGGATTGTATTTTAAGGGAATTACTATTATTACCCCAAATGATATCATACACACATTTAGCTATTTAAGTATCTCTTCCTGTCATTTACCTGTACAGTTTGTGTAACCATGCAAGTATTCACTTATCTGTAAAGATAACTGTATATTTACCTGTACAGATAATTTAACCATGCAAAATATTCACTTACCTGTTCAGTTAGCCAGTCTGTCTATTAAGTAAACTATTATTACCCTCGCTCATATCATATGCATTTTTCTCTGCCAACGACCTGTATAGTATAGTTAACCATCCAACATCCACCAATGTATAGTGTACATATTCAGCCAACCACCCATAATATGCAATGTCTTTTTATAGATTTTTTTGCACTCCAGATATCTTGTATTTCTATACTTTTTCATACTGCCGCTCTATGTATCATGTACCGTGTATCTGTCTTTTGTGTACTTTCGTCGTGGCATTTTGCACCTGCCCTGTGTTTTGTTGTTGTAGCTGCTTGACGAAGAAATGTCCCCCTCAGGGATCAATAAAGTACCTATCTATCTATCTATCTATCTATCTATCTATCTATCTATCTATCTATCTATCTATC
Organism: Thymallus thymallus; assembly: GCA_023634145.1. Taxonomy (NCBI): domain Eukaryota; kingdom Metazoa; phylum Chordata; class Actinopteri; order Salmoniformes; family Salmonidae; genus Thymallus; species Thymallus thymallus. Next base: position 19,038,547 of record CM042379.1, on the reverse strand, counting down.
TATCTATCTATCTATCTATCTATCTATACTTTAAAAATCTTCCATTGATATACTATGGGCCCATACCCGTGTGACAACCAGCCCCATCTGAACTCTTGAGTTAAATGTTTAGCTAGCAATCACATGGATTGACCTAGCATCTAATAAATATACTGAAACTCTAACTATTCCCTTCCATTCTTAAACAAAAGTTACTAGAGATACGCTAAAACGTACAAAGTTACAGAAGACATTTTATACAAAAGTAAATATTTACTATTACATCAAAATTACATCAAAATGTGAAATGATTCCCTTACGCCAAGATTGTTAGCTCTCTATACAAACTGACAATATGAATGACCTCATACAAAGTCACACATTTGATGAGAAACATTTTACACAGCGCCCCCTAGTTTGGCTGTAATAAGCTCTGTGACAACCAACCGGTGTGAGATCCAACCACGCTATTCCAGGCCGCTAAATGTCTGCATGTGATGTAGTGGTTGAATCACAAAGGGTAAAGGAAACAAATACTTGAATCACTGCTTCATAAATTCCATAAGAATCGACGCTGGAGATGAGAAGCAGGTACGAGGAGTTAACATTTAATGGGACACAGACATACAGTGTATATATATATATATATATATACAGTGGGGAGAACAAGTATTTGTTACACTGCCGATTTTGCAGGTTTTTCCACTTACAAAGCATGTAGAAGTCTGTAATTTTTATCATAGGTACTCTTCAACTGTGAGAGACGGATTCTAAAACAAAAATCCAGAAAATCACATTGTATGATTTTTAAGTAATTAATTTGCATTTTATTGCATGACATAAGTATTTGATACATCAGAAAAGCAGAACTTAATATTTGGTACAGAAACCTTTGTTTGCAATTACAGAGATCATACGTTTCCTGTAGTTCTTGACCAGGTTTGCACACACTGCAGCAGGGATTTTGGCCCACTCCTCCATACAGACCTTCTCCAGATCCTTCAGGTTTCGGGGCTGTCGCTGGGCAATACGGACTTTCAGCTCCCTCCAAAGATTTTCTATTGGGTTCAGGTCTGGAGACTGGCTAGGCCACTCCAGGACCTTGAGATGCTTCTTACGGAGCCACTCCTTAGTTGCCCTGGCTGTGTGTTTCGGATCGTTGTCATGCTGGAAGACCCAGCCACGACCCATCTTCAATGCTCTTACTGAGGGAAGGAGGTTGTTGGCCAAGATCTCGCGATACATGGCCCCATCCATCCTCCCCTCAATACGGTGCAGTCGTCCTGTTCCCTTTGCAGAAAAGCATCCCCAAAGAATGATGTTTCCACCTCCATGCTTCACGGTTGGGATGGTGTTCTTGGGGTTGTACTCATCCTTCTTCTTCTTCCAAACACGGCGAGTGGAGTTTAGACCAAAAAGCTCTATTTTTGTCTCATCAGACCACATGACCTTCTCCCATTCCTCCTCTGGATCATCCAGATGGTCATTGGCAAACTTCAGACGGGCCTGGACATGCGCTGGCTTGAGCAGGGGGACCTTGCGTGCGCTGCAGGATTTTAATCCATGACGGTGTAGTGTGTTACTAATGCTTTGAGACTGTGGTTCCAGCTCTCTTCAGGTTATTGACCAGGTCCTGCCGTGTAGTTCTGGGCTGATCCCTCACCTTCCTCATGATCATTGATGCCCCACGGGGTGAGATCTTGCATGGTGCCCCAGACCAAGGGAGATGCAAATTAATTACTTAAAAATCATACAATGTGATTTTCTGGATTTTTGTTTTAGATTCCGTCTCTCACAGTTGAAGTGTACCTATGATAAAAAATTACAGACCTCTACATGCTTTGTAAGTAGAAAAACCTGCAAAATCAGCAGTGTATCAAATACTTGTTCTCCCCACTGTATATATACACAATACACTGGGGCCAAACGTTTGGAATATTACTCATTCAAGGGTGTTTCTTTATTTGCACTATTTTTTACATTGTAGAATAAAAGTGAAGATATCAAAACTATGACATAACACATATGGTTAAACAAATCAAAATATATTTGAGATTCTTCAATAGCCACCTTTGCCTTGATGACAGCTTTGCACACTCTTGGCATTCTCTCAACCAGCTTCATGAGGACCGCCACAGGAATGGAATACCCATAAATACGTCTGCTGCAGAGCATAAGTGCACAAAACTAACATTTATCGTTGAAATGTAATATAAATATAAACTATGCACCTTATGACTTTCATTAACACGCAGGCGTCACGCAGACATCAGTAAGGTGTCGGTATGACAACATGTTAGTTACACGCAGGCGTCACGCAGACGTCAGTAAGGTGTCGGTATGACAACATGTTAGTTACACGCAGGCGTCACGCAGACGTCAGTAAGGTGTCGGTATGACGACGTTAGTTACACGCAGGCGTCACGCAGACGTCAGTAAGGCGTTGGTATCATGTCATGTCAGTCAGACTTTCAATGGTAGGTGACAGCCATACGGTGGTACATTTGCCTAGGCTTAATTCTGGCACATATCACCCCCCATACTGCCTTGTCTGAATGTAGTCCTTTATCACCCTCCCCATACACGTGGGTGATTGAAAGATGAACTGAGGTCCGCACTCCAGTTCAGTTGGTGGTGGTAATGCACCTTAAAGTTGGTTGCCAACAAACATATAAAGTCCACAGAAGAAGACTACTACTGAAGGAGGAGTGATTACTAGACACTAACTAGGTTTCTGCTTTTATCTGTGGATTAAATGTCGTAGAGAACACATGACTCAAAATGGGTCAATATTCTACAAAGATTCCGAAAAAAAGGACTTTGTGCACTTCAGGTAAAATAACGACTCAATGTTTATATACCAGGACAAATTAGCTAGCAACAGCAAGCTAGCTATCTAAATGGCCATGAATGTTTAGTGTGTTTCGACCTGCCTCCAAATTAATATAGTTAGGTTCATTTTGATATTTCAACCTGCGTGTTCTGATTGCGTCTGGTGTGGATGGACAAAATCAACATGAACGCATGCGCGTGACAGGTCTAGTAAGCTTGTAATAATGGTTCTTAGGGCTGGGCGATAAGGGCAAAATATTGTATCATGTTTTTTTTATTGACTGTATGACGGTTTTTGACGGTATTTTATGTTTTTGAATGATAAAACTTCTAAATTTGCTTTATGAGTAGTGCGTGACCCTAGGATGGCAACACATACACTCTAAGTGATTTCAATGGGTCTTTCTCCATTTTGATTGTTTAATACTGTTCAATTCAACTTCAACCAAAACAAATTTCAGCACTTTTATAATTTCTGCATTTCCTGCACTCAATTGAGATAATTCCCACACTGGGCTGCACGATATGGGCAAAATAATCTAAGATTACTTTTTTACCAAATGTTGCAATTGCGATTTCACTTGCGATTTAGAGCAAAACACTCGGGTGAACTTTTGGAATCATGGAAATAGAATTACTATTCTAATTCTATAGTTAGAATATTATAGTGGGCACTTTGAACAGTGTTGTTTGACATGACAACAAATGAAAATGCCAGTGAGGAGTTATTGTGACAGGGTAGGAACTAAAGTGTTGATAAGTGTTTCCTAAGGGACCCTATAATCTTTGGCTACATTGAATGTTTTCTCTTAGCTACTTCATGTAGATAACATATTCTTGCTTTGCATATTTCTTTGATTTAGAAGATACTGTTGCACAAACTGCATGCTGATTTAGGTCTACACCATCAATGGTATTATCAGCTGTATAGCTAATTACGTTTGCTCTGACTCATTTATTAGCTAGCTATTAGCATTAGCGGCTAACAATTAGCGTCTCACAAGACTTAGGCCCAACCTGCTTAGAAAATACAAACTAGCTGTTTGCAGATGTAAGAAACACAAACTAATTGTGTCATTATAGAACACTAGTGGATTTATATTAAGAAGCAATGTGAAAACAGCATTGTTGTCATCAACATTGTTGCATGTGCTGCATTGGCCTACCTGGTTAAATAAAGGTTAAAAAAAAATTGACCAAGCAGACTGAACGCAAGTGTCTCGTGGTTGAGGAACAACAAATGCGACCTTTGAGTGACAGGGGGCGTGGCTAGGTCTGTGTGGAAAGCGGCATGGAGAGAAAGAGCAGAGAGATGACTCAAGTAGCGAAGTAAACTTTAAAAATGTACATTACACATGGCGTATCACATTTAACAAACCAAACTTTTAAATACCACTATAGAAGGTAAAGTGAAAACCCAAACCGGCATCAATATCGGTTGATCATAAAATACGGTATACCGCCCAGCCCTAGTGGTTCTTGCTTGCATTCAGTGATATAGTGCCTGTAATGCATTGGCTAATAGTAATAATGGTATTTATAGTTAGCAGTCACTTGATGCAGTCTAGCTAATAGTGGTTCCATCTAGCATTTACTGATTTAGCTAGTGCTTGTAATGCAATGGCTAAACATAATAACAGTATTTGTAGTAGTCCAGATGTTCTAGTTACTGTTATTGGCTTTGTAGCTGTTTTGAAATTATGCATTTAGTAAACAATTTCTAATGGGCTGTATTCATGTATTATTGAGAGATTTGAAATTGGTTGTTTCATTCATTCAAAGTCAGTCATAAAAGTCACTTAATTCAAAGTCACTTTTCAGAGAGGATGTCAAAATGTTCTTCAGTCACAACACAAAATTGTCCAAGCCCTCTGCACCAACACCAACACAAATGGTGCACGAACACTGGCCCAAGGTAAGAAGACACTCTGGACCCCTGTGTGAATGAGATGTACTGGTTTCTGAGTTTGGTCATCTTAATGGATCTACTCAGGGCCAGCACTGTCCACATTTACTGAGCGCCGACCAAGATGTCTGCTTTGCGACTAGCTCTTAGGAAACTCTGCAGTATTTTGTTTGTTTATGTACTTTTTTTTAAACGTTATTAGCTCAGGAATTGTTTTGTGTCATTACATACAGCTGGGAAGAACTATTGGATATTAGAGTGGCGGTAACTCACCTGAACCAGCAGCATTACAACCAGGATTACGACTTCCCCGGAGCAGATCCTTTGTTCGCGCTCCCTAGTGCAATTCAACTTATTCCAGATGCCGATGGTATGTCCTGTGTCCGCTTCCCGCACCAGACATTCAGTGCGCAGCTCCAACCCAGTCAGTCCTGTATCAGCCTCCTGCATCAGGTCTCCAGTGCGTGTGTCCCGTCCGGTACGTCCAGTGGATCCACGCCCCAGATCTCCCGTACGTCTCCCCAGCCCGGTCCGCAACTCGGAGCCTCCAGTGACGGTCCACAGCCCGGAGCCTCCAGGTAATGTCCCCACCGCTGCGCCAGTGCCCTGTCCAGGCACGGTGTCCAGTTCTGCTCCGAGGTCGGAGCTTCCCTCTGCGCCGGTGCCCAGTCCAGGCCCGGCATCCAGCCCAGCTCCATGGCCGGAGACGTCCACTGCGCCGGGGTCCAGACAGGACCTGGCGTCCAGCCCAGCTCCGATGACGGATCTTTCCTCTGCGCCGGTGCCCAGTCCGGGAATGGTGCCCAGTCCGGAACCGGTTGTCAGCCCCGCTCCAGTGCCGTAGCAGTCCGCTCCACCGGTGCCCCTTTGGTAAAGGAATTTGTATGTTTAATGTTAATGACTAAGATGTTTCACCCTGAAACGTTGTAATGTGTGAGATGTATTAGAATTACAAGATTATGATTCTAAGAATGTGCGAACATAGACAATGTTCAGACCAGGTTAGAATGTTACCATTTGGTAGAGGAGTCAGGATGTGGTTAAGACAATGAAGCAGACAAGACCATTTGTGAAAGCTGTTAGACCTGCAGGAGATAATGCGGCCATAAAAGTTCACAGGGCCCCATCCATCAGGATTGGGGCCTGGTCTTTGAGGTGTGAGTAAACATTAGCAACTGAAGAGGGTCTTTGAAGACAGATCCTGAGAACTTGCAGGCCATAAAACAGGGTGGAGACTTTGCTGACTGGATTTTATAAAAGTGTTTTGTGTCTTGTCTTTCGGCAGAGCTCTCTGAATAAACAACTGATCTGTTGCAGACTGAGACTTTGCTTAATTCTTTATTAACCAGAATCTTACAACCTCTGGGAATTAATCAAAGCTAGAGTAATAGTTCATTTAGAGCATTGAGACAGAAATTCTCGTGACACCCTTCCAGGACTGGTCGCCAGCCCCGCTCCAGTGCCGGAGCAGTTCGCTCCACCGGTGCCTAGTCCGGGCCCGGTCGCCATCCCCGCTCCATGGACGGAGCCGTCCTCCACACCGGTGCCCAGCCTGGGACCGGTCGACAGCCCCTCTCCAGAGCCAGAGCTGCCTGCCACACCGGTGCCCAGTCCGGGCCCGGTCTCTACTCCAGCTCCATGGCTGGAGCCTTCCACTGCGCTGGTGCCCAGTCCGGGATCTGCATCCAACACAGCTCCAAGGCTGGAGCCTTCCTCTGCGCGGGTGTCCAGTTCTGCTCCGATGGCAAAAGCCCTGAACCCAGTGCCCCATGCTGCTCTTAGAGGGGAGCCGCCACCGGATGGGGGACTACGCCCTGCGCCGGGGCCAGAACTGCCACCGACGCCAGTTGTCCTCCCAGACCCTCCCCATTTATGTGTCAGGTTTTGCGGTCGGAGTCCGCACCTTTAGGGGGCGGTACTGTCAGCCTCTGGCTTTCTCTATGGTTATTAAGGTCAGGGCTTGATAGAGGAAGTCTAGCAGACTTTATGGTGGTTTTGTGTTGGCCCACAGTATGGGTGGTTCATTGTAGTGTTTAAGTTCATTGTGATTGGACACTCACGTTACAGTCGTGTTCCTTTCATTGTTTATTGTTTTGTTTGCCAGTTCGCTCAAATAAAGGATGTCGAACTATAACTGCTCTGCGCCTTGGTCGATCTTTACACCACGTGACAGTAAACTGGAAACCACATATCCTGAGGCTGCATTTATTGTAGCTGGGGATTTTAACAAAGCAAATTTGAGGCTAAGGCTCACAAAATTATTCCAACACATCGACTGCCGTACTTGCGGGAAAAATACATTGGACCTCTGCTACACTTCCCCGCCCACCATTCGGCAAATCAGACCACGATTAAATTTTGCTCCTGCCCTCCTATAGGCAGAAACTCAAACAGGAAGTACAGGAAGTAATGCTGGTCTGACCAATCGGAATCCACGCTTCAAGATTGTTTTGATCACGTGGACTGGGACATGTTCAGGTTAGCCTCAGATAATAATATCGACATATACGCAGAAACGGTGAATGAGTTTATCAGGAAGTGCATAGGAGATGTTGTACCCACTGTGACTATTAAAACATACCACAACCAGAAACCTTGGATAGATGGGAGCATTCGCGCAAAACTGAAAATGCGAACCACCGCATTTAACCAGGGCAAGAAGACTGGGAATATGGAAGAATACAAACAGTGCAGTTATTTCCTCCGCAATGCAATTAAGCAGGCTAAATGTCGATATAGGGATAAAGTTGAGTCACAGTTCAATGGCTCAGACACGAGACGCATGTGGCAGGGTCTACAGACAATCACGGATTATAATAGGAAAACCACCCACGTCGCTTACTCCGACATCTCGCTTCCAGACAGGCTGAACACCTTCTTCGCTCGCTTTGAGGATAATACAGTGCCACCGACACGGCCCGCTACCAATGACTGTGGGCTCTCCTTCTCAGTGGCTGACGTGAGTAAGACATTTTAAGCGCGTTAACCGTTGCAAGGCTGCTGGCCCAGATGGTATCCCTAGCCGCGTCCTGAGAGCATGCGTAGATCAGCTGGCTGTTGTGTTTACTGATATATTCAATCTCTCCCTATCCCAGTCTTCAGTCCCCACATGCTTCAAGATGGCCACCATTGTCCCTGTACCTAAGAAAGCAAAGGTAACTGAACTAAATGACTATCGCCCAGTAGCACTCACCTCTGTCATCATGAAGTGCTTGAGAGACTAGACAAGGATCATATTACCTCCACCTTAACTGCCACCCTAGACCCCCTTCAATTTGCTTACCGTCCCAATAGATCCACAGATGATGCAATCGCCACCACATTGCCCTATCCCATCTGGATAAGAGGCATACCTATGTAAGAATGCTGTTCATTGACTATAGCTCAGCATTCAACACCATAGTACCCTCCAAGCTCATCATCAAGCTCGAGGGCCTGGGTCTGAACCCCGCCCAGTGCAACTGGATTCTGGACTTCCCGATGGGTCGCCACCAGGTGGTGAGGGTAGGAAACAACACCTCCTCCTAGCTGATCCTCAACACTGAGGGTGTGTGCTCAGCCCCCTCTTGTACTCCCTGTTCACCCATGACTGCATGGCCAAGCACGCCTCCAACTCAATCATCAAGTTTGCAGACGACACAACAGTGGTAGGCTTGATTACCAACAACGATGAGACTACAGGGAGAAGGTGAGGGCTCTGGGAGCATGGTGCCTGGAAAATAACCTCTCACTCAACATCAGCAAAACTAAGGAGATGATCGTGGACTTCAGGAAACGGCAGAGGACGCACTCCCCGATCCACATCGATGGGACCACAGTGGAGAAGGTGGAAAGCTTCAAGTTCCTCGGCGTACACATCACTGACAAACTGAAATGGTCCACCCACACAGACAGTGTGGTAAAGAAGGCGCAACAGCGCCTCTTCAACCTCAGGAGGCTAAAGAAATTTGGCTTATCTCCAAAAACCCTCACAAACGTCTACAGATGCACTATTGAGAGCATCCTGTCGGGCTGCATCACCGCCTGGTACGGCAATTGCACCGCCCATAACAGCAAAGCTCTCCAGAGGGTGGTGTGGTCTTCCCAACGCATTACTGGGGGCAAGCGTCCCGCCCTCCTGGACACTTACAGCACCAGTTGCCACAGGAAGGTCAAAAAGATCATCAAAGACATCAACCACCCGAGCCACTGCCTGTTCACCCTGCTATCATCCAGAAGGTGAGGTCAGTACAGGTGCATCAAAGCTGGGTTCGAGTGACTGGAAAACAGATTCAATCTCAAGGCCATCAGACTGCTAAACAGCCATCACTAACACACCAGAGGTGGCTGCCTACAGACACTGATTAGAAATCACAGGCCACTTTAAGGAATAGAACACTAGACACTTTAATAATGTATCCGTATCTGCATCACTCATCTCTATGTATAAACTGCACTCCACACTATTCTATGGTATCTTAGTGACTCAATTTGTGTGTACATATTGCATCACCCATCTCATATGTATATACTCTATACTACGCCACTGACTGCTAAACAACCATCTCTAGCACATCAGAGACTGCTGCCTATAGACATAGATTAGGAATCACCAGCCACTTTAAGGAAATGAAACACTAGTCACTTTAATAATATTTCCATATCTTGCACTACTCATCTCATATGTTTAAACTGTACGCTATACTATTCTTCGGTAGTCACTTAGTCACTTAATCGTGTTACCACTGTGTATTCTGCAAACTGTAAAGCTTACTATACCACTGTATCTTAGTCCAATGCCGCCCTGACATTTGTATATATATTCTCAATCAATTCCTTACTTAGATTTACTGTTTGTGTATTTGGGTATATGTGTCACTTTCCACTTACACCCACACATTTAGCTGTCTTGGGCGGAAAGACACAACTACTGTCCCAAGCAGGGTTGGCAAAGAGCACCTCCAGCGAGTGGGGTTGGGTGCGAGGCACCTGAACTTTCGAGGTATGCCATCTGACAAAGGTTGTGCTGGAAAAAGAATCATGGTCACATCACAAAAGGGAGCCCTCAACCAGACATTTAAAGTTAATCAACAGAGTGAACCAAATAGTTTTGTAATATTGTAACAATTTGATTAATGGTGTGCATAGGCATGCACAAATCTAAGTTTTAGAACTTATAACTTTAATGTATAGGGAGTTTCTTGTTGAATTATATGCAAATTTGAATTCAATTTGCATAGTGTATAATACTGGACCCTAGATCGGCCCCCGTTCGACCAAACATTAGAACGGGCAAGATCTAAAACGTTGACCGTGGTATGATTGTTGGTGCCACACATGGTGGTTCCAGCATCTCAGAAACAGCTGCCCTCCTGGGATTTTTACGCACTACAGTCTCTAGAGTTTACAGAGAATTGTGCGATAAGTGAGTGGCAGTTCTGTGGGCAAAAACATCTTGTTAATGAGAGGTCAGATGAGAATGTCCAGACTCGACTTCCGGGTGTCATGGAGAGCGAGTGAGTAGCTCCGTTGCACTTACTATTCCTTTTTGCAATTTGCATTTAACTCAATCAGCACTGTCACAGCGTATTGTCTGTTTGTTTAATTTGTCTTTGTTTAAGTGTTGTTTAATTACCTTTTCGTGTCGGATGTCTCGGTCTTTGAAGTCCAAACGTGCGGCAGAAGTGACTCCTAGCATGGCAGATAGTGTCCATAATAATGGCGCGGCTTCCGGTCCCGGCTCTCAAGCGATCACTCGCGCAGACCTCCATGATTTTCGGGTAGCTATATTCGCCGACCTACCGGCCCTGATTGCTACCCAGGTGCAGTCGGTTATCGAGGCGGTTCTGAAGCCGGCTATTGACGCGGCTCTGGGTCCCATCTCTTCAGCCCTGGATGGCCTTAGGGTCGCTGTCGAGGCACAGGGTCGCCGAATCTCTGACCTCGAGCGGGGTCTATCCGACTACAGCGACCGGGTCGTCACTCTAGAGCTAGCTGTCACGCGCCTTAACTCTCAATGCGTGCAGATGGCTGACAAGATAGACGATCTCGAGTCGAGATCGCATCGCTGCAACCTGCGTGTTGTGGGTATCCCTGAAAGAGTGGAGGGGGCGGATCCAGTGGCCTTCATGTCCGTTTTCTTTACGGAGGTCCTCGGCAATTCTCTTGCGCCCTCCCCCATAAAGCTGGACAGAGCTTATCGCCTCGGCCCCCCTCCCACGGGCAACGCTGTCAACGCAAGACCGAGAGTGGTGATCGTGAAGTTTCACAACTTCAGGGACAAGGAGGCAATCATCCGCAGGCCCGCGAAGGAACAACTACTTTTCCGCGGCAAGAAAGTCCACATCTTCCCGGACTTCACGTCTGTTGTGGCCAAGAAAAGGGCAGCATTTCTTGACGTGAAACGCATTCTCTACGAGAAGAAAGTCCGGTTCTCCTTGCGTTTCCCAGCGAAGCTGCATGTCGACCACAACGGTGAGAACCTTAGGTTCGATTCTCCTGAAGAGGCAAAAGCCTGGCTCGGCCGAAATGTTTGATTTTGTAAGTCTACGTTTTTGCCAGCCTTCTCATTGATATGTAGCCTAAGGATCAGCCACTCCTCTACATCTTAGGTACGCCTGTCTCTGGGGAAAAAAAACTATAGCCACTACAGTGTGTTTATTTCAAAGTAGCAATTCATGTTTAATTTCATTTTTATGACTGTTTTGTTTGTGTGTGTGTGTGTGTGTGTGTGTGTGTGTGTGTGTGTGTGTGTGTGTTATTTTTTAGTTATTTTTCAATCGTTAATTTACTGACTGGCTAATTGGATTGTTAATTTGTTATTTATTTTATAAATTTTTACTCCCATATAGGCTTGGATACAGATATCCCTCTTCCTAGCTAGAGGGTATTTTTTTAAAAATGTTTTTTAAATATATATATATATATATATTTTTTTTTTTATTATTATTATTATTTTTTTTTTTTTTTTTTCGTCTAATGTGTATTGGTAAATAAATGTATGTATAGATTTTTTCTTACGTAGGATGGCATACTAGTATACGACTGTATAGCTTCCCGTATTCACCTCATACTTGCCTGGGGTATTGTGTTTATATGTTCACAGAACTTTATCATATACACATTTTCTATTTCAATTAGATTTTTGACCACTATGTATGTAGGCATGGGTGTGTGTGTGTGTGTGTGTGTGTGTGTGTCTGTGCACATCTTAAAAGTATGTGTGTGGGCTTGTGGCTGGGTTTGGTGGTGGCTGCGTATCCATTTGTGTGTTTGTGTACAATAGATAGATAGATAGGTACTTTATTGATCCCCCGGGGGGGAAATTTCATTATCAAGCAGCTACAACAAAACACAGGGCAGGTGCAAAATGCCACAACGAAAGTACACAAAAGACAGATACACGGTACATGATACATAGAGCGGCAGTATGAAAAAGTATAGAAATACAGGATATCTGGAGTGCAAAAAAAAAGCTATAAAAGGACATTGCATAGTATGAGTGGTTGGCTGAATATGTACACTATACATCGGTGGATGTTGGATGGTTAACTATACTATACAGGTTGATGGCAGAGAAATACTTCAGTAGCTAATGCGTATGATATGAGCGAGGGTAATAATAGTTTACTTAATAGACAGACTGGGTAAATGAACAGGTAAGTGAAAATTTTGCATGGTTAAATTAGCTGTACAGTTAGGTACACAGTTATATTTACAGATAAGTGAATACTTGCATGTTTACACAAACTGTACAGGTAAATGACAGGAAGAGATACTTTAATAGCTAAATGTGTGTATGATATCATTGGGGTAATAATAGTAATTCCCTTAAAATACAGTCCTTAGTGCGCAGGGTTTAATTACAGACAACTGCACTTATTGCACATTTGATATACTAAAAGCAATGAGAAAAGGTGCAACTGGCAGGATACTAATATGCATTCCTGAGTGAATGCCTAGGTCCAATAATTACTTACAATATTGCATGTGATATAATATAACAACTGTACATGGGTATGTATATACAGACCTGTATGAATAAGTAGGTCCTGAGTGGATGAGTGCTGACGGAACAGAGTTACTCACGGATGGATGCATAATTGTTAAACTAGGTCCTAGCACCCCAACAGTTCCAGATCTATGTTGCCGACGGCACGGCACCCCGGTGAGGCATTATATAGTCTCATAGCCGCCGGCAGGAAGGACCTCCTGTAGCGCTCTCTGGCACACCGTGGTGGGATCAGTCTGTGACTGAAAGAGCTCCTCTGCGTCATAACCATAGCGTGCAGAGGGTGGGTGACGTTGTCCATGATGGCCAGCAGTTTGGCCAGGATCCGTCTCTCCGCCACCTCCTCTAGAGTGTCAAGGCTCATCCCCAGGACAGAGCTAGCCTTCCTGATCAGCTTATTTACCCGAGAAGCATCACCGGCTTTGATGTTTGCTCCCCAGCACACCACTGCAAAAAAGATGGCACTGGCCACCACAGACTGGTAGAAGGTATGCAGTAGTTTACTGCACACGTTGAAGGACCTGAGCCTCCTCAGAAAGTAGAGTCGGCTCTGGCCCTTTTTGTACAGGGCCCCGGTGTTACCAGCCCATTCCAGTCTGTTGTCCATATGGACACCCAAGAACTTGTATGACTCAACCATTTCCACATCCATCCCCTTTATAGGGACTGCAGTCAGTTGTGCCTTGGTTCTCCTGAAGTCCACCACCATCTCCTTAGTTTTGCTGATGTTGAGCTGAAGGTGGTTCTGCTCACACCACAACACAAAGTCACTGATTGTGCTCCTGTACTCCTCCTCCTGCCCACCCCTGATGCACCCTACAATAGCAGAGTCATCCGAGAACTTCTGTAGGTGGCATGTTTCAGAGTTATATCTGAAGTCTGAGGTGTAGAGGGTGAACAGGAAGGGGGACAGGACCGTACCCTGGGGGGCCCCTGTGTTGCTAACTGCCCGTTCTGACACACAGCTCTGTAGTCGCACAAATTGTGGCCTACCGGTCAGGTAGTCCGTGACCCAGGAGACTAAGGGTCCTTCCACTTTCATCCTCCTCATCTTCTCACCCAGTAGCAGGGGCTGAATGGTATTGAAGGCACTGGAGAAGTCAAAAAAACATGACCCTCACAGTGCAACCTGCGTTGTCCAGGTGAGAGTAGGCCCTCTGCAGAAGGTAGATGATTGCATCATCCACCCCGATGTTGCGCTGGTATGCAAACTGCAGGGGGTCCATTGATGAACACACCAGGGGTCTGAGGTGAGCGAGGACTAACCTTTCCAGGGTCTTCATGATGTGGGATGTTAGCGCTACAGGTCTGAAGTCATTCAGGACAGTGGGGTGTGCCTTCTTGGGCACTGGGACGAGGCAGGATGTTTTCCACAGCACAGGGACCCTTTCTAGGCTCAGGCTAAGGTTGAAAAGACGCTGGAGTATTCCACACAGTTGGTCAGCACAGACCCTCAGCACCCTTGGGCTGATGCCATCAGGGCCCGCCGCTTTCCACTGGTGTAGTCTCTCCAGCTCTCTCTTCACTTGGTTGGTGGTGAAAGCCAGCCCAGGTAGGGAGGTGGGGGGAAGGGGGGTGTTGAGGATCAGTCCAGGGGGGGCAGGGGCGGAGGTGGGGTCACTGATTGTCTCAGCAGAGGTGCTGTGAGCAAAGTGGGGGTGGGATAGCCGTGAGGGTGTGTGGTCTGGGGAGCTGGAGGGGAGGTGGACAGGGCCAGTATCAAACCTGTTAAAAAATTGGTTCAGCTCATTGGCTCTGTCCTGGGTCCCCTCCGTCTGCCCACTGTTTGACTTTTTGAAGCCAGTGATATTTCTCATACCCTTCCACACCTCTCTCACCTGGCTCTGCCTCAGCTTGTCCTCCATCTTCTCCTTATACACTCTCTTCCCCTCAGCAATCCGCAACTTCAGCTCCCTCTGGACGCATTTCAATTTGTCCTTGTCCTTCTCCTTGAAGGCCCTCTTCTTCTCATTCAGCAGGGCCTTCAGGTCGCTGGTGACCCAGGGTTTATTGTTTGGGAAACAGCGTACCTTCCTGGTGGGTACAGTGTTGTCTACACAAAAATTAATATAGTCTTATGCAGTCAGTGAGTCCATCGATGTCCTCCCCATGAGCCTCGCAGAACACATCCCAGTCTGTTGTTTCAAAGCAGTCCTGTAGGGCCTCATTCGCCTCCGGGGACCATCTCCTAATAGTCCTGGTGGTTGCAGGCTGCTGTTGGACCATAGGCCTGTAGAGGGGGGTGAGGTGGACAAGGTTGTGATCCGATCTATATGTGATCATGTGTCTTATGGTCTCAATGTGTGTGCGCTTCTGGCTGCCTGTATGTTTAGAAATTATTCCTTGTGCTCATGTTGGTTTGTTTATGTAGACATGCTTGCAAGTATAAGCACCTTTGTGTGTAATTTCTTTTGGTGATGTATAGTTAGGTTGCTGTGTTCTAACACATTGTTTAAATTGCTAAATGCATAGAGTTCTTTTAAGTTGTATATGTGCGACGGCGTCTCCCACGTTCACTGCTTAATATGCACGGGAGCTACGTCAGGGTTTTGGTGCTATCTCCGGATGTGGAGACTGGGTACTTGGGAGGGGGCGTAATTTGTTTGTATGGATGTATTTCTGTCATTAGATGTGTGTTCTCTCCCTTTCTCTTTTCTGTTTTTTTCACTAAAGCTTGGCCGGTCTCTTAATTTCTCCTCTTTAAATAGTTAACATGGCTAGCTCCAGTAGTTTTGGTGGAAGTGCGCCTGCACCTATTAAGTTCATATCTTGGAACGTAAAATCGATGAACACCCCAGTTAAGAGGTCTAGGGTCCTCTCTCATTTGAAAAAGCTTGGAGCGGATGTGGTTTTCTTACAGGAGACACATCTTTGCATTAATGACCACTCAAGGTTACAAAACTCTAGATATAGCCAAGTTTTTCACTCCCTTTTTAACTCCAAAGCAAGGGGGGTTGCAATCTTGGTTAGCAGCAGAGTACAGTTTACTGTGTCCAATGTTATCTCTGACAGCAATGGCAGATATTTAATCATAACCGGCACTCTCTGGCACACGCCTGTGGTGCTGGTTAACGTGTATGCCCCAAACTTTGATGACGTTTGTTTTGCCAACCACTTGCTGGGGAAAATCCCTTCCTTGGATACCCACCGTTTGATATTTGGCGGGGATCTGAACTGGGTTGCTAGTCCAGCTCTGGACCGCTCCAACCCACGGAATGCCTCTCCTTCTGCTTCTGCTTTTCTGATTTTATGGTTGAGAATGGGTGTACTGATCCGTGGAGATTTCTTTACCCCCAGGCAAGAGAATATTCTTTTTTTTCACATGTGCACCACTCTTTTTCTCGTATTGACTATTTTTTTATTGATCAGGCGCTGCTTCCAAATGTGACCTCCTCTGAATACTTACCCATTGTAATTTCGGACCATGCCCCGCTAGCCCTGGATATTGTTCTGTCAGTGCAACCTCGTTCTCCTCCCTGTTGGAGATTCAATTCCCTTCTCCTTTCTGACATAGACTTCGGTAATCTCATTTCCACCTCCATTGATAACTATCTCTTTTCCAACCAGACAGATTCCACGTCTCACTCTCTTTTATGGGAGACACTCAAAGCCTACCTGAGGGGGGTTATTATCTCCTACTCTTCTTATTTAAACAAAACCCGTAGGGCTAAACTTGAGGAGCTTTCCTCGGCCATCCTTGACTTGGACCGACGATATGCCTTGGCCCCTTCCCCTGAGCTATATAAACAGCGCTTAAACTTACAGTCTGAATTCAACCTTGTTTCTACTAAGGATGCTGAGCGGTTGCTTTTACGCTCACGTGCTACCTATTTTGAGCATGGAGACAGGGCCACTCGCCTGCTGGCACATCAATTGAAACGACGGTCTGCTACGCGGCTGATTCCCCAAATTGCAGATGCCTCCCAAACTTTGACCTTGGATCCTAAAGGAATCAATGACACCTTTACATCCTTTTACTCCTCCCTATACACGTCAGAGTCCCCGACAGACAAGTCCAAAATGAAACAATTTCTGGACTCATTGGACACCCCTGTGGTTGACGCTGACTCTACGGCTCACCTTGATTCCCCTCTCACCCTTGAGGAAGTGGTTATATCTATTAAATCAATGCAGAGTAGCAAGGCCCCGGGGCCTGACGGCTTTCCCACTGAGTTTTTTAAGAAATTCCAGGTCAAGTTAGCACCCTTACTACTATCTGTATACAACGAGTCGCTTGAACGCGGCACATTGCCCCTGACCTTAACGCAGGCATCCATAGCGCTGCTTCTTAAAAAAGGAAAAGACCCCACTTCCTGTTCTTCGTATAGGCCCTTAAGCCTCCTTAATGTAGATGTTAAGGTGCTTGCGAAGCTTATCGCACAACGCTTGGAGACGGTCCTACCGGGAATCATTTCGGAGGAGCAAACTGGCTTTATCAAGGAGAGACATTATTTTTTCAACATTCGGACTTTGTTTAATATTATTTATTCCAAGCAAGTCTCTGAGTGCCCTGAGCTGGTAATCTCTCTGGATGCGGAGAAGGCTTTTGATAGAATTGAGTTTTGCTCGTGGATCCGCCTACTGTACGCATCCCCTCAGGCCAGTGTCTGCACTAACGACACCCGTTCCAACTATTTTGCCCTGGGACGCGGCACTAGGCAGGGTTGTCCTCTGTCCCCCCTACTGTTCGCCATTGCGATTGAGCCCCTTTCTGTTGCCTTGCGAGCATCTCCCATGTTTCAGGGTGTTTCACGGGAGGGGATTGAGCACAGGTTGTCGTTGAATGCCGATGATTTGCTGCTCTATGTCAGTAACCCGGTGGTTTGCCTGCCCTCTATTCTTTCTATTTTGGACAACTTTGGGTCTTTCTCAGGTTACAAATTAAATCTCCAGAAGAGCGAATGCTTTCCAGTAAACCCGGCGGCACTCCAGCTACGTCAGTCTGACTTGCCTTTCCAGCTCAGCCGCTCTGGCTTTCAATATCTGGGAGTGAATGTGACTCGGTCTTTTCCCTCTCTTTTCTCTGCGAACTTTGCTCCCCTTCTCACACAGATGAAGTCTGATTTTCAGAGGTGGGGTAATTTACCTCTTACACTCATAGGAAGGATTAATGCAGTTAAGATGAATAGTCTGCCTAAATTCCTCTATCTTTTTCAGTCTATTCCCCTTTTTCTGCCGAGGAACTTTTTCAAGTTAATTGACCAGGCCATCACATCATTCATATGGGCAGGTAATGTACCCAGAGTCAGTAGAGCTCTACTTCAGAGATGCAGATTTAGTGGCGGTCTGGCTTTACCCAACTTTCTATACTACTACTGGTCGGCCAATTTTCAGAAACTGCCATTCTGGCTACATGCTTCAGACTCCCAATGGTGCCACCTTGAGTCACGCTCCTGCATCTCTACTTCTCTACCTGCCCTGCTCTGCTCTTCCCTCCCAATAGCACCTTCCCGTTATAGCATGGTGCTTGCAAAGTTGAATTCCCACTGGGGCCATTCATGAAATTCATGAATGCACTACTGTAAGTCACTTTGGATAAAGAGTCTGCTAAATGACATTGCAAGTTATGAAAGTTGAGCCTTGAGGTAACTAGTTGTAGTGTATTGATGTGTCCACCAGGTAGCGCTCTTACCTTGAAGCTGCTGGTGAACAGTTCCAGTCTGGTGTTCAGTTCTCTGTTGTAGTAGAGACCCTGCAGTGCTGTCAGACACTTTAGACGCACCCCGCCTTGCTAAAAAAATTACACACACTAACACGCACATACAACTGTTAGTATCTGATATAACTATCTCCTCGGCTCAACTCTTCAAGTCAATCACAGGTTGAAAGGAAGGGTGAGAATGAAAGGGAGAATGAAGGTGCAGCTGTCCCTAGAGCTAGTGGGACAAGTGCCTCCACCGGTTGTAGATTTGGTAATGGAGGAGTGTCTGGAGACAGGTTCAGATGAGGGTTTGTATTCTGAAGGTTTACAGATCAGTTTTAAGGGAAAAGTGTCAGGGTCTGACTTTTTGTCTTGTGGGCGGCAGGTAGCAGATTGGTTAGAGTGTTGGGCCCGTAACCGAAAGGTTGCTGGGTAGAATCCCCGAGCTGACAAGGTAAAAATCTGTCGTTCTGCCTCTGAACAAGGCAGTTAACTCACTGTTCCTAGGCTGTCATTGTAAATAAGAATTTGTTCTTAACTGACTTGCCTAGTTAAATAAAGGTAAAATGAAAATAAATAAATTGTGGGGACTATCAGGGCTTGTGTTCAGGGATGCCTCTAGGCATCTCTATGTTTGTTTGTTGGCTATCCCCAATTAGAGGCAGCTGCTCTGCATTGTCTCTAATTGGGGATCCTCTTTAAGGTTCGGTTTGTTTGTGCTAGTTACATATCATATCATGGTTGCATCCTCTCCTTTTTGTTGTTTTGTAAAACCAAATAAAGGAATGTCTATCTACTACAGCTCTGCGCCTCGGGTCCTGCGTACCAACCGTTACAATAAGTAATTGAGCACAACTTAGGACTAATTATTAATGTTACGATTTTCAGGTGTAGTACTTTTATATGATACATTTATTTGTATTCAATCTCCTTTCATTACAAACACTTACATTCAATACTCACCTTGTGAAAATCGTGTGGACATAATGATACATACTGATTATTTGATATTTTTTTATATCAACAGCAAGTTCATCTGGCACTTCATCAGCAAGTGGTCCAGTATACACAGATGATGGTAAGTACAATGTCAATGTTCAGAATAACCTATTATTTAGTATACAGTATCAACTGTCTCTGATGGTAAAGATTTACACAAACATTTATTTACTTGTCACACCTCATTGGACTGCTAATTATTGCGCATTTTGGACATTGCAGGTGATTCAGTGAACAATTTATTTGCATTTAATTTACAGTTAAGGTAGTGTTTTGGGTATGCATCTATTTCTCAGAGAAATGCGGTTAACAATCTACATTGCTGTTAAGCTTGGGTTACAGAACCAAATCCGGACAAGGCAGCTCAACTGTTCACATACTCAACACTTCAGTCCACCAATTACAAAGACCACCTGACCTTCACCTTGAGCTTGAAGGATTCCTTAGTGGAAAGGAACCGGGCCATCATCCTTTCCTACAAAAGGCCAAGGGTGGAGTGGGCTAATGCAGTGCCGATTGATTGGTAAAAATCTAAATTCTCAAAATAGACAGAACCTAGTATGACGTTTTATTAAAACAACCTATAATGAGTAATGTTGACATGCAAAGTTCCACCAAAGTTTATTCTAAAATCATTTAAAATTAAAATGTCTTATTATTTTAGATTTTCAGTCAGAGGCACTTTTGACTTACATAATTCTACAACAGTGGTCTCAACAATGGCATCCAATGGCTATGTTTGCTGAGCTTGTGTAACTCTACATTGACTGATTTCAAATATGTTTACAAGGTGACTCTGCCATTGGAGAGGGTGTCACCAGGTATGTCCTGTCCACTGTCATGGAAAATCTACTAAATGGATTCCTACTTGATGAAGAGAAAGGTATTTTTAATATATTGATTTATAGACTTGTAGATTATGTGGAACAGTTTTTCCCCAAGTCAGTCAATAGGACATGTTTATTCTCAGGAGCGAAGACCTTGCTCTTTGAGGGCGAACAGGGCCGTCTTGTTCATTCCACATCTCAGGGACTTTTGTAAAGTTATTTTTTTTTTTGTAGTAGCTGGACTAAGCCCTGCTATCATACGTGTACTGTTTGGCGGAGAACCAGAGACGGCACCGATAACCCTATCTGACTGCGTGAACCATGATGTCCGGGATGTCATCCAGTTGGTTCGGAGAAACATTTTTATCTTTTGGTGCCTTGTGTGTTACAGACATCACTAGCCCTGTCTGTTGTCCTGTTGTGCTGTCTCTCCGATTGCCGGTGCGCAGGCTGAGGTCCTCACTTCCAATAAAAGCTTTGGACGGCCGACCAGTGGGTACCGGGTCCATTATCCACGTGACTCGACCACTCACCCTCACCATCAACGGCTGCCAGCGGGAGAGACTGGAACTCATGGTCATGAACTCATCCATTCATCCGATCATCCTGGGTCTTCCCTGGCTCCAAAAGCATGACCCCAACATCGCATGGAGCAAGAGGAAGATCCAGGACTGGTCATCCAGATGCCGGAGGACTTGCCTTAACATCACCTGCGTTTCAACATCGGTGGAGAGCCCGGAGTGCGCCCTTCAGCCCAATGGTCCACGGGAGTACTCTGATCTCCCTCCTCACAGATCCTGGGACTGTGCCATTGACCTATTGCCCGGAGATGGATCTACCCGCTCTCTGTGGCCGAGTCTTCGGCAATGGAGAACTACAGCGAGTGAAATAAGTTTTGAACACGTCACCATTTCTCTCAGTAAATATATTTCCAAAGGTGCTATTGACATGACATTTTCACCAGATGTTGGTAACAACCCTAGTAATCCATACATACAAAGAAACCAAAACAAATAAGTTCAGAAAGTTATGTGTAATAATGTGAAATGACACAGGGAAAAAGTATTGAACACATGAAGAAAGGGAGGTTCAAAAAGGCATGGAAAGCCAAGACAACAGCTGAAAACTATCAGTAAATAAAAATCTATCCAGCCCCCTGTCAGTGCAAATTAATATCAGCTGGTTCAGTCCCAACTGATGGCCTACAAAAAGGTCTCATTGCCAAGGTGTCAGACAAGACACATCTCATGATGGGTAAAAGCAAAGAGCTGTCTCAAGACCTTCGCAACCTAATTGTTGCAAAACATAATGATGGCATTGCTTATAGGTGCATTTCTAAGCTTCTGAATGTTCCAGTGAGCACTGTTGGGGCCATAATACGGAAGTGGAAAGACAATCATTTCACCATAAATTTGCCTCGACCAGGTGCTCCTTGCACGATTTCTGACAGAGGAGTGAAAATAATAATCAGAAGAGTTGTCCAAGAGCCAAGGACCACTTGTGGAGAGCTTCGAAAAGACCTGCAATTAGCAGGTACTGTTGTCTCAAAGAAAACAGTAAGTAATGCACTCCACCGCCATGGCCTGTATGCACGCTCACCACGCAAGACTCCATTGCTGAAAAAAAAGCATGTTGAATCTCGTTTAAAGTTTGCTGCACAACATTTGGAAAAGCCAGTGAAATACTGGGAGAATATAGTGTGGTCAGATGAGAGCAAAATCGAACTGTTTGGATGTTGGGGCTGCTTTTCAGCAAATGGTACTGGCAAACTTCACATAATTGAAGCAAGGATGAATGGGCAAATTTACCGAGACATTCTTGACAAAAATCTGCTGCCATTGTTGTGGAAAAACTCTTCCCTCTTACTAAAAATAAAAGCACTTCTGGAGTTTGTAGAAGCAAGATAGACTTTATTGCAAAAAGACAATGAAGCCGAGTGACCTGCAGGAACCACTCCCGTACATCTCTAAGTTCTTGGCTTATGTAAAAGTTTTGAAATGTTTATTCATAAGACACTGTTAACCCCTCCTGCTTGGTTACAGCCATTCTATTTTCCTCCAACCTGGTCTCAAAACTCCTGATGCTATTTCTTGTTTTCTCCTTATTTGGAGATAACATTGGCACAGAATACATGTCTAGTTGTAAGTCAGAAAAATGGGAGGTACACAGGAAGCCTTTACCCCTGGGGGAGTCTCCTGCTGAGTGATAGGGGGTTGCCTACACCCTACCCTCATCTGCTGAGGACAAAGAGATCTTGTCTCTGCTTGAAACATACAGAGCTAAATATATTCAGGGAGCTATAAAGAGTGCGGAGTGGAACTACGACATGGGTGACCGGGAGAACCTGGCGATAAAGTTGGCAGTGGAGACACTGGCTGGAGGGCGCACGGGAGCCGTTTAGTCCTGACGGATCATCGCAACCTGGAATATTTCAGGGCTGCTCGGCGCCTTAACCCCCGTCAGGGCAGGTGGACGATGTTCTTTGCGCGCTTCCGCTTCCCCCTGACTTACCACCCAGGCACCAAGAACAGCAGAGCCCACACACCTATTAGTGTACAAAGTACATTAATTGAAAGAATGGTCATTGTGGAATTAAGCTACAAAGTAACACAAAGCGGAGTGATACGTCAGTCATAGGAGGCACTTGTTTACTGTACATTTTGTTTTTCTTTTTGGCCAGTGACATAGAGAGAACACCACAAGGCAAATTAATTAATAGATTAAACAAAACAATCATCTTAGTTAGCCTTCCTAAATGTGATATAATGAATGATGTATTTGTTGGATTTAAAACTTCATTAGCTTTGAGTCATAAGATTTATGTTTTATGATATAGCTTGCTCAAATGTATAGCTTGCTCAAAACTTACCTTTCAACATTAATTCCTACATTTTGGCCCCATTCATAATTGAAAGATAGTTATGTGTAAATTATCTGTAGATGTGTATTTATTTTATTCCTTTGTAAATGACCACAAACTAATGTAATGTTGGTCTGAAGAAGCTTAGTTCTTATGAAGACTGCAACTTAACCAATTATTCTATTATATGATTCTGGACAAGATTGTCTGGCCTTGTGACGAGGACATTGATAAGGATACCCTCACCTTGGAGGACCAATGCAGTGTCTTACATTTATTATAGAAACTGGTATGTCTTTTTCCATTGTTTGATGCACTGATAACCTTATCTTGATGTGAGTCTTTAATCAAATGTAGGTCCTGAAGAGTTTGCTGACATTTTGGACAGGTTGGGAGGTCCTTTCTTCATCTCTGGAGGTGGCAGTTGTTGACAGTGCCCTTCCACAGTCATCTGATGGAAAGCATCTCCTCATCCTACTCTCTGGGTTTGTTCAGTTTTGATTCAAAGCCCTGCAGGAAGATACAATGTTCATATCAGCTCAATAAAAGTTTGAGATTTTTACTGTTTATTGTTATTTGATATACTGTACTTTACACTAGGTATAGATTTTAGTAAACATTGATACAGTGGCTTAGATTTTACATCCTACATTCTAACAGTAATGGTTAACCAAAAAGATAAGCTGTACAATTTGAAAGATTAAAGGTAGCGCTAGATTAAAAGTAGTGCTCACTACCTTGTCAATTCCCAATGGCCTTGCAGACAGTTGCATTCTAGATCCTATTGGAGGAGGAGCCTGAAGCTGAGTGGCCAGTTCAAGGGCCTACCCTCCATAGCAACTCCCATTATCCCTATTTAAAAGTCCTGTCTGGAAACATTTCTTCAAGGAAGTGCCTAGGCTGTCAAGCAGCAGAAGAGAAATGTGCCTTTAGAAACTCAGTAATTGTCTATTCCAAATTGATGGCCACAAACTAGCAGAGGAAAATAATAGCTGGTTGTAATAAAAATTGAAAGGTGTTTCTAGGAAATGGTGATATTAATGCACAGACTCATTTCTATATTGGATAAATTAAGGACGTAAGGACAAATAAAAAACTGATGCTTCATCGGATGTTAAATTATTAAAAAAATTTATATAGTCATGTGAAGAAATAAGTACACCTGTACTTAAGTACACCAGAGTAACATCAAGGGATCTACAGGCCTCTCTTGCCACAATCAATGTCAAATTGCATGGGTACACTGTCAGAAAGAGACTGCACAAACTTGGCCTACATGGGAGGTCAGGAAGAAAGAAGCCTCTGCTCTCAAAAAATAATATCAAGACAACTGACTTTTGCCAGGTGTTGTCTGGCAAAAGTCAGTTGTGCCTTGATATTCTTTTTTGACATTTTACATTGGCTTTACACATTGTACAAGTGCAAAGTCTTCAAGACAGTAACGCAAATGGACATGATGAGTGAATTAGTAATAAATATATAACAGATACATCTTGATCATTGTCCCAGCTTGTTGAATAGGCCTTGGAGACCTGTTTGGTTAACTGCCACAGTTACAAGCGGAGATTAACTGGCAACTACCAAATGGAGTTGCTTCCTTACAATTCAGTTTCATTAATTAATACCTTTTTGTAACACCTGTTATGAAAAGTTGAAACACCCATATGTACAAACAGAACTGCTCATGTGTCCTGTGACAGAAGCTAGGAGTGATTTTAAATTATTTAAGTACACCATCCAACTCAAGAAATTTAATAAACCTATACCCATATGCGAAGGCATTAATGCTTTACATACAATCATGTTTATGTATATATGGTATACCCTACAAATATGGGGACATTGGGGGTATTGGGGTAACTACTCACAGTAGTTAAGGACTGTTGTAACATTATTATTGATACAATTATGTAGTGGTTAACACTGAGAATGTTTTTTTACAGAGAATTTGAGCACCCTCTTCTCTAATACTTTGTAGTCTGCACTAATAATACAGTGCGTCACATACAAAAAGTATTGTATGATTTTGCATTGTATTGTACTGTTCCGTTGACAAAAACTTAGCCTTACCTTATGAGTTTATGGTTGCCATCTATATGCCACCAACTGTTTGGAGCTGGCACAGAATACCTTCTGCGCCTCAATGTCTGCAGCTGGAGAGTACGCATCTGAACTCCTTCTGGATCTATAAGACGCATACATTCTTGAACATGTCGTCCTTCATAAAAGCAGATGAAACATAGGTTAGAACTTTTCTTCACACAAATGTCATAATCAATTACGTGATTAAATTAATCATATAACAATTAACTAATTTGCAAGTTAGGTCACCACAGGAAAATTTATTTAACGAGTTATTATCTCCCGAATTAAACTCACAAGATATTGTCATATCTATCGATAACCATCACTTATTAATGTATTATTACCTACTCAGTCTCATTCTGAATGTTGCATAGCCCTTGGCATCCTCACAAACGCCAGTCTCACTGATTATTCTGTAATACACAAATTGGTTTAATTATTTATTTACTAACTATCTAAATGATAATACAGGATACACACACAGTATAGGTTGTTGAATATGGTTCTAATACAATGGAAACTGTCCTTAGCTGACTAACACAATACGACTGCCTGTTCACTAGCAGATGGCGAGAGAAAGAAAGAGGGAGAAACACATACTTGTACATCTGAAAGCTTCACTCACAGTAATCAGAATACTTAGCGCCCTAAACACCGCTCATGGGGGAAAAAAGCCAACGAGTGAATTTACGTGTCTGAAGTGTTTTCTTCATCGTTTTATCTCAGCGGGACCACGGCCTTAGCAAAGAGAGTTAAATTGGCCTTCTCCTCCAGCAGATGTCACCTTGTCCTCCCCCTTCGTTGTCCGTGGATTCTCTTGACTTTTCTGTAGTCTGAAGCCACTGCTAATCATCCGCGTCAGTGATCCCCAGTGGGAGTATTAGGAACACTGTGAGCTTGTTAAACAGCTGAAATATAATTTCTAACTTTACGCAAACATTGTCTTCACTCTGAACCTGACGTATACAGCGTGAAAGTTCTCCAAATTACAATATTTTCGTTATAAAATGTTTGTACCAATTTTAACGACAACACAAAATAGACGTTCATTTAAAAAAGTTCAACTGTCCTCATTTTCCACATTTCGGATAATGGCAATAATGTTCCAATGTCCCGTTTTATTGGTGGTAAGAAAGTCCCTGGGGCTAAGAGTCATAAAACTGGGCCAACTTCCCCTTCTCCTCTCCTGTGGGAGAGGAGAGGGGTCTGGCTATTTGCCACTTTGATCTGGCACTCCATACCAAGGAGGCAGTCATGACATCATCCACCAAAGAAGGGGATGCAGAGTGTCTTTTCTCTGAGGAGCTGTTTTCAATCACAGGTGGGGACTGGATTAGGTGTGAGCAATGCAGTAGGTGGCTCATGAGTTATACTGGGGATATCTTAATTTTTGACCTATGTACAAATTTGAATTGTGCAATAGCAGAGCATAAGAGTTGCCACATCAATGTTACACTGAATTAATTAGTTAAGTTATGAGTTATTGTTATTAAATGTTAATTTACAATGTTATTTCACGTTATTAGTTATAGTCCATTCCAATACTATATTCCAATGAATATATTTTTGGAATGAATTAAAAACAACTATTGAAAACCTTTTGCTCCTGTTAGGTTCTGAACAAACAGAGTAAAACGCACGGACGACTAGTAAAGCTCGAGCCAAGGTTATTCCCCCACTGGGTCAAACAGCTGAAAAGAAAAAAGACGTCTTTACACAGGCACATATATTTCTAGTTAAGTCATAAAGCCTGAGGGGGTGTGGTATATGGCCAATATAGCATGGGCTGTTCTTATGCGCAAAGTGCCTGGGTATATTGACCATTTGTAACTAAACAGATTCAGTTTATAAACCAGCAAATTAGTGAATCAGATGCGCACATGATGTTAAAATTAATTCCATTTAGCCAAGCCTACAATAACCTCCATTCATGAGTCAATCCAATAAAAATTATGTGGAGTTTGGAAAACTAATCCTGTGTGAATCATCGTCTAGAATAACACACACACATTTTTAAGCTGCTGCTACTCCCTGTGTATTATCTATGCATAGTTACTTTACCTCTAACTACATGTACATATTACCTCAATTACCTCGACTAACCTGTGGTTAACCTTATTGTTGTGATTTAATAAATACTTATGTCATGCAATAAAATGCAAATTAATTACTTAAAAATCATACAATGTGATTTTCTGGATTTTTGTTTTAGATTCCATCACTCACAGTTGAAGAGTACCTATGATAAAAATTACAGACTTCTACATGCTTTGTAAGTGGGAAAACCTGCAAAATCGGCAGTGTATCAAATACTTGTTCTCCCCACTGTATATAGATATATATTTCTTTGTAATATATTTTCTTCAGGTTATTTTAGTAAAAACTTTCTTAACACTTATTTTTTTTTAAACTGCATTGATGGTTTTACAAACTGATTTGTTGGAAAGGTGTCATCCTATGACAGTGCCACCTTAAAAGTCACTGAGCTCTTCAGTTCTGCCATTCTACTGCCGATGTTGATCTATGGAGATTGCGTGGCTGTGTGCTCAATTTTATACACCTGTCAGCAACAGGTGTGGCTGAAATAGCCAAATCCACTCATTTGAAAGGGTGTCCACATACTTTTGGTGATGTAGTTTAGTTTCCTTTGCAAAATTATTGAATCTTAGGAGTCTATTTGTAGCGGAAATGAAGCTTGACACCCAGAAATGGGAGTCCCCACCCGTCTTAGTTTTTCATCTATGACTAAGACTGGTTTAACAACAGTAGGCTAAAACCGCACTAAACCAAAACAATAAACCACACTGAGCCACCAAACAGACAATGCAAAGCAGCTGCCTCCAATTGGGGACCAACACAAAACCAACATAGAAACAGTGTAACTAGAATCTTTCAGGCTCTGACCATAGACAACTAGAAGGAGACAAAGGCTCCCCTATGATCAGAGCCTGAGAAAGTATGATTTGGCCACAGTGGATTATTTTCCATCACATTACCTGAAGGGGCTTGTAGGTGCTTGTAGGTGGAGCTAAAATGCAATACTTATCTCAGTGCATCTTAGTTTTTCACCTATGAATAAGAAACACCATGACGACTCCACTTCTGATGTTTGGTATGTGACCATCCCTTTCAAACTCTGCACATTTGCTAGAATTTTGTGTACAATCTCTGGACTTCCTTTCCTTAACATTTGTTTGTTTCATTTGTGCAGTTCTTCTGACTCTATCCTGCTACAGCGCACATGGTAAGTGGAAAGCACTATCATCTGTTGGTATTAATTAAATGGGGCTAGCTTTTGAGAGGTGTAAGGCTGTGCGGGCTACTACTCTGCCTCTCAGATTGATGCATGTCCAGTATACAGCAGAGATCATATTGTCATGTAATATGGGCTCCTCTTCGGTTATAATAACCCAGAGTGGACTTTATTGTGAATTATTGTTCTGTGGTTTGGACTTGAGCATTTATGCATCAGGGGTAAAAGCAGGGGTGGGTAGAGTACTGAACAAATGTACTTGAGTAAGAGTACAACTACTACGGTAAAATTTTACTCAAGTAGGAGTAAAGTTACCACCTAAGAAAACTACTCAAGTAAGAGTAAATTAGTTACTTTGTACATTTTAAATTGTTTATAGTTTTGTTTAATAAACCAAATACTAACACTAACAAATTGTTATGTTAACTACATCTTGATCCTCTACTGGGCTGTTCATGCTTGACTTATGATGAGTAGAGTAGTGGTGAGAATGGGTTACATTTGTCATACTACATGAGCGGGAATGAGTAGGAATTGGCTTACAAAAATACCTGAAGATAACCTTTAACGATTTTTTTACAGTTACAAACGAAATGTAGCTGAGTAAAGAGTACTTTACTTGCTGAAAAAAATACTTGTAAGAGTAAAATTACAGCCCACAGAAAGAAACGCGAAAAAGTATTCGTTACTCCAAATGCGTACTCTTTTGCGTTACTACCCACCCCTGGGTAGAAGTAATTAGTTTCTGTCACGGTTCGTATTGACGGGACGATAGACAGAGCGTTGGTGGAGTGACATTCCTTTTTTATTTTATTAATTTACTCATAACCCGGAAAAACAACAAAAGAGCTGTAACAACCGTGAACTGTGCACCGAAAATAATACGAATTACCCACACACAGGTGACAAACAAAGGAACTTAAATAGAATCCCCAATTGGAGACAACACGAGACAGCTGTCTCTAATTGGGGATAGAAATGAACACACCCAACACCAACACCCAGTGCCTTTCAAGCTCTAACCGCGGCTCTCCAACTCCCCCACTAGAGGGAGCCAGACCTAGCCACAGTCAGAACCTGACAATTTCTTCCCGGTACGGGACCGATATGTGCACACGCTTGCGATATGATTACATATATGTATAATCCCTAGTATTAATTCAATAGGATCTCTGTGGACCTAGTTGTAAAGATAAGTCATTTAACTTTTACAATTCAAGACCTTTTATTTAGTCATTAACACAACCAGTGTTGATGTTTTCACCTGATTGTCAAACAATTACTTCAAAGGGATCCTTTACTACTGTAGGCTACCAGCGCACGTTCATCCACATGCGAGGTATGTCCATCCTCCAAACAGTGGTGAATGGAAAGAGACTGTTACACAAAACACCAAAAAGTGTAATGATATTTGCCGAATGTAAATAGGCCAGAATTTATGCATCCACTTATAGGCGGCGCATGAGTTTGGGGAAGCTAATGTACACCATAAAAATGCACCTTTATAGTAGAGCATTACATGCGCCATCACATTTGCAGACTTATGTATTCATAATTAAGGCTAATATAACTCAATCACTGTTCCTTATATTTTCTTTGCTTTCCTTTTTATAAACACATTTCATGCAATTCTACTTCACTTTATATGACTGGAGGCATTTGAATAATATTTTTTAATAAAACAAATGAGAGAGTAGTTTACTCTGACACTTACAAACAGATACATAAATAAACTATTTCTGATTAGGGCTGGGTGATATATCATATCACAGTATAATTATTTTTTTTAAGTATGGTTTGATAGTATTTTATGTTTCTGAATAATAAAAGTTCTACAAGTGCGTGACCCTAGGGTGTCAACACAGGCTATATTCTAAGTGATTTCAATGGGTCTTTCTCCATTCTGATTGTTTTACAGTATACTGTTCAATTCAACTTCAACCCAAAATATCTTTCATAATTTCCATCTATTTCTGCATTTCCATCACTCATGAGGTCGTTTCTACACTGTCATGTAGGGCTGCACGATATGGGCAAACAATCTAGGCCTTATTTTTAACCAATTGTGATTTGACTAGTGATTTAGCGCAAAACACTTGGACGAACAGTTGGAATCATGGAAATATAATGATTAGCCTAAAGGTGAAATAAAAAAAATAAAATAAAAAAAAATTCTAATTCTATAGTTAAAATATAATACTGGGCGCTTTGAATGCAGTGTTTGACATGACAACAAATTTAAAATGGCCCCATGTCGCAAGGATTTGTTGAACATTCCTGGAAGCTGAACATTTCCCAGAACTTCACCCTCATAGGAGGCCACCTTCCCAACAAGCCATGGCCAACTGTAAGTGCTGTTATGTGAAGTGTAAATGTCTAGGAGCAACAGCGATTCAGCCGCAAAGTGGTCACACAAACTCATGTTGCACGTAAAAAAACGTCTGTCCTTGGACGAATCTGGGTTTGGCGGGTGCCAGGAGTACGCTACCTGCACCAATGCATAGTACCAACTGTAAAGTTTGGTGCAGGAGGAAAATTGGTCTGGGTCTGTTTTCATGGTTCGGGCTTGGTCCCTTTGTTCCAGTAAGGGAATTCTTAACGCTACAGAATACAATGACATTCTAGACCGGGTGACGTCAGATAACCTGTATTTTTCTAATTGCTTCATGTAATACTACGCACATCGTGTTTTTTTTCACATGCCAACAATGAATTGATTGTTATCTGTAGGCCTTCATGAATGATTTCAAATAAATCCGTCAGCAGCCTAAATAACCATGTGTAGAGTCAAAATGATTTTAGCAAAACATTATCGGGCCCCCATGAGGTCCCATTTGAACAAATCCGTCCCACTACCTAATATGAGTCTGACACCCCTGTTCCAGTTTGTGGAAGGCCCTTTCCTGTTATTAGTGTGGTTCATTGTTTTGGTTTAGTGCTGTTTTAGCCTACTGTTGTTATTGCTGTGTGTTATCGTCTTTGTTGTTTTGTTCTAGTTCGGTATTAATAAATTATGTCAAACTATTTAGGTTATAGGCTAAGTAGGTTATAGAATTTTGCCAATTAAATTTACTTTAGGGGAAGCTCAGGTGAACTACATCGCATTGGAGCGTAGGCTATACCACCCGTTTTGAAGTCCATTCACAAATGTTTCATGCCTCTGTCATGCGGTAATGATAAAAAGTGTTGTAATAGCCTACAGTTTTTTTGAAATTTTGTTTTAATTATTGTGATAGGCTCATGTTTTACTGGTGCGGTGTACCCAGGGCCAAATATTTTTATATTTTTTTATAATTTTTTTACAAGCCCACATTTTGCCGCCTTTCCAAAGTGCTGCTCTAGGCGGTTGCCTAGTCTGCCTATACGCACGCTCCTAGAGCAGCACTTTGGAAAGGCGGCAAAATGTGGGCTTGTAAAAAATGTTATAAAAAAATAAAAATATATTTGGCCTCTTGTAGTCCATTGGTGAGGAATGTGTGTCTGTCAATCAAAATCACCAATCAGCGACACACCCCCCCCCCCCCCCCCTCCCCGTCTCATGAGGTCAGGTAATGTTATGTGTTCTTAAATTGTCTGAGTTCAGTTTATGGGGGAGGGGGAATGTTAGAGTGCCTACCGTAACCGAGCCTGCATGGCCGGAGGTTAGGTTCGTTGTCAAAAGCTGAAGGAGGATAATAAAGGAACTTTCTGTTAAATCATGCCATCTTCTGGCCGAGCTGCAACAGTACACTGTTAAACCATGTCTAAACGACCCAAACTGTCGGGTTGTGAGTACAAAAAAAGAACATTAGCAAAGGAGCAAGCGCTCCAAAAACAAAATCATTATTTTTTTTTAAATATATTGATCCCGGACCAAGTGGGAGTAAAAAGGAGGATGCTGGCCCTTCCAGAGCCCCGGAGACAGACGTGAACAGGTCTACCGCTGCTGCTAGCTTCCCGGCCAGTGATGATGACACGCCTCCCCTACCACCAGAGACCGGCGGAGCCACAAGAGCCGCTGAACATGTAGCGTCGCTACTACCGGTACACGGACAAAGTGAGGAGGAAATGAAAGATCCCAGCAAATGGCCAACACCAATCAAGCAAGAACTATTAGACGTGTTGACAGAGAGCTGTGAATCTGCTGATATGCGCCTTGCTGCGCGCGTTTGTGTGTCCGTGTGTTTTTACGCACAAGGTTTTGTATACAAAATATGTTCAATATTATTACAGTCACTACTTAGATGAGTTGAAATTGACTGTGCGTTGCACTTGTCTATTTGCGTGATGTGTATACAGTATATTGGCGTTTGTGTTGCTGTTTTTTGCTTATGTCTTGGATTGGCTGCTTGTTGTTGGTGTATTGTAGTTTGAAAATAGAGGGGCGGCACAATTGTGTTTCGCCTAGAGAGGCGGAAATGCAAGCACCGGTACTGGTGCTTGCATTACTTGCTATTTATTTTGCCAAGACGCAGTACCGGATTGTACCGCCTCATGTCCACCAGATGCATCAAACGGCAGCAAACTTTGTGGAGACCAATACTTGTGTCATTCTCAAAACTTTTGACCAAGATTGTATGCCCTCCCAGTCCCAACCATGACTGCACCCCTGCCCAGTCATGTGAAATCCATATATTAGGGCATAATTAATTTATTTAAATTGACCGATTTCCTCATATGAACTGTAACTCAGTAAAATTGTTGCATGTTGCGTCTTTTTTGTTCAGTATAGAACTTTAGTTGTCGTCATTACTATAAAGAGTATAGCCTTCTAGGGCATACTAGTGGATGTGTTGTTTATAGAGTTATGGGGATATTAAGCCTGATAAGGTTTTTTAATTAAAATGTATTCTATGGCGCTGCAGAGACATTTAGGGAGCGCTAACTGGAGCCATAGATACCGTTGCTTCCTGACAATACCTTACTCCGTTTTTCAAGCGTTTATCATATAATTATTTTTTGGCATTTTATCCTAATCAACTTCAGTCACTGATAGGCAGTTGTAATATGCGATTTTAAAGCAATTAAGGATTAATTGCTTTACTTGTTTTTTTTTTTTTACTGTAAAACAATTTGCAGTTGCAATATTTTCTTAGTTTGTTTTGCAAATATTACACTTAGATTAATAGCATTCCTCATTACCTGAGAGAGAGCTTTTCACAGAATATGTAGCCAGGACATTGTCTTGATGTGGGAATGTTACATGTTTCACAGGGCAGGTCAATCCTTTTGGAATTCCAGTCTCTGCCCATGCTGGGAAGTTCTACAGCACGTGAGTATAGCAAGTACCCTTATTATCTGTGCTCTGGGTAGAAGCTGCCCTTGGGCCCAGATCTTTATTGGGGGTACATAAAACGGACCTTAGAGCAGTGTTTAATGGGTAACTTCATCCTACTACTTTTCTTGAATTAAGATGTGAGCATTGTGATTCCCCTATGTGTATGTCTAGGATATGTGCTACACACTGATATAGAAGATACCCTATAGACATGAGGAGCCTCTGCCTTTCAGGTCTCCCAGAGATCACATCAGTGGCTGTGGTAAGCAGAGTTATAACGTTCTAGATTTCACCTGCTGTGAAGGAGCACTGCGGATAGGGTCGGGGCTTTCCTGCTGTGGAAACAGGGCCTTCAACCTCACCCAGGCTTCCTGTTGTGAAGGTGAGATAAGCAGAGTCATGTCTGGCAGTTTCCCACTGTACCTATTCACTCAAACCTGGTAACTGAGTTGAAATCATTATTTTCTCAGCACCTCCTAAATTTGAATTGATATACTGTTTCTGTGATTCAACCGTTGCAGGTCAGCTGACTCTGAATGTGAGTCAGCTGGTGTCAGATTGCTGTGGGTTTAGGGCCTACAACCCTCTCAACCAGCTTTGCTGTGACTCACGGATCCTAAACAGGACCCAACCCCATTCCAAGTGTTGTGGAAAAGGTCAGTAAGGTCAGGTCTATTGACGTCTTTGCTGTCATTATTGATTATGTAGTTGTTTGTTTTATTCTATTTTCCCAAATGTATAAATAGACATGGTGTTTAGTGTGCATTTTAGACTAGGCTCTCTGTCTTTTTCAAACTGCATACAGCAGGCAATATTGTCTATTAAAGCCAAAAAAGAATGTGAACATGCTTGTGTTCCTTGCTATAAACCTTTAGGTAGGTTAATGTATAATGAAAATAAAAATAGTGTGAATCGTTCTTCATTGCTCCGTTCATCTTACCCTCGATCCTGACTTGTCTCCCAGTCCCTGCCGCTAAAAAACATCCCCACAGCAGCATGATGCTGCCATCACCATGCCTCACCGTAGGGATGGTGTCAGGTTTCCTCCAGATGTGAAGCTTGGCATTCAGTCAAAAGAGTTAAATCTTGATTTCATCAGACCAGAGAATCTTGTTTCTCATGGTCTGAGAGTCCTTTAGGTGCCTTTCGGTACACTCCAAGCGGGCTGTCATGTGCCTTTTACTGAGGAGTAGCTTCCGTCTGGACACTTTACTATAAAGGCCTGATTGGTGGAGTACTGCAGAGATGATTGTCCTTCTGGAAGGTTCTCCCATCTCCACAGAGAAACTCTGGAGCTGTGTCAGAGTGACCATCTGGTTCTTGGTCATCTCCCTGACCAAGGCCCTTCTTCCCTGTTGCTCTGTTTGGCCGGGCGGCCTGCTCTAGGAAGCGTCTTGGTGGTTCCAAACTTCTTCCATTTAAGAATGATGGAGGCCACTGTGTTCTTGGGGACCTTCAATGCTACATAAATGTTTTGGTACCCTTCAGATCTGTGCCTCGACACAATCCTGTCTCAGAGCTCTACGAACAATTCCTTCGACCTCATGGCTTGGTTTTTGCTCTGACATGCACTCTGAACTCTGTGTGGACCTTATAGACAGCTGTGTTCCTTTCCAAATCATGTCCAGTCAATTGAATTTACCACAGGTGGACTCCAACCAAGTTGTAGAAACATCTCAAGGATGATCAATGGAAAAAAACTATGAATAATTAGCAAAGGGTCTGAATACTTATGTAAATAAGGTATGTCTGTTTGTTATTTGTATTACATTTGCAAACATATCAAAACCTGTTTTCGCTTTGTCATTATAGGGTATTGTGTGTAGATTGATGATATATTAATTTTTTAAAATACATTTTAGAATAAAGCTGTAATGTAACAAAAGGTGGATAAAGTCAAGGGGTCTGAATACTTTGTGATTGCACTGTATTTATTAAAAATGTATATTCTTCCCAAAGGCATAAAAAGAGGTAGTGTTGTAGTATCCATTTTAGACTTGGCTCTCAAACTGTCTTTCCCGTAGAGGTCTGTCTACTTAAAGCTGTTTGGGAGATGTTCTCAATGTGACAACCACCTACACCTCACAGCTTCTATGTTCACTCACTCCCATTCACAATGTCAAGCTTGTAACACTTGAGCACTTGAAAGCACTTGAGTTTTCTAAACAGTAAATCTGATAAATTGTTATTACATGTCCCACAGAACATTATGATGAAGACCACCAGCTTTGCTGTGGAAATGTCGTTGAAGGAAGGAAGGTCCTGACCAAAATGTCAAGTCATCACCTATGCTGTGGAGACCACCAATTTGACCAGCAAAGCCACTGCTGCTGCTATAAGTCTGAACAACTATCTCCAGAGCCTCTCAATGCAAGCTGCTGTGCATCAAGTTTTAATGTTAGTAAAAGGCAACATACAAGTTTTTTATGGTTGTAATGAAACTTCACATTATGATACTTTGTCGTCTTTGTGTGTATTTTGTTCTTTTATTTTTTTCTAGATGGGAATTCATCAGAGTTCTCCAAACTGGTAAGGTTGCCTTTGGCCTTCAACTATATACTGAACCTCATGTCTCACTTTTCTTAATCTAATGTTCAAATCAACCATTTCATTAACAGTCATGGTTTAAAATAATAATTGCTAAAAGCCACATTGGGGGTGGCATCCGTTTTAAATTATGCAATATCATAAAACAAACGACCACTACATGTAAACAGATTTTGAAATTAATTGAACATTTGCAGGTGTCAGGTATTGCTTTATTTTCCTTGTGGCTTTTGGCAAGGCTCAAGGTTTTGAATGGTCTGCCAACAAGCACAAGAAGGGACTTTAAGTGGTAACCTCTGTCTGTAGAAAAAGAGTGGTGGAATAATTAGAAACATGATGATGGATTGTTTTTTAACATTATTTCTTAAAAATATGCTTGTGTGTGTATTTCTGTACATATAAGTGTTCTGTTTGTTTATGTACAGTTGAAGTCGGAGGTTTACATGCACTTAGGTTGAAGTAATTAAAACTCATTTTTCAACCACTCTACAGATTTCATGTTAACAAACTATAGTTTTGGCAAGTCTACTTTGTACAATAAATTCTTCCAACAATTGTTTATATACAGTTGAAGTCTGTTTGGAGGAAAAAGGGGTAGGCCGAAGAACACCTTCCCAACTGTGAAGCACAGGGGTGGCAGCATCATGTTGTGGGGGTGCTTTGCTGCACTTCACAAAATAGATGGTATCATGAGTAAGGAAAATTATGTGGATATATTGAAGCAACATCTCAAGACGTCAGGAAGTTAAAGCTTGGCCGCAAATGGGTCTTCCAAATGGACAATGACCCCAAGCATACTTCCAAAGTTGTGTCAAAATGTCTTAAGGACAACAAAGTGAAGGTATTGGAGTGGCCGTCACAAAGCCATGACCTCAATCCTATAGAACATTTGTGGACAGCATGTGCGAGCAGGGAGGCCTACAAACCTGACCTAGTTACAGTGGGGAGAACAAGTATTTGATACACTGCCGATTTTGCAGGTTTTCCGACTTACAAAGCATGTAGAAGTCTAATTTTTATCATAGGTACTCTTCAACTGTGAGTGATGGAATCAAAAATATGATTTTTAAGTAATTAATTTGCATTTTATTGCATGACATAAGTATTTGATACATCAGAAAAGCAGAACTTAATATTTGGTACAGAAACCTTTGTTTGCAATTACAGAGATCATACGTTTCCTGTAGTTCTTGACCAGGTTTGCACACACTTCAGCAGGGATTTTGGCCCACTCCTCCATACAGCCCTTCTCCAGATCCTTCAGGTTTCGGGGCTGTCGCTGGGCAATACGGACTTTCAGCTCCCTCCAAAGATTTTCTATTGGGTTCAGGTCTGGAGACTGGCTAGGCCACTCCAGGACCTTGAGATGCTTCTTACGGAGCCACTCCTTAGTTGCCCTGGCTGTGTGTTTCGGGTCGTTGTCATGCTGGAAGACCCAGCCACGACCCATCTTCAATGCTCTTACTGAGGGAAGGAGGTTGTTGGCAAAGATCTCGCGATACATGGCCCCATCCATCCTCCACTCAATACGGTGCAGTTGTCCTGTCCCCTTTGCAGAAAAGCATCCCCAAAGAATGATGTTTCCACCTCCATGCTTCACGGTTGGGATGGTGTTCTTGGGGTTGTACTCATCCTTCTTCTTCTTCCAAACACGGCGAGTGGAGTTTAGACCAAAAATCTCTATTTTTGTCTCATCAGACCACATGACCTTCTCCCATTCCTCCTCTGGATCATCCAGATGGTCATTGGCAAACTTCAGACGGGCCTGGACACGTGCTGGCTTGAGCAGGGGGACCTTGCGTGCGCTGCAGGATTTTAAACCATGACGGCGTAGTGTGTTACTAATGGTTTTCTTTGAGACTGTGGTCCCAGCTCTCTTCAGGTCATTGACCAGGTCCTGCCGTGTAGTTCTGGCCTGATCCCTCACCTTCCTCATGATCATTGATGCCCCACGAGGTGAGATCTTGCATGGTGCCCCAGACCGAGGGAGATTGACCGTCATCTTGAACTTCTTCCATTTTCTAATAATTGCGCCAAAATGCTTGCCTATTGTCCTGTAGCCCATCCCAGCCTTGTGCAGGTCTACAATTTTATCCCTGATGTCCTTACACAGCTCTCTGGTCTTGGCCATTGTGGAGAGGTTGGAGTCTGTTTGATTGAGTGTGTGGACAGGTGTCTTTTATACAGGTAACGAGTTCAAACAGGTGCAGTTAATACAGGTAATGAGTGGAGAACAGGAGGGCTTCTTAAAGAAAAACTAACAGGTCTGTGAGAGCCGGAATTCTTACTGGTTGGTAGGTGATCAAATACTTATGTCATGCAATAAAATGCAAATTAATTATATAAAAATCATACAATGTGATTTTCTGGATTTTACCTATGATAAAAATTACAGACCTCTACATGCTTTGTAAGTAGGAAAACCTGCAAAATCGGCAGTGTATCAAATACTTGTTCTCCCCACTGTATGCCAGTTATGTCAAGAGGAATGGGCCAAAATTCACCCAATTTATTGTGGGAAGCTTGTGGAAGGCTCCCTGAAACGTTTGACCCAAGTTAAACAATTTAAAGGCAATGCTACCAAATACTAATTGAGTGTATGTAAACTTATGACCCACTGGGAATGTGATGAAAGAAATAAAAGCTGAAATAAATCATTCTCTACTATTATTCTGACATTTCACATTCTTAAAATAAAGTGGTGATCTTAACTGACCAAGGGAATTTTTACTAGGATTAAATGTTTTAAGATTTATGTAAAATTCCGACATCAACTATGTGCATGTTTGTATTGCATCTCTCTCGCCCTCTACATGCCTCCAGTATGAATGGGGAGCTGCCCTGTGGTCGAGGTGTCTGTTTTAACCCAACAACAGAACGTTGCTGTGTGACTCTCCAGGGGAAGCGTTACTTGCATGACCAGACCTGCTGTGAAGGAACACTCAGCCACACCCCATGTAAGACAGCAAAAGGTATGCGATTAGTTGTATTTATTTCCTCCAGTTTTTGTATCAGAGGAGGCTGGTGGGAAGCGCTATAGGAGTACAAGCATATTGTAATGGCTGGTATGGTGTAAATAGGACAGCATCAAACATTTGGAAACCACATGTTTGACTCCGTTCCATATATTCTATTCCAGCCATTACAATGAGCCTGTCCTCCTATAGCTTCTCCCACCAGCCTCCTCTGTGTATGTACTGTACACTGCGTGTACAAAACATTAGGAACACTTGCTCTTTCCATGACATAGACTCACCAGGTGAATCCACTTATTGGGTCTCCCAAGTGGCGCAGTGGTCTAACATCTCAGTGCTAGAGGTGTCATTACAGACAACCTGGTTCGAATTCAGACTATCACAACCTGCTGTGATTGGGAGTCCCATAGGAGAGAGCGACATCGTTGATGTATATTTAGAGAAAAGGGTTGGCCCAAGAATTGATCCCTGTGGCACCCCCATAGAGACTGCCAGAGGATCGGACAATAGGCCCTCCGATTTGATACACTGAACTATGTCTGAAAAGTAGTTGGAGAACCAGGCAAGGCTGTTGAGTCTGCCAATTAGAATGCAGTGATTGACAGAGTCGAAAGCCTTGGCCAGGTCGATGAAGACTGCTGCACAGTACTGTCTTCTATCGATGGCGGTAATGATATCGTTTAGTACCTTGAGCGTGGCTGAGGTGCACCCATGACCAGCTCGGAAACCAGATTGCATAGCTGGGCTAGTAATAGGGGTTGCAACAATTTTGGCTGATAATTTTAGAAAGAGAGGGTCCAGATTGTCTAGCCCAGCAGATTTGTAGGGGTCCAGATTTAGCAGCTCTTTCAGAACATCAGCTGTCTGGAGAGCTGTTGGTCGGGGGAGGGGTAGGCAGGTGGAAAGCATGGCCAGCCGTAGCAAAATGCTTGAAATGAAATTTTCGATAATTGTGAATTTATCGGTTGTGACAGTGTTTCCTAGCCTCAATGCAGTGGGCCACTGGGAGGAGATGCTCTTATTCTCCATGGACTTTAGTGTCCCAGAACCTTTTGGAATTAGTACTACAGGATGCAAAAAAAAAAAAAAAATGGCCTTTGCTTTTCTAACTGACTGTGTGTATTTGTTCCTGACTGCCCTGAAAAGTTGCATATCGCGGGGGCTATTCGATGCTAATGCAGTGCGCCACAGGATGTTTTTGTGTTGGTCCAGTGCAGTCAAGTCTGGGGTGAACCAAGGGCTATATCTGTTCTTAGTTCTAAGTTTTTTGAAAGGGGCATGCTTATTTAGGATGGTGAGGAAAGCACTTTTAAAGAACATTAGGAACGCTGTCTTAAATCGTATCTCTTAAATCATTAGATACATTAAATCTTAAATGAGACATGTAAGTGTGTGTGTGAGTGAGTTCTTGTGGAAGATTAGGTGCTATGCCACCAAAAATAACTATAGATATTTCAAAAGATTACTTCAGTTTCACTTGGCCACTCTAACTGTGTTTCTCAAAATCTCTAGACGTGTAATAGTTATACTGTGCGACTCCAGGTTTGGCTGAACAAAAATGAACATTTTAAACATGGAATATTTCCCATGTAGGATTATTTTATTACCAGATCATTACCCATAAATGAATCACCATATTGTCTCCGAAACATCCCCTTATAGGAAACGTGGCAGTAGTGTTGGATTTGCCCTTTACTACTGTAGCCCATAGAAACATATTGAATAACACATGAATGGCAAATACAGTCCTATATCTAATATATACAAGAAAAATCTTAGGATATATATATATACACACATACAGTGCATTCAGAAAGTATTCAAACCCCCTCCCTTTTTCAAAATGTTGTTACGTTACAGCCTTATTCTAAAATGTATTAAATATATTTTTTTCACCTCATCAATCTACACACAATACCCCATAATGACAAAGCAAAAACAGAGTTTTATAAATGTTTGCAAATTTATTCATAATAATAAAAGGAAATATCACATTTACATAAGTATTCAGACCCTTTACTCAGTACTTTGTTGAAGCACCTTTGGCAGCGATTACAGACAGTCTTCTTGGGCATGACGCTACAAGCTTGGCACACCTTTATTTGGGGAGTTTCTCCCATTCTTTTCTGTAGATCCTCTCAAGCTCTGTCAGGTTGGAATGGACAGCTTCGCTACACAGCTATTTTCAGGTTTCCAGATATGTTCAATCGGGTTCAAGTCAGGGCTTTGGCTGGGCCACTCAAGGGCATTCAGAGACTTGTCCCGAAGCCACTCCTGCGTTGTCTTGGCCATGTGCTTAGGGTCATTGTCCTGTTGGAAGGTGAACCTTCGCCCCAGTCTGTGGTCCTGAGCAGGTTTTCATCAAGGATCTCTCTGTACTTTGCTCCGTTCATCTTTCCCCAGAAAGATGTGCCTCGACACAATCCTGTCTCGGTGCTCTACGGACAATTCCTATGACCTCATGGCTTGGTTTTTGCTCTGACATGCACTGTCAACTGTGGGACCTTACATAGACAGGTGTGTGCCTTTCCAAATCATGTCCAATCAATTCAATTTACCACAGGTGGACTTCAAGTTGTAGAAACATCTCAAGGATGATCAATGAGAAACAGGATGCACCTGAACTCAATTTCGAGTCTCATAGCAAAGGGTCTGAATACTTATATGAATAAGGTATTTCTGTTTTTGTTTTTTTAATACATTTGCAAAAAACAGTTTTCGGTTTGTCATTATGGGTTATTGTGTGTGTTGATTAAGGGGGGGAATCTTTTTAAATACATTTTAGAGTAAGGCTGTATCGTAACAAAATGTGGAAAAAGTCAAGGGGTCTGAATATATTTCCGAATGCACTGTAGTTTAATATAGAATTCTATAGTAAGTTCTGTAGTATTTTTTTCATGTGTGTCATCACTGTCTCTGTCCTCCCTCCTTCACATTTCTCTAACCAGGTCTCTACGATGGTACTAGCTGTGATTCTCAGTTTTACAATCCAGACATCAACATCTGCTGTGCTGGGCAGATTTCTAATAGGATGCCTGGTAAAAACCTGGTGAGTCCATTAGCCAACAGAGCTCAGGCCTAGAGCTAAAGCTTAGTTCATTGAACTTCCACCGCTACATTAAAATGAGTTCTCATCTCAGTCAAATTGAGGGAAGACAGCTAAATCATCCACCCACTTGTTGAGTAGTTGCTTGTCAAGGCATAAATACAATGCTGTACAGTACAGGAATGTATTTGTAAACAAATTAAATGCTTTACTTTATGTCAGTTTTGGATCTCTTTACTATCGCTTGGAACTCTGTCGGTAGAATATGTGTGCATAGGTTTACTGGTAAGAAAGTCAGACTTTATTTTCTAGCATGTAGACTTTTGTTTTGTGATTTTTGTGTGAATTTTGTCTATAAGCATGCTACGGTTTGTGTACATGAAGTTGTCTATGTGTGTCTGTTATTCTTGTTGTTGTGTGTGTTTATAGCCTGCTGACTGGTGTGTCTCTCTCCCAGTGCTGCGGTATAACTCCGTATAGTGTAGTGGACCAAGGGGTGCTGTGCTGTAACCAGACCTTGCACCTTGGGGTGGAGGATGGGTACCAGTGCTCCCCAGGTGGCCACTTGTATCTGCCATCCCAGGAAATGGTGTGTGGGTCACATGCTCATCTCAACGATCCAGGCAAACACTGCTGTGGAGAGGAGACATACGACCCTCAGGATGAAATCTGCTGCAGCGGACACAAGTGAGTTGCTCTGTAGGGTGGAAACTGTAGGTAGTTGAACCTAGCCAGGTAGTTTATCCCAAAGATGTGGGGTTATCACTGTCTGCAAGCACAGTTCAGAGTGCCTAAGGGCTAACGATTAGACCATTTCATCTTCAACAGACTATCCAGCCTAGCCGTCTAAGTGTTGATGCAGTCCCACTAGGCACCTCAATTGAACATATCTATTCCACTTTGGTTCAACGTAATGTCATTGAAATGACGTAGACACAATGTTGATTCAACCAGTGTTTGCCCAGTGGGATGTTTTGAAGTGTGTGTGTGTGTGTGCGTGCGTGCGCGCATGGTGTACTAAAACTGTGCAAAGTATTTTACCACCGTCTGAGACGGAGTATGCATATTTTTATGTTTATGTCTGGGAGACATGAACGGATGCAACTGTGATGAAAAATAACATAGCAACATT
Source organism: Thymallus thymallus (assembly GCA_023634145.1). Lineage (NCBI taxonomy): Eukaryota > Metazoa > Chordata > Actinopteri > Salmoniformes > Salmonidae > Thymallus > Thymallus thymallus. Next base: position 18,995,218 of record CM042379.1, on the reverse strand, counting down.
CTGTGGGTTGCCACTGCTTAATGGAATGGACCAAGTCATACAAACTCCCAGACATGCTCCAACAGGGCGTCTACTGCTGGTCTAAGTGTCTCCTCCCATTATGTACTCACTTCCCTTTCAGTCAGAGGCATTCAGACAGTTAGACAGCCAGACATATCCTGTGAGAGGTGGTATTGGGTCTCCATGAGGGGGCCAAAAACCTGTTTGGGTTTGGGATGAGTAGTTGTTTTTTGTCTACCTAGCCCTGTTGCACTCCACCAACCAGGCCTTTCTGGTACAGTGGCCAGACGGAAGCTACTCCACAGTAAAAGGCACATGACAGCCTGCTTGGAGTTTGCCAAAAGGCACCTAAAGGACTCTCAGACCATGAGAAACAAGATTCTCTGGTCTGATGAAACCAAGATTGAACTCGTTGGCCTGAATTCCAAGCGTCACGTGTGGTGGAAACACGGCACCATCCCTACGGTGAAGCATGGTGATGGCAGCATCATGCTGTGGGGATGTTTTTCAGCGCCAGGGACTGAGAGACAAGTCAGGATTGAGGGAAATATTAATGGAGCAAAGTACCGAGATCCTTGATGAAAACCTGCTCAGGACCACAGACTGGGGCAAAGGTTCACCTTCCAACAGGACAATGACCCTAAGCACATGGCCAAGACAACGCAGAAGTGGCTTCGGGACAAGTCTCTGAATGTCCTTCGGTGGCCCAGCCAGAGCCCTGACTTGAACCCGATCGAACATCTCTGGAGAGACCTGAAAATAGCTGTGTAGCAACGCTCCCCATCCAACCTGACAGAGCTTGAGAGGATCTGCAGAGAAGAATGGGTGAAATTCCACAAATACAGGTGTGCCAAGCTTGTAGCATCATACCCAAGAAGACTCAAGGCTATAATCGCTGCCAAAGTTGCTTCAACAAAGTACTGAGTAAATGGTCTGAATACTTATGTAAATGTGAAATTTCTATATAGTAATAGAAAATCACTCATGTAAAAGCCATCCAGTAAAATACTACTTGAGTAAAAGTCTAAAAGTATTTGGTTTTAAATGTATTTAAATATTTAAATAAATTAAATAATTTAAATAATTTCAAGTTCCTTATATTAAGCAAACCAGACGGCACATTTTTCTTGTTGTTTTTTTACGGATAGCCAGGGGCACATTCCAACACTCAGACATCATTTACAAACGAAGCATTTGTGTTTAGTGAGTCCGTCAGATCAGAGGCAGTAGATGACCAGGGATGTTCTCTTGATAAGTGTTTGAATTGGACCATTTTCCTGTCCTGCTAAGCATTCAAAATGTACTTTTGGGTGTCAGGGAAAATGTATGGAGTAAAAAGTACATTATTTTCTTTAGGAATGTAGTAAAGTAAAAGTAGTCAAAAATATAAATAGTAAAGTACAGATAACCCAGAAAACGACTAGTACTTTACACCACTGTTTGGGATTCACTGAATGATATACAGCGGCTTCAAGACGCTGACCTAAAGTAAACGTTTGAATACAACTAAAAGAGAGGAAATAAAACAGATTTTGCTGATGGGTTTCTCTTAATTGATTAGCTAAATGAATGGGTTCTCCTCTTGAGGACTGCAGTCTGCTGGTTTTGGTCATCTCTCTTCATTGTTCAGTCTGTTGATTCTAGTTTTCAATGGGCTAATACTAGTCATTCTTATAGCGAGACTCTCCAGACTGCATTTCTTTGAGTGTTATATTAATTGAAATATAATGGTTAAAATCCCTTGAATTATAAATATTCAGTACAAATGCCTTTCAGTTCACCCAACATGATCTCTTGCTATTGGGAGGTCAAATATTTTTTCTCTACACAGACACCACAGGTTGGGAAACATGACCTGCTGTGGAGGGAAGGCCTATGACCCCAGCAGGGGACAGATGAAGTGCTGTGCGGGGACTCTGTACAACCTGCAGGTTCAGGGCAGGCTCACAGAGTGCTGTGGGAGTGTGCTGATGGAGGCTGACTCCGCGCAGATCTGCTGCTCTGCCCCTGGGCTTGACCTGCTCTACCCTACCCAGCCAGGGTTCACCTGCTGTGGGCACCACTACCCCAACGCCTCCCTGTGGTCTTGCTGCGCAGGGGTCCTGCACCCAATGCCTGAACCACTCACCACCAGCAAGAACATGATTCCAGGTCAGTGGGAACAGGATACAATCCAAACTTGATTCCCATTTTTCATTGATCCATGATTTATGTCACAGTTTGAGTTGCGTCTGTTTATCTCTGAATGGTCTCCGAAAGACCAACCTACAATCAGACAAGTTATATGAATATTGAATCCTATAAGATAAAAAGGGTGTCTTTTGATGGGTCCCTGCCTGGAGTCTGTCTCGGTCTTAGTCCATTTGAATCTATTGTTCATTATCCTCAGGACCTAGGCTTCTACCACTGGGGGATTTGAAGACTGAAGTCCTGTGTGACACCAGAGGTAAGGCCTCCAGTTTATGGCACAGAATGAAAGGAAACATTACTCAATACTTTGACCTTTAGCAAGAACAGTGGGAAGCAGCTGAATGTACTCTGAACAAAAATGTGACTGACTGGTCAAATTTGAAATTGTGTTTTTTACATAGGATAAAAGTATAGACTCAGAGCTAGAAAATGGTATATCATACACTACAGTTGAGGAACAATGGGAAAGTAATTCTGCTTTCAAAGTTGATAAACTGAGAAAATGGTCCTTCTTTGTCTACAGTACACCATTCAACATTGTTCACACCCTCTAAGACACTGCATCTCAGTGCTAGAGGTGTCACTACAACCTGGTTCGAATCCAGACTGTATCACAACCAGCTGTGATTGGGAGTCCCATAGGGTGGCGCATAATTGGCCCAGCGTCGTCCGAGTTTGGCCGGTGTAGGCCGTCATTGTAAATATGAATTTGTTCTTAACTGACTTGCCTAGTTAAATAAAGGATAATAAAATGTAAGCCCCACCCATCTATTTAAGGATTCCCGAGGCTAAACAGAGTGAGTAACCTTGTGCTGGGGACAATAAATGGCCACTTTTGAAATGTGCTGTTTCATCAAAATGTGCTGTTTCAACACAATCCCAGAGATGTTTTGAGGGAAAGTGCAATTGACATGCTGACTGCAGGAATGTCCACCACACCCATTGCTGCATTCCTGCCCAGTGATGTGAAATTCATAGATTAGGGCCTAATTTATTTATTTAAATTGATTGATTTCCTTATATGAACTATAACTCAGTAAAATCGTTGGAAGTTGTTGCATGTTCCGTTTGTATTTTTGTTCGGTATACTTTCATTTCGACACTGATGTACAGTGTGTGTGTGTCCAGTTTTTCTAGGGACAGTGGAGAGTGTGTCTATGAAGATGAACGAGCGGTCCATCGTGATGGTAAACGCCATGTCATTGCTGGCCTCGGATGGCAATGTCAGCGCCCTGCCTTACCCTCACTACGTCACAATACCCAACCACTGCAGCTCCCCTGAACTGGTGCCGGGCAACACTTACATCTGGGTGAAAACAACACATTTTTCAGACACTATAAAATTAATCTCTGATCTCAGCGACCATTCCTCCCCTTTCCATTCCATCCTTTCCAGGTGCTTAAACTAGCATCTTTATGATCTCTCATGAGCCATATCTCAGGATAAGCCATATTTTGTCTGTCTATTTTTCTGTAACATCACACAAGACTGACTACATATTTTGTTGCTTTAAAGATACAATCTGCAATATCCTCTACATTAATTACAGTGCATTCGGAAAGTATTCAGACCCTTTGACTTTTTACAAATGTTGTTACGTTACAGCCTTATTTTGAAAGTGATTAAATTGTTTCCCCCCCCATAATCAATCTACACACAATGTCTTATAATGACAGAGCAAATGCATAAAAAATAAAAAAATATCACATTTACATAAGTATTCAGACCCTTTACTCATTACTTTGTTGAAGCAATTTGGCAGCGATTACAGCCTCGAGTCTTCTTGGGTATGACGCTACAAGCTTGGCATACCTGTATTTGGGGAGTTTCTCCCATTCTTCTCTGCAGATCCTCTCAAACTCTGTCAGGTTGGATAGGAAGCGTCGCTGCACAGCTATTTTCAGGTCTCTCCAGAGATGTTCTATCGGGTTCAATTCGGGGCTCTGGCTTGGCCACTCAAGGACATTCAGAGACTTGTCCCGAAGCCACTCCTGCGTTGTCTTGCTGCGTGCTTCCTGTTGGAAGGTGGCAGATTTTCATCAAGGATCTCTCTGTACTTTGCTCCGTTCATCTTTTCCTCGATTCTGACTAGTCACTGCCGCCGAAAAACATCCCAACAGCATGATGCTGCCACCACCATGCTTCACCGTAGGGATGGTGCCAGGTTTCCTCCAGACGTAACGCTTGGCATTCAGGCCAAAGAGTTCAATCTTGGTTCTCATTGAGAGTCTTTTAGGTGCCTTTTGGCAACTCCAAGCGGGCTGTCATGTGCTTTTTTATTGTGCAGTGACTTCTGTCTGGCCACTCTACCATAAAGACCTGATTTGGTGGAGTGCAGCAGGGAACAGTTGTCCATTTAGAAGGTTCTCCCAATTCTTGGTCACCTCCCTGATCAAGGCTCTTCTCCCCCGATTGCTCAATTTGGCTGATCTATTGAATTTACCACAGGCGGACTCCAATCAAGTTGTAGAAACATCTCTAGGATAATAAATGGAAACAGTATGCACCTGAGCTCAATGTCGAGTCTCAGCAAAGGGTCTGAATACTTATGTAAATAAGGTATCTGTTTTTTTGTTTTTATTGATGTAAACATTTCTAAAAAACTGTTTTTTGCATCGTCGTTATGAGGTATTGTGTGTAGATTGAGAATTTTCATTTATGTAATCCATTTTAGAATAAGGCTGTAACATAACAACATTTTGAAAAAGTCAAGGAGTCAGAATACTTTCTGAATGCACTAAGAAATGTCCCCCTCTGGGATCAATAAAGTATGTATCTATGTATCTATCTACAGTATTTGATACACTGCCGATTTTGCAGGTTTTCCCACTTACAAAGCATGTAGAAGTCTGTAATTTTTATCATAGGTACTCTTCAACTGTGAGTGACGGAATCTAAAACAAAAATCCAGAAAATCACATTGTATGATTAATTTGCATTTTATTGCGTGACATAAGTATTTGATACATCAGAAAAGCAGAACTTAATATTTGGTACAGAAACCTTTGTTTGCAATTACAGAGATCATACATTTCCTGTAGTTCTTGACCAGGTTTGCGCACACTGCAGCAGGGATTTTGGCCCACTCCTCCATACAGATCCTTCAGGTTTCGGGGCTGTCGCTGGGCAATACGGACTTTCAGCTCCCTCCAAAGATTTTCTATTGGGTTCAGGTCTGGAGACTGGCTAGGCCACTCCAGGACCTTGAGATGCTTCTTACGGAGCCACTCCTTAGTTGCCCTGGCTGTGTGTTTCGGGTCGTTGTCATGCTGGAAGACCCAGCCACGACCCATCTTCAATGCTCTTACTGAGGGAAGGAGGTTGTTGGCCAAGATCTCGCGATACATGGCCCCATCCATCCTCCCCTCAATACGGTGCAGTCGTCCTGTCCCCTTTGCAGAAAAGCATCCCCAAAGAATGATGTTTCCACCTCCATGCTTCACGGTTGGGATGGGGTTGTACTCATCCTTCTTCTTCCTCCAAACACGGCGAGTGGAGTTTAGACCAAAAAGCTCTATTTTTGTCTCATCAGACCACATGACCTTCTCCCATTCCTCCTCTGGATCATCCAGATGGTCATTGGCAAACTTCAGATGGGCCTGGACATGCGCTGGCTTGAGCAGGGGGACCTTGCATGCGCTGCAGGATTTTAATCCATGACGGCGTAGTGTGTTACTAATGGTTTTCTTTGAGACTGTGGTCCCAGCTCTCTTCAGGTCATTGACCAGGTCCTGCCGTGTAGTTCTGGCCTGATCCCTCACCTTCCTCATGATCATTGATGCCCCACGAGGTGAGATCTTGCATGGTGCCCCAGACCGAGGGAGATTGACCGTCATCTTGAACTTCTTCCATTTTCTAATATTTGCACCAACAGTTGTTGCCTTCTCACCAAGCTGCTTGCCTATTGTCCTGTAGCCCATCCCAGCCTTGTGCAGGTCTACAATTTTATCCCTGATGTCCTTACACAGCTCTCTGGTCTTGGCCATTGTGGAGAGGTTGGAGTCTGTTTGATTGAGTGTGTGGACAGGTGTCTTTTATACAGGTGACGAGTTCAAACGGGTGCAGTTAATACAGGTAATGAGTGGAGAACAGGAGGGCTTCTTAAAGAAAAACTAACAGGTCTGTGAAAGCCGGAATTCTTACTGGTTGGTAGGTGATCAAATACTTATGTCATGCAATAAAATGCAAATTAATTATTTAAAAATCATACAATGTGATTTTCTAGATTTTTGTTTTAGATTCCGTCTCTCACAGTTGAAGTGTACCTATGATAAAAATTACAGACCTCTACATGCTTTGTAAGTAGGAAAACCTGCAAAATCGGCAGTGTATCAAATACTTGTTCTCCCCACTGTATGTATCTATCTATGTATCTATCTATGTATCTATCTATCTATCTATCTAATATACCCATTGATTCTTAAATAATATAATTTGTTTCGTGGGTTTAGCTCAACAGTGGTTACATTTCTCCAGCCCCATCCCTCAGCGGTTTACCAAAGACAATGGCGGGGTGTACCTGCATATTTGTTGCTTGGAGATTTGTTTGAACTACAGAGTGCCCCTTTAATTGTGCTAGGTTAATGAAATTGTTTTCTCGGTTAAGCCTACACAAAAAACATTATTTTAAGTGTTTCTAAAATCCCCTATGGGAAAAATGATTGGTGGAAAAACAATTGGAACCATTTCCCTGTTTGACCACTAGGTTTTATGGGTATTATGACTCCACTGTGGTTCTCTATGGCTATTCCCTCCAAATCCATACTGAAGCCATTTCTTCACTGAATGTTAACGCTTTGTTCAATGTGACACTATGATGCATAAACCTGTTTGTGAAGTGATTGCACCACATTGTGAAATAAAGCCTATTTTTAAGCAAGTATTTGTCAAGGTGTGTGAATTTACCTGGGGTTAACTTTATGCCAGTGTTTCCCAAACTCGGTCCTGTGTGTGCCATTGAGGGTGAATGGGGTTTGGTAGTAGGTGCCAGCTATTGCTAGACATGTTGACATCAGTATTAACATTACAAGCTGAGATTCTGTAGTTTTTTGGTTCAAGTTTAGAACATTCGACCATTTGTTTAAAAATAGAGGGCAGTCTGTCTTTCGTGGGTAGTGTTGGACAGGTCGTCCATCTTGGTTCCCTTCATGTCACATTTGGCTCTGGACCCTTCCAGTTTCCTCCTGCACTACTCACCAATTTCCAGTTATCCCACCTGTCATGGGGCACTCACACATGGAATGAAAAATGTAAATAAAAAATAACAAGAAATCCATAGATTGCGCAAAGATCTGAAAATACAGAGATACAGTTGAAGTCGGAAATGTACATATACTTAGGTTGAAGTGATTAAAACTCATTTTTCAACCGCTCCACAGATTTCATGTTAACCAACTATAGTTTTGGCAAGTCTGTTAGGACACCTACTTTGTGCATGACACAAGTAATTCTTCCAACAATTGTTTACAGACAGATTATTTCACTTATAATTCACTATATCACAATTCCAGTGGGTCAGAAGTGTACGTACACTAAATTGACTGTGCCTAAATTGACAGCTTGGAAAATTCCAGAAAATTATTTCATGGCTTTAGAAGCTTCTGATAGGCAAATTGACATAATTTGAGTCATGTGGATGTATTTCAAGGCCTACCTTCAAACTCAGTGCCTCTTTGCTTGAAATCATGGGAAAATCAAAATAAATAAGCCAAGACCTCAGAAAAAGAATTGTAGACCTCCACAAGTCTGGTTCATCCTTGGGAGCAATTTCCAAACGCCTGAAGGTACCACGTTCATCTGTACAAACAATAGTACGCAAGTATAAACACCATGTGACCACGCAGCCGTCATATCGCTCAGGAAGGAGACTTGTTCTGTCTCCTAGAGATGAACGTACTTTGGTGTGAAAAGTGCAAATCAATCCCAGAACAACGGCAAAGGACCCTGTGAAGATGCTGGAGGAAACAGGTACAAAAGTATCTATAGCCACAGTAAATAGAGTCCTATATCGACAACCTGAAAGGCTGTCTGGAGGAAAAAGGGGGAGGCTTGCAAGCCGAAGAACACCATCCCAACCGTGAAGCACGGGATGGCAGCATCATGTTGTAGGGCTGCTTTGCTGTAGGAGGGACTGATACACTTCACAAAATAGATGGCATCATGAGGAAGGAAAATTATGTGGATATATTGAAGCAACATCTCAAGACATCAGTCAGGAAGTTAAAGCTTGGTCGCAAATGGGTCTTCCAAATGGACAGTGACCGCAAGCATACTTCCAAAGTTGTGGCAAAATGGCTTAAGGACAACAAAGTCAAGTTATTGGAGTGGCCATCACAAAGCCCTGATCTCAATCCTATAGAACATTTGTGGGCAGAACTGAAAAAGTGTGTACGAGCAAGGAGGCCTACAAACCTGACTCAGTTATACCAGTTTATTCAGGAGGAATGGGCTAAAATTCACCCAACTTATTGTGGGACGCTTGTGGAAGGCTACCCAAAGCGTTTGACCCAATTTAAACAATTTAAAGGCAATGCTACCAAATACTAATTGAGTGTATGTACACTTCAGACCCACTGGGAATGTGATGAAAGAAATAAAAGCTGAAATAAATCATTCTCTCTACTATTATTCTGACATTTCATATTCTTAAAATAAAGTGGTGATCATAACTGACCTAAAACAGGGAATTTTAACAGGGATTAAATGTCAGGAATTGTGAAAAATTGAGTTTAAATGTATTTGGCTAAGGTGTATGTAAACTTCCGACTTCAACTGTATGTACTGCGACCTTCCAACCTCAACCGTGCCTCCCAAACTCACAACCTGGCCTCAAACATTAATGATAGCCATTTAAAAAGATAAAGAATACAGTACATCACATTTGTTTCACTTGAACTGAAAAAAAAAAGTATAATAATTGCGATTTGCTGCAGATCCCCCACACGAAGAGTGAGAGTTAAACATAATTTTTTTTGCGGTGTCCATGGCGAATACAATGACTCATTTTCCCTGGCAAATGACATTTCACTCTGCCTCGTTTCAACAGGTCCGCTTCGCCCCAGGAGCGAGGGCGAGAAAGGTGGATATGTTGGTCCTTTGTAGTGATGGGAAGTTCGGCTCTTTTCCGAGAGCCGGCTCTTTTGGCTCAGCTCCCAAAGAAGAGCCGGCTCTTTCGACTCCTGAACGGCTCTTAATTTAGGATTTTTTTGTAGGCCTTTATTTTACCCTAACTTAAAAAAAAAAAAATGGTTTGTGTGTTGAAAACCCTTTCATGTGCAGTGTTTTTATGCATTTATTTTGTTACAAAAGCATTCTTTTGTTTTTAATCATTTTAATCAAACATTTTTTTGCACAAATTAACAACAAAAAAACAGCAAATAAACAGAATTGAACTAGAACAGAACTAGAACCAAACTCAAGCAAACAGTATTAATGTCCTCAGTGAAGATTGGCATTCAAAAAAATCAGATGCCTCAGCTTTGATGGACTGATCCTATTTCTTCTTTCTGAGATTATCTGCCCTGTTTTTGAGAAGATTCTCTCTGAAGGAACCGATGTTGCCACAATACACAGTCTCCCTTCCATCACCTTCGCCAGGCGTGGAAAGACTGAGGCCTTGGCCTGCCACCAGCTCAGTGGGTCTTCTGCTCGTTGGATGATGGGCTCCTCAAGATAAGACCTCACCTCCAGTATAGCATCAGCTGTAGGATTTCTTCTTGTAGCATCTCCTGTAGCTCTTTCATCAAAAAGCCTCCAAACAACAGAGGTTTGTGGTTCCTCATACACTTGGCGGAGCTGGCTGGCTGCTAGGGGTGCATCTTGCTGCTGCTGCACTAATTCTCTGAAGTGCCTCATCAACAGCTCTGTTGTCATTGAATGCAAGTTTTTTAAACCTAGGATCCAATAATGTGGTTTCTGAGTGGACAGTGTTGTACTCCATACGCAGAAATTTCCGGTCCATGGCTGAACAAAGAGCTGCAACCAATTCTTTCCCTTTCTGCATGGTTACAGTCTGTTGGGCTGTCACACGCTGCAAACCTTTGCAAAGCAGGAGCATTTTTGAGGCAGAAACATAGCTGAGGGAGAGAAACAGCAACTTTTAAAATGAAGCTTTTTTTTAAGTATGTGGCATATTATATGTGGCACATTATACTGTATTGTTTCTGCAATGTATAATAGTGACTGAATGGTAGTAGTGAAAAAAAATGGTCCAAGGTACCTGTCTGCACTTATTTCCACAGTCACCTCCTCAAATGGTTGCAGGACGGTGCAGACCTCTTTCACCAGCTCCCATTCCTCTTGACATAGAGCATCAACTGGTGCGTTGATGAGGGCCAGGGTGGAGATGATGGCATCTTTTGTTTCAAGAATTCGTTTCAACATATAAAATGTTGAGTTCCACCTGGTGGCACACTCTTGTTTGGGCCTCAGTTCAGGCATCCCCATCTGGCACTGTGTGGACTTTAGCCTCTGTGTTGCAACTGTGCTTTTGTGGAAAAACTCCACAACAGCCTTCACCTTATCCACGGTTGGTTTGACCACCTTTAGGGCATCTCTAATCATGAGGTTTAGTGTATGTGCCAGACATGGGTGATGGGTCCACTTAAGAATTTTTATGGCTTTGGTGATGTTTGCTGCATTGTCACTCACACAGCACACTACTTTGTCCTCTACTTGCCACTCTTTTGCCACTCTTACTAGCTCATCTGCTAGGTTTTCTGCAGTGTGTCTCTCTGTGAACTCAAAGCAGTCCAAAAGGCAAGATGTCATCTTGTAATTTTCAATGAAATGGCAAGTGACAGCCATGAAAGAGCAGGTTGTTCTGGAGGTCCAGCAGTCAGTTGTCAGGCAAACTGATGGAGCTTGTTTCACCCTTACTTGCCATAATGCCCGTTCTGTGTCATATAGTTTAGGTATTGTTGTTTGGGACAATGTTTTTCTACTGGGAAGAGTGTATGTGGGATTTAAAGTTTTGACAAAACTTTTAAAACCTCTGTCCTCCACAATTGAAAAGGGTTGGAAATCAGTAGCTATCATTTTAGCTAGCTCTACATCAATGCTGTGCTGTTTGGATGGGGTCATCACTGTGGGTATAAACTGGCTTATTTTGCTTTGAGCTGCAGTAGGAGAGGTTATACCTGCATGTGTGGGGAAGCCAGTAGATGCTGCTGCAGTTGCTGTTTTTTGGGGATGAGACACACCAGGATCTGTAGATGGGGTGCTAGCTTGCCCTCTCTCCTCTAACTGCACTGTAGGATGGACAGTTCTCATATGTCTATGCAGGTTTGTGGTGGAACCTGCTCTTAAAGTAATTTTCATCTTGCAGTGAACGCACTCTGCTTTGTTGTTTCCATTGTCTTTAAACTGGAGCCAGATGCTGCTTCTCTTTCGGGTGTCACTCATAGTTACGACTCACACACTCTCCTCACCGCTATCTGACAGACAGTGTCGTTATTAACGTTGTTACGACTCATTAACTTGCAGTGGAGTGCCGCTTCACTTCACCCCCCTCTCTGTTTTTACATAATGGTATGATCCCATATCCTCACATCTGATTGGCCGCGATGCGATTGCTGACCAATCAAAACAAAGTTCTGCCTGTAAGCACGCAGCGAAAGGAAAGAAACTGGGAGTGAACTCTTCTGATTCACTACAAAGCATCGGCTCTCAGAGCCGCATCTTTTGCGCATGACACATCACTAGTCCTATGCTTTTTCTGTTATGGCGGTGACCAGTGAGTAAAGTACTGTTTACTCAGCTACATTTCGTTTGTAACGGTAAAGCCAATTCGAACTCATTCGCACTCATCATGTAGTATGACAAATGTAACCCATTCTCACCACTACTCTACTCACCATCAGTCAAGCATGAACAGCCCAGGCTTCCATTAGAAACCCATTTAAAATTAACCACTGCAATTGGGGCCAAGGGTTGTCACGATTTGCCACATCTTGTGTCTTGACAACCCTTGGCCACAAGTGCAGTGGTTTTTTAAATGGGTTTCTAATGGAAGCCTTTTGTCTCGGTTGTTGTAGCCAGCCAGTTAAGTTGTTATTTCTGCACATAAAGTATGAGAAAATATTGGAAAAGGTATAATTTATGATACAGTGGAGTCTGCTTATTGTGATCACGTCCGTCAGGGTCAATTTGATCACCAGGGATGATCGCTATAACATTTTTGTTTCTCTTGCAGATTACAATTTTTATTTTTATTACATGAATATAACGTAATGAAACGGACAGCTTCGATATTAACTGAAGTTTACTGACATTCAAAATACGTTTGTAAATTGCTGTACTGTGCTTTCCCCTGGAGCATTTTTTTCTGTCTCCGTCACTACTAGCCATGACTGTAACTCGTTTTTATGGAGTTGCTGCACTCTTTCCCTGAGCTAAAGAATCTTATCTGTTAGGATCAACACTCCACTGCCTGCATCTGCTGCATGTGAAAGACTGTTAAATTGTGCCGGACTGATTAAAAGAGCTAGACATGGCTGCAAACACTTTGAAAACCAGCTTCTTCTGAAGCTGAACAAAAAATACACAAAGTAGACTACCCATCCCTGATGGTAGATCATAGAAAGTGTCAGATTGTTGATCATTCCGTCATTGCACAAGGGGGAGTTACGCCTCGATCACACCGACAGTGTCTGGATTTATCAAATATATGCGAAAGTGTATGCATAGAAGGCTTAACAGAAATGGTAGCAGAAGGTGAATGTTTAACTTTTGTTGCACACATATCCAGATGAAACTTTAGGTGTGATCGAGGATTAGAACGCAAATATGCTTTTGGTTTCTCTCCCTCGAAAAACAGACCAAAATCATTCTAAGATTATAAACAGGTTTTATTTACCACAGTGTGGAAAGAACATAGTCATTTCTTTGCTGATGTGAAGAAGAAACTGAATGAGAGTCCAGTGATAATATGGACTGAAAAAGATAATAACTGAGCAATTTAATGTATTTGTTTGATGAAATGTGCTAGTTTATTTAGGCAATTGAATGTATTTGTTTAGGCTTGGCCTATTTGTAGGCTATTTTGCAGCATAAAGCTATACTTGTCAGCATAAAGCTGAGTGACGCCATCATTTGTGGTTTGGTTTAAGTCCAGGCTCTGGCAGGGCCACTCAAGGACAATCAGAGACTTGTCCCGAAGCCAAAATAAATCCTGTCAGTACATCCATCAGGCCTCACCACAGACCACGTCTAACCACGTCAGCCCATGACCACGTGTAACCATGCCAGTCCTGGCTTCTTCTTCATCTGAGGGTGTGTTGGAAGGGTGCAGCTGAGAATTTCTGTTTAATAAAGCCCTTTTGTGTGGAAAAAATCATTCTGATTGGCTGGGCCTAGCTCTCTAGTGGCTCCCCTCCCAGGCCCACGCATGGCTGCAACCCTGCCCAGGGATGTGAAATCCATAGATTAGAGCCTAATGTTGATTGATTTCCTTATATGAACTGTAACTCAGTAAACATTTTTGAAATTGTTCAGTTTATATTTTTGTTCAGTATACTTTTGTTTTGACACTGATGTACAGTGGCTTCATGTCGCTGATCTGAAGTGTGTCCAGTTCTTCTAGGGACAGTGGAGAGTGTGAAGATGAACGAGCGGTCCATCGTGATGGTAAACGCCATGTCATTGCTGGCCTCGCATAGCAATGTCAGCGCCCTGCCTTCCCCTCACTACGCCACATTACCCAACGTCTCAACAGAATATTAATTTATAAGCTTAAAACTAGCATATTTATGATCTCTCATGAGCCACACTTGTATTTGGGGAGTTTCTCCCATTCTTCTCTGTAGATCATCTCAAGCTCTGTCAGGTTGGATGGGGAGTGTCTCTCCACTCTCCGTTCGATCGGGTTCAAGTCCGGGCTCTGGCTGGGCCATTCAGAGACTTGTCCCGAAGCCACTCCTGCGTTGTCTTGGCTGTGTGCTTAGGGTCATCCTGTTGGAAGGTGAACCTTTTCATCAAGGATCTCTTGCTCCGTTCATGTTTCCCTCGAACCTGACTAGTCTCCCAGTCCCTGCCACTGAAAAACATCCCACAGCATAATGCTGCCACCACCATGCTTCACCGTAGGGATGGTGCCAGGTTTCCTCCAGACTGTATATTAAGTAAACTATTATTACCCTCACTTATATAATATGCACATTTAGCTATTTAAGTATTTCTCTGCCATCGACCTGTATAGTATAGTTAACTGCAAATATTCCTTATTTATCTACAGTTGAAGTCGGAAGTTTACATACACTTTAGCCAAATACATTTATTAAACTCAGTTTTTCACAATTCCTGACATTTAATCCTAGTAAAAATTCTCAGTCTTAGATCAGTTAGGATAACCACTTTATTTTAAGAATGTGAAATGTCAGAATAGTAGAGTGATTTATTTCAGCTTTTATTTATTTAATCACATTCCCAGTGGGTCTGAAGTTTACATACACTCAATTAGTATTTGGTAGCATTGCCTTTAAATTGTTTAACTTGGGTCAAACATTTCGGGTAGCCTCCCACAAGCTTCCCACAATAAGTTGGGTGAATTTTGGCCCATTCCTCCTGACAGAACAGGTTTAACTGGTCTCCTATGACGGCTGCATGGTCCGATGGCGTTTATACTTGCATACTATTGTTTGTACAGATGAATGTGGTACCTTCAGGCGTTTGGAAATTGCTCCCAAGGATGAACCAGACTTGTGGAGGTCTACAATTTTTTTTCTGAGGTCTTGGTTGATTTCTTTTGATTTTTCACATGAAAAATCACGTTACGCACATGTTACGCAAAGAGGCACTGAGTTTTTAAGGTAGGCCTTGAAATATATCCACAGGTACACCTCCAATTGACTCAAATGTAACAATGTATAGTGTACATATTCAGCCATACTATGCAATGTCTTTTTGCACTCCAGTTGTCTTGTATTTTTATAGTTTTTCATACTGCCGCACTATGTATCATGTATCTGTCTTTGTGTATTTTCGTTCTGGCATTTTGCACCTGCCCTGTTTTTTGTCGTAGCTGCTCGACAAAGAAATTTCCCCTCTGGGATAAATAAAGTATCTATCTATCTTGGCATTAAGGCCAAAGAGTTCAATCCTGGTTACATCAGACCAGAACATCTTGATTCTCATGGTCTAAAAGTCTTTTAGGTGCCTTTTGGCAAACTCCAATCAGGCTGCCTTTTACTGAGGAGTGGCTTCCGTCTGGCCACTCTACCATAAAGGCCTGATTGGTGGAGTACTGGTTGTCCTTCTGGAAGGTTCTCCCATCTCCACAGAGGAACTCTGGCGCTCTGTCAGTGGCCATCACTAGGAAAAGTCTTGGTGGTTCCAAACCTCTTCCTTTTAAGAATGATAGAGACCACTGTGTTCTTGGGGACCTTCAATGCTGCGGTACCCTTCCCTAGATCTGTGCCTCGACACAATCCTGGGACTTTAATGGCCGGGGACTTTAATGCAGGGAAACTCAAATCCGTTCTACCTAATTTATATCAGCATGTTAAATGTGCAACCAGAGGGGGAAAAAAAAACTCTAGACCACCTTTACTCCACCCACAGACGTGTACAAAGCTCTCCCCAACCTCCATTTGGCAAATCTGACCATAATTCTATCCTCCTGATTCCTGCTTACAAGCAAAAACTAAAGTAGGAAGCACCAGTGACTCAGTCAATAAGAAAGTGGTCTGATGGAAAATGCTAAGCTACAGGACTGTTTTGCTAGCACAAGCTGGAATATGTTCCGGGATTCTTCCGATGGCATTGTGGAATACACCACAAAAGTCACTGGCTTCATCAATAAGTGCATCGATGACGTCATCCCCACAGGGACCGTACGTCCATACCCCAACCAGAAGCCATGGATTACAGGCAACATCCGCACGGAGCTTTCAATGAGCGGGAAATCCCGCTATGCCTTCCGACGAACCATCAAACATGCAAAGCGTCAATACAGGACTAAGATTGAATCGTATTACACCGGCTCCGACACTCGTCGGATGTCCCAGGGCTTGCTAACTATTACAGACTACAAAGGGAAGCACAGCCGCAAGCTGCCCAGTGACACGAGCCTACCAGATGAGCTAAAATACTACTATGCTCGCTCGCTTTCCGGACGACTGTGTGATCACCCTCTCCGTAGCCAATGTGAGTAAGACCAATAAACAGGTCAACATCCAAGGCTGCAGGGCCAAACGGATTACCTGGACGTGTACTTCGAGCATGCACTGACCAACTGGCAAGTGTCTTCACTGACATTTTCAACCTGGCCCTGACTGAGTCTGTAATACCAATATGTTTCAAGCCGACCACCATAGTCCCTGTGCCCAAGAACACTAACGTAACCTGCCTAAATGACTACCGACCCGTAGCACTCACGTCTGTAGCCATGAAGTGCTTTGAAAGGCTGGTCATGGCTCACATCAACACCATTATCCCAGAAACCCTAGAACCACTCCAATTTGGATACCGCCCAAACAGATCAACAGATGATGCAATCTCTATTGGACTCAACACTGCCCTTGCCCATCTGGACAAAAGGAACAGCTATGTGAGAATGCTATTCATTGACTACAGCTCAGCGTTCAACACCATAGTGCCCTCAAAGCTCATCACTAAGCTAAGGACCCTGGGACTAAACACTTCCCTCTGCAACTGGATCCTGGACTTCCTGACGGGCCTCCCCAGGTGGTAAAGGTAGGTAACAACATATCCGCCACTCTGATTGTCAACACGGGGGCCCCTCAGGGGTGCGTGCTCAGTCGCCTCCCTGTTTGACTGCTAGGTTTTATGACTCCACTGTGGGGCTCTACTGCTATTCCCTCCAAATCCATACTGAAGCCATTTCTTCACTGAACGTTAACGCTTCGTTCCATGTGACTAACATCGTAAACCTGTCTGTGAAGTGATTGCGCCACATTGTGAAACACCAGGAAATTAAGCCTATTTTTAAGAGTTTGGGAAACACTGCTTTATGCTATCTAACGCTAAACAGTTTGCTGTGTGTATCAAGAATAGTCCACCACCCAAAGAACATCCAGCCAACTTGACAACTGTGGAAAGCATTGGAGTCAGCATTGGCAGCATCCCTGTGGAATGCTTCCGACACCTTGTAGCGTCCATGCCCCCAACGAATTGAGGCTACTCTGAGGTATTCTTAATGTTCTGTAGAATCAGTGTATGTCAAGTTGGTCCTGCTTGGCATGTGAACGTAGTAAAACAATTCAGAAGTCCAGGCAAAAAGACTTGTAAATCAGCTATTGCTAGACATTTTGAAAATCAGTATTAACATTACAAGCTGAGACTCTGTAGTTTCAGAACATACAAAATCAATTCAAGTGACTGAAAAACAGAAATCAAGTCATTAATAATATTAATATTTATACCTACAAGGCTTTTTTTTTTTTTGTTCAAGTTTGGAACATCAACCATTTGTTTTAAAATGTAGGGCAGTCTCTTTTGTGGCTAGTGTTGGACAGGTCGCCCATCTAGGTTCGCACTTGGCTCTGGACTCTTCCAGTTTCCTCCAACAATACTTGACAATTTCCAGTTTCCCCACCATGACACACTGCGTTCACACATGGAATGAAATTTTTTAAATGAAATCCACAGATGGCACAAAGATCTGAAAATACAGAGATATGTACTGCGACCTTCCACCCTCAACTGGGCCTCCCCATATTCCCAACCTGGCCTCAAACATTAATGGTACCCATTTAAAAAGAAAGAATACAGTACATTACATTTGTTTCACTTCACTAGAACTGCAAAAAAAAGAAATAGGAAGTCTACGTTAATTAAGATTCGCTGCAGATCCCCGTCACAAAGAAGAGTGAGAGTTAAACTGAAATTTGTAGCCGTGTCCATGACAGAATACAATGACTCCTTTTCCCTGGTGAATGACTTCACTCTGCCTGGTTTCCACAGGTCCGCTTCGCCCCAGGAGCGAGGGCGAGAAAGGCGGATATGTTGGTAGCTGTTAATCATTCTTCTTCTCCTCATTTGCCTTTTCTGTTATGGCGGCGACCTCCCCTTGTGCTGTGCTGTCCTTGTTAGGGTCCACTCCAGTGGGTTCTGCTCCGCTGGTGCCAAATTCGTTCATCCGGTTGGGATCCACCCTGTAGATCCAGCGCTGGTACAGGTAGACAAAGAATACTACGTCTGTGGGAGAGAAACATAAGAGTTATTATAGGGAACTAGGGGTGTAAAGTTCACCAAAACCCATGGTTCAGTACGTATTGTGGTTTTGGGGGTCACAGTTCGGAATCGGTACAGCGGGAAAATGAAATGCCAACAGTTACTTCAGACGGGCCTGGACATGCACTGGCTATATATACACACACACATCATCCATATACACGTGTGTGTGTATATATATATATATATATACACACACACATATATACATACATACACACACACATACACACACATATACACACACACACACATACAGTCATGGCCAAAAGTGTTGGCACCCCTGAAATCTTTCCAGAAAAAGAAGTATTTCTCACAGAAAAGTATTGAAATTACACATGTTTTGCTATACACATGTTTATTTCCTTTGTGTGTATTGGAACAACACAAAAAGAGAAAAAAAAAGCAAATTTGACCTAATTTCACACAAAACTCCAAAAATGGGCCGGACAAAATTCTTGGCACCCTTAACTTAATATTTGGTTGCACACCCTTTGGAAAAAATAACTGAAATCAATCGCTTCCTATAACCATCAATAAGCTTCTTACACCTCTCACCCGAAATTTTGGACCACTCTTCTTTTGCAAACTGCTCCAAGTCTCATATTGGAAGGGCGCCTTTTCCCAACAGCAATTCTAAGATCTCTCCACAGGTGTTCAATGGGATTTAGATCTGGACTCATTGCTGGCCACTTCAGAACTCTCCAGCGCTTTGTTGCCATCCATTTCTGGGTGCTTTTTGAAGTATGTTTGGGGCCATTGTCCTGCTGGAAGACCCATGATCTCGGACACAAACCCAGCTTTCTGACACTGGGCCCTACATTGTGAACCAAAATCCTCAGATTTCATGATGCCTTGCACACAGTCAAGGCACCCAGTGCCAGAGGCAGCAAAACAACCCCAAAACATCTTTGAACCTCCACCATATTTGACTGTAGGTACTGTGTTCTTTTCTTTGTAGGCTTCATTCCGTTTTCAGTAAACAGTAGAATGATGTGCTTTACCAAAAAGCTCTATCTTGGTCTCATCTGTCCACAAGACGTTTTCACAGAAGGATTTTGGCTTACTCACGTACATTTTGGCAAACTGTAGTCTTGCTTTTTTATGTCTCTGTGTCAGCAGTGGGATCCTCCTGGGTCTCCTGCCATAGCGTTTCATGTCATTCAAATGTCGATGTATAGTTCGCTCTGACACGGATGCACCCTGAGCCTGCAGGACAGCTTGAATTTCTTTGGAACTTGTTTGGGGCTGCTTATCCACCATCCGGACTATCCTGCGTTGCAACCTTTCATACATTTTTCTCTTCCGTCCACATCCAGGGAGATTAGCTACAGTGCCATGGGTTGCAAACTTCTTGATCATGTTGCGCACTGTGGACAAAGGAACATCTAGATCTCTGGAGATGGACTTGTAACCTTGAGATTGTTGATATTTTTCCACAATTTTGTTTGTCAAGTCCTCAGACAGTTCTCTTCTCCTCTTTCTGTTCTCCATGGCACACACAGAAACACAATGCAAAGACTGAGTCAACTTCTCTCCTTTTTATCTGCTTCCAGGTGTGATTTTTATATTGCCCACACCTGTTACTTGCCCCAGGTGAGGTTAAAGGAGCATCACATGCTTGAAACAAACTTATTTATCCACAATTTTGAAAGGGTGCCAAGAATTTTGTCCGACCCATTTTGTGTGACATTATGTAAAATGTGCTTTTTTCCCTCTTTTTTTGTGTTGTTCCAATACACACAAAGGAAATAAACATGTGTATAGCAAAACATGTGTAATTTCAATACTTTTCTGTGAGAAATACTTCATTTTCTGGAAAAATTTCAGGGGTGCCAACACTTTTGGCCATGACTATATATATATATATAGTGGGGAGAACAAGTATTTGATACACTGCCGATTTTGCAGGTTTTCCCACTTACAAAGCATGTAGAAGTCTGTAATTTTTATCATAGGTACTCTCCAACTGTGAGAGACGGAATCTAAAACATCCAGAAAATCACATTGTATGATTTTTAAGTAATTAATTTGCATTTGTCAGTACATTGTCAGTAGAATGGCCTTACTGAAAAGTTCAGTGACTTTCAACGTGGCACCGTCATAGGATGCCACCTTTCCAACAAGTCAGTTCTTCAAATTTCTGCCCTGCTAGAGCTTCCCCGGTCAACTGTAAGTGCTGTTATTGTGAAGTGGAAATGACTAGGTGCATAGTCTGTCCTTGGTTGCAACATTCACTACAGAGTTCCAAACTGATTCTGAAAACGACTTCAGCACAAGAACTGTTCGTCGGGAGCTTCATGAAATGGGTTTCCATGGCCAAACAGCCGCACACAAGCTTAAGATCACAACGATTATGTGCTTCCTACTTTGTGGCAATAGTTTGGGGAAGGCCCTTTCCTGTTTAAGCATGACAATGCCCCCATGCACAAAGCGAGGTCTATACAGAAATGGTTTGTCGAGATCGGTGTGGAAGAACTTGACTGGCCTGCACAGAACCCTGACCTCAAACCCACTGAACACCTTTGAGATGAATTGGAAAGCCGACTGCAAGCTAGGCCTAATCGCCCGACCTCACTAATGTTTGTGGCTGAATGGAAGCAAGTCCCCAGAGCAATGTTCCAACATCTAGTGGAAAGCCTTCCCAGAAGTGGAGGCTGTTATAGCAGCAAGGGGGGGGACCAACTCCATATTAATGCCCATGATTTTGGAATGAAATGTTTGACGAGCAGGTGTCCACATACTTTTGGTCATGTAGTGTATCACTACAGGAATAAGACAGATCCTGTTTCTGTTTGAGTGTTTAACAGTCTACTGATTCTGTGAGCGCCAAGCCTCACAACTGCAAAATGTCAGATAAAATAATGTTTACAAATGTCTGTTTTTAATCTTTGCTATGGTGTAATAAAGGCTTAACACTTTTATTTTCAAGTTCATATAGGGCATGAGGAAGACTTAAGGAGAGCTCTTCAGCTGGTGGTGCTAATGAGACAACGTAGACCCTACAGGTTGGCACTCAGGGGTTGGGGTACAGAAGTAGAAGCAGTAACAAAAAAAAACAAAAAAAAAAAAAAAAAAAAACAGGACAAGCTTTTTTCAACTACAGTAGGTGTAATTGATATACAACCATCAATATATAATGCATGTTGAATATATATATATATATATATAGTTGAAGTGGGAAGTTTACATACACCTTAGCCAAATACATTTAAACTCAGTTTTCACAATGCCTGACATTTAATCCTAGTAAAAATTCCCTGTCTTATGTCAGTTAGGATCACCACTTTATTTTAAGAATGTGAAATGTCAGAATAATAGAGAATTATTTATTTCAGCTTTTATTTCTTTCATCACATTCCCAGTGGGTCCGAAGTCTACATACACTCAATTAGTATTTGGTAGCATTGCCTTTAATTTGTTTAACTTTGGCCCATTCCTCCTGACAGAACTGGTGTAACTGAGTCAGGTTTGTAGGCCTCCTTGCTCGCACACGCTTTTTCAGTTCTGCCCACACATTTTCTATAGGATTGAAGTCAGGGCTTTGTGATGGGCACTCCAATACCTTGACTTTGTTGTCCTTAAGCCATTTTGCCACAACTTTGGAAGTATGCTTGGGGCCATTGTCCATTTGGAAGACCAAGCTTTAATTTCCTGACTGATGTTTAGAGATGTTGCTTCAATATATACATTTTCCTTCCTCATGATGCCATCTATTTTGTGAAGTGCACCAGTCCCTCCTGCAGCAAAGCACCCCCACAACATGATGCTGCCACCCTGGTACTTCACGGTTGGGATGGTGTTATTCGGCTTGCAAGCATCCCCCTTTTTCCTCCAAACATAACGATGGTCAATGTGTCCAAACAGTTCTATTTTTGTTTCATCAGACCAGAGGACATTTCTCCCAAAAGTATGATCTTTGTCCCCATGTGCAGTTGCAAACCGTATTCTGGCTTTTTTTTAATGGCGGTTTTGGAGCAGTGGCTTCTTCCTTGCTGAGCGGCCTTACAGGTTATGTCGATATAGGACTTGTTTTACAGTGGATATAGATACTTTTGTACCTGTTTCCTGGGTGGTGCCCTTCACAAAAGCATAGTCATTTGTACTTCTTGTTTAAACATGGATAGAGCTTACTAGCTCACTAACAGTTGTCCAAACCAATTGTTAGACCTCTTTGCCTTTATTTTTTGATATCGCTAGTTTTGCTTAGCCCTGTTGCTTATTTTCCAATAACCAACATTTTAATCATGAACTATAAAGTAATGGTTGTATATCAATTACATCTACTGTAGATAAACAGCTTTCCCAGTTTCTGTATTTCATCCCAATGTGAAGACATTGACCATAGCACCTCACACTCTTGAGTACCAACATGTAAAGGTCTATAAACACAAACAGCTGAAGAAAGTTGAACACCAAAATGTAAATCTTTAAACTTGCTTAATAAAACTAATTTTTTATAGTGAGCGAGTGTTTAGCCTTTTCCTTTCAAATGAGGTTTACACATTTTTAGGTTGGTTGAACACCCTCTACTTCTTTCCATATATGATCAACATATAAATAAATAGACCTACATGCATAGTATCTCTTGACAACGATTTTCCATTAGGCCTAATTCACGATATGCCTAAAATACTTAGAACCACATTTTCCTTTGGATTATTTAATTAACCTCTATCACATGAAGATATCAATTTGGAGCGAATACAAAAGTGATTTAGAGTTGTTGAACAGGAGTTAGCTGCCCAATCTGCTAGTGCACCAAGGCCATTAACAAAAATGGCCAATTAAAAGAATAGCTACTGTTTTTTGGTTTTAAGAAAAACATAAGGTTTGTAAATGTACATAAATAATTAGCCTACATGTCAGAGTGTAGGTGATTGCCTATGCGTATTGGCTACAACCTGTCCAGACATGAGGTGCCTGAAAATGTAGCCAAACTTTAATGATACTTAATTACATATACAGTGCAGTCGGAAAGTAATCAGACCCCTTGATTATTTTCCACATTTTGTTACATTACAGGCTTATTCTATAATGGATTAAATTAGTTTTCCCCTTATCAGTCTACACACAATACCAAATATGACAAAGCAAAAAAAAAACCTTTACATTTTTGCAAATGTATAATAACCCAACTGAAATATCACATTTACATAAGTATTCAGACCCTTTACTCAGTACTTTGTTGAAGAACCTTTGGCAGAGACTACAGCCTCGAGTCTTCTTGGGTATGACTATACAAGCTTGGCACACCTGTGTTTGGGAAGTTCTCCCATTCTTCTCTGCAGATCCTCAAGCTCTGTCAAGTTGGATGGGGAACGTCGCTCCACAGCTATTTTCAGGTCTCTTCAGAGACGTTCGATCGGGTTCGAGTGCGGGCTCTGGCTGGGCCACTCAAGGTCATTGAGACTTGTCCCGAAGCCACTTCTGCACTGTCTTGGCTGTGTGCTTAGCATTATTGTCCTGTTGGAAAGTGAACCTTCGCCCAGTCTGAGGTCCTGAGCAGGTTTTCATCAAGAATCTCTGTACTTTGCTCCGTTCATCTTTCCCTCGATCCTGACTAGTCTCCCAGTCCCTGCCGCTGAAAAACGTCCCCACAGCATGATGCTGCCACCACCATGCTTCACCGCAGGGATAGTGTCAGGTTTCCTACAGACGTAACGCTTGGCATTGAGGCCAAAGAGTTCAATCTTGGTTTCATCAGACCAGAGAATCTTGTTTCTCATGGTCAGAGTCCTTTAGGTGCCTTTTGGAAAACTCCAAGCAGGCTGACATGTGCCTTTACTGAGAAGTTGCTTCCGTCTGGCTATTCTACTATAAAGGCCTGATTGGTGGAGTGCTGCAGAGATGGTTGTCCCATTTCCACAAAGGAACTATGGAGCTCTGTCAGTGTGACCATCTGGTTCTCGGTCACCTCCCTGACCAAGGCCCATCTCCCTCGATTGATCAGTTTGGCCGGGCGGCCAGCTCTAGAAAGCGTCTTGGTGGTTCCAAACTTCTTCAATTTAAGAATGATGGAGGCCACTGTGTTCTTGGGGACATTCAATGCTGAATAAATGTTTTTGTACCCTTCCCCAGATATGTGCCTCGACACAATCCTGTCTCGGAGCTCTACGAACAATTCATTCAACCCAATGGCTTTGTTTTTGCTTTGACATGCACTGCCAACTGTGGGACCTTATAGAGACGGGTGTGTGCCTTTCCAGATCATGTACAATCAATTGAATTTACCACAGGTGGACGCCAATCAAGTTGTAGAAACATCAAGGATGATCAATGGAAACAGGATGCACCTGATCTCAATTTCGAGTCCCATAGAAAAGGGATGTAAATAAGGGATGTTTATCTTTATAATATATTATTTTAAATGAACCTGTTTTCACTTTGTCATTATGGGGTAGTGTGTGTAGATTGATGAGTAAAAACATTTATTTAATCAAATTTAGAATAAGGCTAACATAAAATGTGGAGAAAGTCAAGGGGTCTGAAGACTAAACGCCAGTCATGGTTGACAAATATAATGTAGGATCATTATTAAATCTAAAGGCTTGATTCTGTCTACATACTTGAGTCTGATAGAAAGGCCAGTGCCTGTTGCACACTGCAACATCACCCAACTTGCCATCAGAGCGGAGGCAGTCGACATTGTGACCATTTAACCAACACGTAATTGTTTAAACCCCAAAGTTTGTCATTTTATGGAGGCATGTCTTGCCATGTTCGGACCATAGGAAGGGGATTATTTTATAAACATATGCTATTGAAACCAGTATTTATTTCTCTCATGTTCTCAACTTTCTTTCGTTGTCCAGCAGCCAAAGAAACAATCCTAGTCATTAACAACCCATGCTTCCCTATTTCAACATTTCTTTAGGATATTTTCATCTCTGTCAAATGAAACTGCTCACATTTGTGGTGCACTTTTAAGGGTGTTTCCCACTAATTGCATTTTGGAACATTTGTGCTTATAGCCTACTTCAGTATGTGCATTGCTGCGTTTATAATGTAAAGAAATAGCCTAATAGTTTATGAACATTTTAAGCTAAACGTTGCGAGCTATTACATCAGCCTCATTGCTTTTAAACGTTTTTTTATGTACAGTGGTTGTGTTAATTTGGGATCTATTGTGTCCCACAACTGTCCCAGAGTATGTTTGGAATATTTATTTCTCGCACAGAAGGAGAAGCTGACCAATAGAATGGGTCAACTTTTCTACTATAGATTGACAGCTACTTTTGCTGTTCGTTAGGCCTGCTCGTTTTGTTGGCTGACGAAATATAATATCTTTAATATGCACCTACAAATTTGATAAGGATATGCCCCGTTGCATCCGTCTGTCTTCACTTGTAGCCTACTTCGAAGCTGCGATGCCTGTTAGAAGGACCCGATTACGTGATGGGCATTGGCTAATAGGAATTGAGATATCTGGCAGATATTTATTTTTTTAAATGCGGACGTTTTAGAATACAACAAACACATTAAAAGATTAAACAGTCGCAACCATTCGTGATCGCAATTGCTTTAGCCAAATTGTTAGTTCATTTAATATTTAATTATTCAAGGCTCCCTTTGTTACTTCTTTTTATAATTAAAATGCTCAAATAAAATTATCAGACCAAAAGATGATACAACAGTTCACCTGACAAGACTAAAGATTGAAATGTCTAACTCAATATCACAGACTAATTTGCCCTGACGAAAATGCATCGACCCCTACAAATTATCATTCATTATAATCCACATAATCAAAACAACCTTATAATAGGTCATGATATACAGTATATCCAATAGAAAGAAGTATACAGTATTTGTTCATCAACATCTTTGTTTCATTAATAAAATTATAAAAAGGACTAGATGGAGTAGATGTGCTCAAAGATGCCCTCTGGTGTTTTAAATGAGCATTAACGGCAAGCACTGGGACTCACCGACACACATCACAGCATACTGTTCACAGCATACGGTTCACTATACCTCAGAATGATGCAACTTTAAAATGAGGAACCACTGTTTTAACAGAACAGCCAAAAATGTGTTTTTTTCCAGCTCAGATGTACTCAAGAGGCATAAAACCGTAGGCATAGCCTATAGGCCTACTGTTATTACTTTGTTAATGTTTTTTTTACACTTTCATTAGGGTCCACTGTGCGGCCTGGACAAAGGTTCCTGTACCGAACAGTGTGGTACGAATACGTGTACCGTTAAAAAAACCCTACTTCCCTTAAGGGTTTAACATCAATGGGATAGTCATTGTTAAAGAACTGGAATGGGCTGTACTAAGTCTATGAAATGTGTGTGTGTGGGAGGGCAAAGACTGACAACACGCACCGTCTCTGAGACATCCTATCCTGTACATCATGGGCATCTTGATGACAAAGGCGAACAGGTCGTCGATAAAGGTGTTCAGTGCCTTGTATGTGAGCATCCTCCACGGGAGGTGGGCCACAGACTTCATCTTATAGTTGATGAACAGCTGTGGCGTCATCGTGATGAAACCTGAGCCAATCACAAAGCAGACATGACAACGCATCAAATCAAAGAAACAAATGAGAAAAGCACTTAGTCCGTCTCCAACAGTGTCATTTAGGGTAGAATATCACTTAGGATGTCAATTAATAGAGAGACAGTCATTTGAGAGAATGTGTTAACAAGGACAGACTATCAATAATGATAGACGTATGGGTCAAAAAGGCTAGACTGTCTTCTTTCTCCAACATCTTGGAGAAAGAACTGGCCTTAATGGCCATGAATTGTTATAATCTCAACCCGGCACAGCCAGAAGAGGACTGGCCAACCCTCAGAGCCTGGTTCCTCTAGGTTTCGCCTTTCTAGGGAGTTTTTCAGAGCCACTGTGCTTCTACATCTGCATTGCTTGCTGTTTGGGGTTTTAGGCTGGGTTTCTGTATAGCACTTTGTGACATTGGCTGATGTAAAAAGGACTTTATAAATACATTTGATTTGATGATACTAGGACAGACTGTCAATCAATAGGGATCCGACTACGTAAATGAGGATTAAGACTGCATAGACTCCCACTTAGCGATTTGATCATCACAGAAACTAGGAATTGCAAATAAATAAATAACACTTCTGAACGATGACCACCAGTGACTCACCAAAAGTTAACAAGAAGCCATAGAGCATGCCCAGTACGAATGAGTACCAGCCTTTGTGCTCTTGGTACAAAACACTGTAGACGGCATAGCACCCGAACAGAGGGTACAGCAGCCATGACAGGTACTTGAAAGCCATCTACACAGAGGGAAGAGGAGAGGACAAAAACCATCAGTACAGGATTCTCCATGCTAGTGGTCAATATAGGTATTGTGTCGTGTTGATGCGTTTCCTTACGTCGTCGAAGACTTTGGTGGAGGACTGCACGTACGTTGACTTGTCTTTTATTGATAAGCGTGGGAGGATCCCGAATAATTTGTTTTCTCTGTCCAACTGGGGAGAGACAGACATCCAGATTAGCTAACAAACAGGGATTGATTTGTGCAAGCAAACACATTAAAATACCTGTTCTCCATCTTACCTTGACGTCCATGACCTTGGTGATCTTCCAGAAGTCGATGAGCAGGCCGATGAACACGCTGACCTGGATTGTTATGGGACACAAGATGGGGATTAGTAAAGGGACCACTCTGCTCTAATACAATGGTAATGAATGACATGCGTGCAGAGCCAGCCATGATGACATTACATTACAAAGGGTCTGGTGACAAGTCTATTTTAATAATTTTCTTTAAATAAATGAAAACCCACTGACCTGTACCACGAAGTTGGTCTCATTGTCCAGGATGTAGAGCAGCACCACCAGGGACTGGAACACCCCAAAGACGATGGAGCGCACAGAGAGACCCTCCATAGACTGCCTGCTATTCCAGAACTGGATGTCTGACACACAAACACGTATAGAAAGAACATTGAATCACACCATAAAATACATGTTATCCAAAAGTAGTCTTATAATAGGAAACATAAGTTAAGCTGTGTGAGCTCACCATTCTTGAATGCCAGGAACTCGAAGATGCTGTGTACGATGGAGACCACGATGGTCACGCCCAGGAGGTACGGGTTGGTTTCCAGCAGGGCCACCTACAGCGACAACACAGTTCCTTAGCAACTGTTACCAGGGAAACAACATGGAGTCTAGACTCTGGGACCAGTCGGATTCTAAGATTTGCAATATTGGAGGAGCAAAAGCAAACCCGAGATCTATATCTCCTCCTCTATTTACACCCTGCCCCGGCCTATGACCTCTAACCCCTGACCTTGACCGAGTCCTGGTCCTCGTCAGACTGCTCGTAGGTATCCTCTGGCAAGAAGTTCCATGGTGAGCGAGCGTTCTGGGCAGCGTAGAGCTGCCAGCGCCATAGGGACAGCGGGCAGTAGGACAGGCGCAGAGGCAGCGACTGCAGGGTCTCATTGATGGGGTAGTAGTCTTTCTGCAGGTTCCAGTAGTCGTTGAAGTAGACGATAGGATAGTAGTCGCCGCTCACCGCGTCAAACTTCACATCTGTAGGGTTGGGGGAAAAAGAAAGGGTTGAGAAAATGAGTGCCAGTATAGGGCAGTAACTGAAAAGGTATTTCACCTTTACTTAGATATTTGTAATGAAGCAAGATCTCAATACTCCTAGTGCATGCTCTGGTATGAACCACTGAGAAGCGTGAGAATAGGTAGGTAGCGCTTACGTTGGTCCAGTGGAGGGGGGACCGAGCCCTTGACCCAAGCTGTATGGTCGTCCACCATGTTGATGGTGAGGTTGGGGTGCCAGTGGGAGATGATCTCCACTGGGCCATGGCTCTCCGCTCGCTAGGGGGAGAGAAAAGAAGAACGGCAGTCAATCAATACTGTGTGGACTGGGTTTACTGACCGAAAAGGAATGGGGTCTATGCATCATGGTAAACACAGCTGACCTTGATCATCTCCGGGTCCGTCTCAGTCTCCCCCGTCAGCAGGTTCTTAGTCTTCACAAACTTCCTGCGTTTGAACTTGTTCAGCACTGAAAGAGTCAGAGGAAAAGAGTCAAACAACTGACGTACAAGTTTTAAAAGGTCTAGCATGCACCAGAGTAGGGGGGGGGGGGGGGGGTGTGACAGTTACTTACTTCGCGTGGCATGGACTGTCGCTAGCCTACGATACAGGCCCTTGCGTTTGGGGTCTGGGTGGAATCCAGTTTTCGTGAAATACACGTGGATGTAGAGGGAACCATTCATATGCACCTTCTGTAGCACATAGGATCAGAGCGAGAGCGATTAGAAAATGGACATCATACCTTTACTTCTCCCTCTTGCTCACTCTCCTCCCCAGTCTCCCCCCCTCACCTCTGGGATGTCCAGATCTATGGAGTGCTCAAAGCAGCCATCCCCCTCTTCTCCAGTGTTCCAGTCTCCGTAGACCAGGTCTCTATGGAACCAGAACAGGGACTGTGTGTCGTTGAAGTCAGAGAACACCTCGTCCTGGGAGATGTACACATACATGTCCTGAGGGCAGAAAGAAAACAGGTTAACAATTATTTCAGTTTTCCTTAATGTTATTTACTTCCATATTCTCCTATTGATTTGTCCATATGGTATTACTTCGGGTGGTTGTTTACTGTGGCACAGCTTCTTTGTCCAGCAGTGTGCACTAATTACTGAGTGCAAGTCAACAAGTGAGCCAGGATTAAGGTCATCAACAGAGACTAGCTGTGCACACAACTCACCCAGAGAACTACCACTAAGTGGCAGGCACAGACCAAAGGTCAACCAGGAAGTCAATACAGTCACATGACCTGAGAATAATTGCTTATGCAGAATGGTGTGAAAAGGCTGGCGTACCATGAGGCTTTCCTTGGGGAAAAGGTTTCGGCTGGGTAAATGCGGTGCCCCTGCTGGGGTACTGGGGTCTGGAGTAGAGGACCCCCTGCGGAACCAGCTACTGATGGCCCAGATGACAAAGATCCTGCAGAGGACGAGGGAAGAGAAGAAGAAAGTCATGTTAGTCCAATTGAAACCAATTAAACTTTTAGTCAAATGTGTAAAGGTTTTTTTGTGTGGGATGCTTGAGACCACCCAAATGATATTACCCCATTAAAGTTGAAATGTAAAACGGTTAAGGTAAGGGTTAAGGTTTAGGATAGTCCCAACGATCCCACTTAGCATCTACCATAAAGTAAGTATGTGAGTCTGAAACAAAAGGTTGAGATAAAGACGAGCGTTTAAAAAAAAATATATCTTTAGCATCAGATGTTGGAGAGGTTTGATTATAGTTCCTTGGTGTCCATGTCACCAACCAACTATCATGGTGCAACACACCAAGAAAGTCATGTAGAGGGCACGACAACGCCTTTTCACCATCAGGGAACTGAAAATATTTGGAATGGGTCCCCAGATCCTCAAAAAGTTCTACAGCTGCACCATCAAGAGCATCCTGACCGGTGACAACTGCTCGGCATCTGACCACAAGGCGCTACAGAGGGTAGTGCTTACGGCCCAGTACATTACTGAGGCCAAGCTTCCTGCCATCCAGGACTTATATACTAGGCAGTGCCAGAGGAAGGCCCAAAAAAAAGACACTGTCAAAGACTCCAGCCACCCAAGTCAGACAGTTCTCTCTGCTACCGCACGGCAAGCGGTACCGGAGCACAACGTCCACGTCCAAAAGGCTCCTTAACAGCTTCTACACCCAAGCCATAGGACTGCTGAACAATCAAATGGCCACAAGGACTATTTGCATTGACCCCCCCCCTCTTTGTTTTACACTGCTACTACTCGCTGTTTATTATCTATGCAGTCACTTTGCCCCTACCTACATGTACAAATTACCTCGACTAACCTGTACCCCCACACATTGACTCGGTACCGGTACTCCTTGTATATCGCCTCGTTATTCTTATTTTATTGTGTTCGTTTGTTTTTTTTGTTTTACTTTATTTAGTAAATATTTTACTTATTTTCTTAAAACTGCGTTGGTTAAGGGCTTGTAAGTAAGCATTTCACGGTAAAGGTCTAAACCCGTTGTATTGGGCGCATGTGAGAAATAAATTTGGATTTGACCCTTTTGCCTAATCTGATGGTCCCATCAATCTACTACTGTCAGGCTCACAACAACGGGGGCTTCTTCCAAGTATGCCATCGTGTTTTGAGCTTCAAGTATCAGTTGACTTAAATACTCCACGGGAATGTGTTGCAACAGTATGACACTTACACCGTACTGCTATGACAGGACCCAACTCTCCTAATAATCATTAATGTACCCTAAACAAAGTCCTTCTAATCCCTCACTGGCCCCAGCGTTCTGTTTGTGTCTCTACTCATGAGATGACCTGAGTGTGGAGTGATTCCAATAGGTTGATTCCAATAATTTCAAGTGGGCTGTCATGTGCCTTTTACTGAGGAGTAGCTTCTCTCTGACAACTCTACCATAAAGGCCTGATTGGAGTAGTGCTGCAGAGATGGTTGTTCTTTAAAAGTGCTTTCCTCACCATCTTAAATAAGCACGCCCAATTCAAAAAAAAATTGAACTAAGAACAGATATAGCCCTTGGTTCACTCCAGAGTTGACTGCCCTTGACCAGCACAAAAACATCCTGTGGCGTACTGCATTAGCGTCGAATAGCCTCCGCTAGCTTTTTCAAACAGAAATTTGCATCCTGTAGCACTAATTCCAAAATGTTCTGGGACACTGTAAAGTCCATGGAGAATAAGAGCACCTCCTCCCAGCTGCCCACTGCACTGAGGCTAGGAAACAGTGTCACCACCGATAAATCAACAATAATCGAGAATTTTAATAAGCATTTTACTACGGCTGGCCATGCTTTCCACCTGGCTAACCCTACCCCGGCCAACAGCTCTGCACCCCCCGCAGCAACTTGCCTAAGCCCCCCCCCTCCCGCTTCTCCCTCACCCAAATAGCTGATGTTCTGAAAGAGCTGCAAAATCTGGACCCCTACAAATCTGCAGGGCTAGACAATCTGGACCCTATCTTTCTAAAATTATCCGCCGCAATTGTTGCAACCCCTATTACTAGCCTGTTCAACATCTCTTTCGTATCGTCTGAGATCCCTAGAGATTGGAAAGCTGCCGCGGTCATCCCCCTCTTCAAAGGGGGAGACACTCTAGACCCAAACTGTTACAGACCTACAGTGGGGAGAACAAGTATTTGATACACTGCCGATTTTGCAGGTGTTCCTACTTACAAAGCATGTAGAGGTCTGTAATTTTTATCATAGGTACACTTCAACTGTGAGAGACGGAATCTAAAACAAAAATCCAGAAAATCACATTGTATGATTTTTAAATAATTTATTTGCATTTTATTGCATGACATAAGTATTTGATCACCTACCAACCAGTAAGAATTCCGGCTCTCACAGACCTGTTAGTTTTTCTTTAAGAAGCCCTCCTGTTCTCCACTCATTACCTGTATTAACTGCACCTGTTTGAACTCGTTACCTGTATAAAAGACACCTGTCCACACACTCAATCAAACAGACTCCAACCTCTCCACAATGGCCAAGACCAGAGAGCTGTGTAAGGACATCAGGGATAAAATTGTAGACCTGCACAAGGCTGGGATGGGCTACAGGACAATAGGCAAGCAGCTTGGTGAGAAGGCAACAACTGTTGGCGCAATTATTAGAAAATGGAAGAAGTTCAAGATGACGGTCAATCTCCCTCGGTCTGGGGCACCATGCAAGATCTCACCTCGTGGGGCATCAATGATCATGAGGAAGGTGAGGGATCAGCCCAGAACTACACGGCAGGACCTGGTCAATGACCTGAAGAGAGCTGGGACCACAGTCTCAAAGAAAACCATTAGTAACACACTACACCATCATGGATTAAAATCCTGCAGCGCATGCAAGGTCCCCCTGCTCAAGCCAGCGCATGTCCAGGCCCGTCTGAAGTTG
The DNA here is from genome assembly GCA_023634145.1 of Thymallus thymallus. Taxonomy (NCBI): domain Eukaryota; kingdom Metazoa; phylum Chordata; class Actinopteri; order Salmoniformes; family Salmonidae; genus Thymallus; species Thymallus thymallus. The sequence goes on along the minus strand of CM042379.1, from coordinate 18,961,937 downwards.
ATCCAGAGGAGGAATGGGAGAAGGTCATGTGGTCTGATGAGACAAAAATTGAGCTTTTTGGTCTAAACTCCACTCGCCGTGTTTGGAGGAAGAAGAAGGATGAGTACAACCCCAAGAACACCATCCCAACCGTGAAGCATGGAGGTGGAAACATCATTCTTTGGGGATGCTTTTCTGCAAAGGGGACAGGACGACAGCACCGTATTGAGGGGAGGATGGATGGGGCCATGTATCGCGGGATCTTGGCCAACAACCTCCTTCCCTTAGTAAGAACATTGAAGATGGGTCGTGGCTGAGTCTTCCAGCATGACAACAACCCGAAACACACAGCCAGGGCAACTAAGGAGTGGCTCCGTAAGAAGCATCTCAACGTCCTGGAGTGGCCTAGCCAGTCTCCAGACCTGAACCCAATAGAAAATCTTTGGAGGGAGCTGAAAGTTCGTATTGCCCAGCGACAGCCCCGAAACCTGAAGGACCTGGAGAAGGTCTGTATGGAGGAGTGGGCCAAAATCCCTGCTGCAGTGTGTGCAAACCTGGTCAAGAACTACAGGAAACGTATGATCTCTGTAATTGCAAACAAAGGTTTCTGTACCAAATATTAAGTTCTGCTTTTCTGATGTATCAAATACTTATGTCACACAATAAAATGCTAATTAATTACTTAAAAATCATACAATGTGATTTTCTGGATTTTTGTTTTTGATTCTGTCACTCACAGTTGAAGAGTACCTATGATAAAAATTACAGACTTCTACATGCTTTGTAAGTGGGAAAACCTGCAAAATCGGCAGTGTATCAAATACTTGTTCTCCCCACTGTATATCTATCCCTCCCTGCCTTTCCGAAGTCTTCGAAAGCCAAGTTAACAAAACAGATCACCGATTTCGAATCCCACCGTACCTTCACCGCTATGCAATCTGGTTTCTGAGCTGGTCATGGGTGCATAACCGCCATCGATAAAAGACAGTACAGTGCAGCCATCTTCATCAGACTGGCCAAGACTTTCGACTTTATCAATCACCGCATGATCACCAACTACTTCTCAGATAGAGTTCAGTGTGTCAAATTGGAGGACCTGTTGTCCGGACCTATGGCAGTCTATGGGGGTGCCACAGGGTTGAATTCTTGGGCCGACTCTATTCTCTGTATATATCAAGGATGTCGCTCTTGCTGCTGGTGACTCTCTGATCCACCTCTACGCAGACGACACCATTCTGTATACATCTGGCCCTTCTTAGGATACTTAACAAATATCCAAACGAGCTTCAAATGCCATACAACACTCCTTCCGTGTCCTCCAGCTGCTCTTTAATGCTAGTAAAACTAAATGCATGCTCTTCAATCGAACGCTGCCAGCACCCGCCCACCGGACTATCATCACTACTCTCGACGGGTCTGACTTAGAATATGTGGACACCTACAAATACCTAGGTGTCTGGTTAGACTGTAAAATCTCCTTCCAGACTCACATTAAGCATCTCCAATCCAAAATTAAATCTAGAATCGGCTTCCTATTTCTCAACGAAGCCTCCTTCACTCATGCTGCCAAACATGCCCTCGTAAAACTGACTGACTATCCTACCGATCCTTGACTTCGGCGATGTCATTTACAAAATAGCCTCCAACACTCTACTCAGCAAATTGGATGCAATCTATCACAGTGCCATCCGTTTTGTTACCAAAACCCCATATACTACCCACCACTGCGACCTGTTGGCTGGCCGTCACTACATATTAGTCGCCAAACGCACTGGCTCCAGGTCATCTATATGTCTTTGCTAGGTAAATCCCTGCCTTATCTCAAGCTAATTTCAGGCGCTGGTCACCATAGCAACACCCACCCATAGCATACGCTCCAGCAGGTATATTTCACAGGTCATTCCCAAAGCCAACACCTCCTTTGGCCGCAATTCCTTCCAGTTCTCTGCTGCCAATGACTGGAAATAATTGCAAAAATCATTGAAGCTGGAGACTACCACCTCCCTAAATAACTTTAAGCATCAGCTGTCAGAGCAGATAACCGATCACTGCACCTGTACACAGCCCATCTGTAAATAGCCCACCCTACTACCTCATCCCCATAGTCTTTTTGTTTTGCTAATTTGCACCCCAGTATCTATTTGCACATCATCATCAGCACATATATCACTCCATTATCACTAATTATTTCGACACTATGGCCTATTTATTGCCTTACCGTCCTAATCTTAATACATTTGCACACACACTGTACATAGATGTTCTATTGTGTTATTGACTGTACGTTTGTTTATCCCATGTGTAATTCTGTTTTTGTCCTACTGCTTTGCTTTATCTTGGCCAGGTCGCAGTTGTAAACGAGAACTTGTTCTCAACTGGCCTACCTGGTTAAATCAAGGAGAAATAAAATAGTTGTCCTTCTGGAAGGTTCTCCCATCTCCACAGAATAACTCAGGAGCTTTGTCAGAGTGCCTTTTCAAATCATGTCCATTCAATTGAATTTACAGCAGGTGGACTCCAATCAAGTTGTAGAAACATCTCTTGGATGATCAATGGAAACAGGATGCACATGAGCGCAATCTCAAGTCTCGTAGAAAAGGGTCTGAAAACTTATGTAAATCAGTTTGTTTTTAATTTTTTTATACATTTGCAAACATTTCTAAAAACCTGTTTTCACTTTGTCATTATGGGGTATTGTGTGTAGATTGATGAGGAAAATATGGAACACACACACAGTTGAAGGCGGAAGTTTACATACACCTTAGCCAAATACATTTAAACTCAGTTTCACAATTCCTGAGAGTAAAAATTCCCTGTCTTATGTCAGTTAGGATCACCACTTTATTTTAAGACTGAAATGTCAGAATAATAGTAGAGTGATTTATTTCAGCTTTTATTTATTTCATCACATTCCCAGTGGGTCAGAAGTTTACATACACTCCATTAGTATTTGGTAGCATTGACTTAAACAATTTAAACTTGGGTCAAACGTTTTGGGTAGCCTTCCACAAGCTTCCCACAATAAGTTGGGTGAATTTTGGCCCATTCCTCCTGACAGAACTGGTGTAACTGTACAGGATTGAGGGCAGGACTTTGTGATGGCCACTCCAATACCTTGACTTTGTTGTCCTTCAGCCTTTTTGCCACAACTTTGGAAGTATGCTTGGGGTCATTGTCCATTTGGAAGACCAATTTGCAATCAAGCTTTAACTTCCAGACTGATGATGTCTTGAGATGTTGCTTCAATATATCCCCATAATTTTACTTCCTCATGATGCCATCTATTTTGTGAAGTGCACCAGTCCCTCCTGCAGCAAAGCACCCCACAACATGATGCTGCCACCCCCGTGCTTCACGGTTGGGATGGTGTTCTTCGGCTTGTAAGCCTCCCCCTTTTTCCTCCAACCATAACGATGGTCATTATGGCCAAACAGTTCTATTTTTGTTTCATCAGACCAGAGGACATTTCTCCCAAAAGTATGATCTTTGTCCCCATGTGCAGTTGCAAACCGTAGTCTGGCTTTTTTATGGCGGTATTGGAGCAGTGGCCTCTTCCTTGCTGAGCGGCCTTTCAGGTTATGTCGATATAGGACTCGTTTGACTGTGGATATAGATACTTTTGTACCCGTTTCCTACAGCATCTTCACAAGGTCCTTTGCTGCCGTTTTGAGATTGATTTGCACTTTTCGCACCAAAGTATGTTAATCTCTAGGAGACAGAATGAGTCTCCTTCTTGAGCGGTATGACGGCTGCATGGTCCCACGGTGTTTATACTTGCGTACTATTGTTTGTACAGATGAAAATGCTACCTTCAGGCGTTTGGAAATTGATCCCAAGGATGAACCAGACTTGTGGAGGTGTACAATTTATTTTCTGAGGTCTTGGCTGATTTCTTTTGATTTTCCCATGATGTCGAGCAGAGGCACTGAGTTCGAAGGTAGGCCTTGAAATACATCCACAGGTACACCTCCATTTGACTCAAATTATGTCAATTAGCCTATCAGAAGCTTCTAAAGCCATGACATCATTTTCTGGAATTTTCCAAGCTGTTTAAAAAGGCACAGCCAACTGCCCTGTGGAGTGGTTGAAAAATGAGTTTTAATGACTTCAACCTAAGTGTATGTAAACTTCCGACTTCAACTGTATATGTGTGTCAGTCCTCTGACCCACCTGAAAAGGACTCCTTTTATGACCGACCATGCGTTGGGTGGTGGAGCCGGCTGTTGCTGTGCAGGGTCCCCAGCAGCAGTCTGTACAGCCTGGCCATCCACAGCTGCTCCATTGATGCTTACCTACAAACACACACTACATCAATGAGGGAATCCTAAAATAGGTTCCCATCCAAAAAAGTATGTGCGTGATAACATAGTGCACATACCTTGTGGTTAAATTCCCATGTACCATATAAAAAAATACAAGTTAAATTGGTTTCCATCGCATTTTCAACTCTGATGGTTTAAATGTTGCGTTATATAGTGAATGTGCCCACTCTGGTATTGGCATGTGTGCTCTAGCCAACAGCTCGCAGATATAGTGCAGGTATAGCCTACATGAGATTATTATAGACAAAAGAGCGAGATTATTTTAAATTTGTCAAACAGCCATTATGTCACCAGAATAATATTTACTATAAAGGAGCATCAAGCTCATCACTTTGCACTTTCACCACCCTGTGAAGTTGATCATAATTTATTTATCTGAATAAACTGCATGGTTTTCCGAGTCTCAGTGGGAGAACCACATATCATCTTGTGACTTTACTTAGATATGATGGTCATTATGTCATTATTTGCGCATAAAAGGTGTTTTCACTGCCATTTCCTGCATAAAACACACAAAAACAAAAACATCCCACCATTTCGAACTACCAAATGGTCTGTCATATGTTGGTATATTTTGCTGGTCGACTAACTGACCCTCATTAACCAGTCAACAAAAGGTACATTTTTTCCCAAACAGTAAAATGACATGACCAACAGAAAATACTATCAGAGATCTGTATATGATGAGGAGATGCTTATTCTCCACCCTAACAATGTGAGTCGTCCCAAGGCGGGAAGGCAGGCGACAAGCCCATAAACGCATTGGGATTATTTTTTAACAGATTTTGATGAGTGAAACTTCTCGCGTCGCCTCTTCCTCTTCATGCATACAAGTACCGGACATTTTTCATTATGAGCTTCATACAGTCAAAAGGCTATTATTTAACATGGCCTGTAATGAAGTAGCTAATAAAACATCATTTTTAAATATTTGCCAAAACGCAATTCACGTGAATTTGGGAAAACACAGTTCTTAACAGCGAGCAGTTCCATACGTGACAGATGAAAATCTCCATAAGAAATTTAGAAAGAGGGGGTACAGAGTATAATATAAACAGGGTACATAATATCAACAACTAGGAAGAGTTGCTAATATGACTAGGATTGGTCCTTCCTGCCGGCGGCTATTAGACTATTTAATGCCTTACCGGGGTGCCGTGCCGTCGGCAACATAGACCTGGAACTGTTGGGGTGTTAGGACCTAGTTTAACAATTAGGCATCCATCTGTGAGTAACTCTGGTCGGTAATCACTCATTCACTCAGGACTTTTTCATTCCGGACTGTATATACATATTCATGTACAGTTGTTATATCATATCACATGCAATATTGGAAGTAATTCTTGGACTGAACTTACGTAGTCATTCACTCAGGAATGCATAGAAGTATTCTGTCAGTTGTATCTTTTTTCATTGCTTTTAGTATATCGAATGTGCAATACGTGCATTTATCTGTAATTAAACCCTGCACTAAGGACAGTATTTTAAGGGAATTATTATTATTACACTAAATTATATCAAACGCACATTTAGCTATTTAAGTATCTCTTCCTGTAATTTACCTGTACAGTTAATGTAACCATGCAAAATATTCACTTACCTGTTCATTTAACCAGACTGTAAATTAAGTAAACTATTATTACCCTCACTTATATCATACGCACATTTAGCTATTTAAGTATTTCTCTGCCATCGACCTGTATAGTATAGTTAACCATGCAAATACTCCTTATTTATCTATATCAACTTGTAATATTTGTATCTTTTTATTTTTTCACCTAACACTCTGTAACAATGTATAGTGTACATATTCAGCCAACCACCCATACCATGCAATGTCTTTTTATAGCTTTTTGCACTCCAGACATCTTGTATTTTTATACTTTTTCATACTGCCGCACTATGTATCGTGTATCTGTCTTTGTGTATTTTCAGTCTGGCATTTTGCAACTGCCCTGTGTTTTTTCGTAGTTGCTTGACGAAGAAATTTCCCCTCGGGGATCAATAAAGTACCTATCTATTATGCCTTTGGCTTCTGGACAACGAAATAAAGTAGATATGAAAACCAATAGAACAGAGCATGAGGTAGCCTTTATCAAATAACTGCCTCCACGTGTATATGGATGGATTTTCGCAAGGCTACTTTGAAGCAAGTTAAGATAAGTCATTATTTGAAGTAAAGTAAAACTTTCAAATTTCAAACAAATATACTCTGTATATAGATTTTTCTATTGTGTTTTTGACTGTTTATTTAATGTGTAACTCTGTGTTGTTATTTGTCACACTGCTTTGCTTTGTCTTGGCCAGGTCGCAGTTGCAAATGAGAACTTGTTCTCAACTGACCTACCTGGTTAAATAAAGGTAAAAAAAAAATTCTGCTGCAAATTCAGATTGCGAAGTGGTGAGTGACACGCTGATAGCCTTCTTACCTTTTACTATAGCCTATGCACTTGAATGGCGAATGGGAGGCATGCTTTAATTACGAGTTGAGATTGAGAAATAAAAACAAATCTCCTTTTAAATCGTGGCCATCAAAGTTTAACACACGATTGCATTTAGAATTGTTATTTGTTGCACAATGACTAGGCTGACAAGAGCACGTTTCTTACCAGTACAGGCTTTTTGAGGAGCTACTCTTGTGCTGTGTGACAGGTGATTGGCTATTCTGCTCCTCAAACTAGCCTCTGTATTCTGTGCGATAAGATGCATGACGACTAAAAAAAAATACGTGCCAATTTAAGTCCACTAAATTATGCAAATTCACCTTTAGCATGACAGGTCAAATGTATTTTTGGCTGTTAACCGTTTAATGATTGACATCCCTAGTCTGTCAGCATTCATAAAATTGGACCAAAACTGCCTGTTTCCATCACAGCTGTCATGATTTTACTTGCATAAATAATGCGGCTGGGAGCGTGGTTAAAGACAACAAATATTTCAAACATGTCTGGCATTTTGGGCTCCCGAGTTGCACAACGGTCTTAGGCACTGCATCTCAGTGCTAGAGTTGTCACTACAGACAACCCGGTTCGACTCCAGGCTGTATCACAACCGGTCGCGTTTGGGAGTCCCATAGGGCGGCGTACAACTAGCCCAGCGTAGTCCGGGTTTGGCCGGTGTAGGCCGTCATTGTAAATAAGAATTTGTTCGTAACTGACTTGCCTAGTTAAATAAAAGGTTACAATTATAATATTTTGTTATGTTGACAGTAGGACATTTAACTCAAAATGTTTGCCGTTTCCATGAACACTATTAGAAAATAATTGATTTACCAGCATCAGCTACATTTGACCTAAAGCGACAACAAGGGTGACTGAAAGTGGCACTTTGGGGTTATCCAGTCTGGGACTCATTTCAAGAGCCACCATTTAATTAGGTGAGTCACTTATAAAGACAGTGATTTCCTTAGGCTTCTCAATGATTTACACTGCATTCATGTTCCCCCTACTATTATGACGTAGCTACTTTGATAGAGGTCATCCTTACAACTCACATTATCAACTGGGGTTAATATTTAACCCACTACTACTTATTAAATCCTGCCAATGGGACTCAGAGCAAAAGCGTTCAAAACAACCAATGGCTGTGCCTACTGCTATGAGGCAAGACAGCCCTTATCTGTCAATCTTTCATGGGAGAATAGGAAGACAGCTGCTGTAGCATTCCTCACTGGTGAGATGAGTGACATTGTCGGAGATAAGAAGACCAAACTGGTTCCTATGAGAGGGAGATACTCAGTTGATAATCAACTGCATTCACAAGTATCTGCGCAAACAAGCCCCGAGGACCTTAGAAAACACCACTCTGAAGACTAGCGTGGAAATAGGGCCTCTAGTGAAGGCATTTGAAGTAGTTATAATAACTGAGCACATGCCAAATCAGGAGGCTTGTTGAGACACAGCCAAGACATTAGGCCCCACATTTGAAATATTTTTTAATGCGTGGTCTTGCAGTGGAAAGCAAATGTCACGTGAACCAAAAAATAGTAATTGATCGGATCTGTTCAGAAGGGAATGACAGTCCCGTGGCATAGATAGATACTTTATTGATCCCCGAGGGGGCAATTTCTTTGTCATGTATGTGCACTGATGTTTTACTACCTAAGCATAACCATGAATGTCAGGTGCAAAACGAGTACTAGTTTTACTGTGTAGACTGTTTAGATTAGCCGGCATCTCAATTGGAAAACATACCTCAATCCAAGGGATAATAAATGCTTTGTACTCAATTATCCCATTATCGGAGAAGATTGAGCAACATAGTTATCAGTAGCCACAGCAGCCATTATGGAATGGCATGGTGCGTTGAACAACAAAGGAGCGGATTGGCTGACACTGCAATTCCAAAATGGCTGATGTGGCTTCTGCTACCTACCATGAGGATGAAAAGGGCAGTTTTCCGGAAAAACAGCCTGGTCTCATAGACTAGACGTAACATAGTAATTGTAAATCCAGGACACCCTAATTAGTATATTTTACATTTGGTATGGTTATATAAGACAGATGGTTACTTAAGGCAAAAATGTAAGTATTGTGGTTGGTTGGGCATGTCTAGTAACCCAAAGGTTGCAAGTTCGAATAACACGGACAACCAAAGAATTTTAGCGACTTTCCAACTTCTTTTTAAATACTTTGCAAGTTACCTAACACTTAACTAAACCTTCCAGCAAACTTCTCGGTGTAACAGTAATGGGACAATGGGAGTATAACATTTCTCATCTCTGGATTTCCAAGCTATGTCTTGCGCCAGTTCCGCAGTGTCAATCTACACAGGAAGCCTGTTTGACCCTAGTGCAACTGTACGCAAGCGGGTCGGATCTGGTTGCTAACAAATAAGATGAAACATTCATAACTAAGTAAATAACCAAAATCTAGAAAACACATCGATGTTCGATATATTCTCAGCGAAGGGCTGTGATTCGTTTGACACTCAGTTGACAGTGATAGGCATCATACTGGCCTAGTCAATCAAGTGATAACTTTATTACATTGAAGGCCGTGCGAACTAGGGAATGTTTGACAACTTACTCTGCTAACGAAGGTGAGTTGACTACATAGGCTGACGAAATAGCATTGCCAGTCTAGCAAGCCACTCGTGTGGCTAACTAGCTAGGTTAGCCAACTAATAGCTAACTAGCTTAAAGCTGGCTAACCCAATCATCCACTGCCATGGGTCTTAGCGTGATCGGTTTCCCCACGTACCGACCTCATTATGTTCATTTTGTTCAGAAATATGTTTGTCGACAGTTCTGTTGGCTTATCAGAAAATATCACAACTAACTTTCAAGATGCTGTTAGAAACGCACCGTGAAAGGCAGGAGGTCGTTTTTAAACCGACCGGCATTGACAACGTCAAAGGCTCGCGTGTGAAATTATCACACTTCAATAACAATGTCTGCAGTGCCACGCACTACTCAAGTTAACCATATGCCGATATTGGTACATTGAAGACAGTCATACAATTTAATACATTTTTACCTCGCCGTTGGTTTGCAGAGACACTTCGGTCTCCTGCGACGCCATCTTCGCTGTCTCTGTCGCACACCGCTGGCAACGATATCGCAGATCTCGCGGGAGCTCAGAGGTACATCATCAGAGTGACGTTTCTTGCAAATTAGCAAGTCATCCAATGTTTATTTAGACTTCTGAGGGCCTAATTTCTCTATTTCCACCAGCTTGTTGTATCTGCCACATTCTCTTTACTTTGTTGTGCTTACTGTATTTGTGCCTGTTGTGACCCAGAGGTGTGAAGTACATTTAAAGTACTACTTATGTATTTATGGGGGGTATCTGCACCTTACTATTTATATTTTGCCTACTTTTACTTAACCACATTCCCGGAGAAAATGTACTTTTTACGCCATACATTTCCGTGACACCCGAAAGTACTCGTTAGTGTCTTCCCTACTGCCCTCTTCAAACAACAGCTCTGTGTCGTCATTGAGATTCCAAAACGGAACCATTGCTAGGATACTCACTGACACTGAGGACCAAAATGATGAGAGAGAAGAGAGTGGCTACAACTTCTGACCATAACCGAAGGTGGAATTTTATATACACCTTACATTTAATTCCTAACATTTAATACTAGTAAAAAGTATGTCAGTTAGGATCACTACTTTATTTTAAGAAAGTGAAATGTCAGAATAATAGTAGAATGATTTTTTCAGCTTTTATTTCTTTCATCACATTCCCAGTGGGTCAGAAGTTTACATACACTAAATTAGTATTTGGTAACATTGCCTTTAAAATTGTTTAACTTATGTCAAACATTTTGGGGAGCCTTTCACAAGCTTCCCAAAATAAGTTGGGTGAATTTTGTCCCATTCCTCCTGACAGAACTGGTGTAACAGAGTCAGGTTTGTAGGCCTCCTTGCTCGCACACACTTTTTCAGTTCTGCCCACAACTTTTCTATATAGTGCTTCACGGTTGGGATGGTGTTCTTCGCCTTGCAAGCATCCCACTTTTTCCTCCAAACATAACGATGGTCATTATGGCCAAACAGTTCTATTTGTTTCATCAGACTAGAGGACATTTCTCCAAAAAGTACAATCTTTGTCACCATGTGCAGTTGCAAACAGTAGTCTAGCTTTTTTATGGCGGTTTTGGAGCAGTGGCTTCTTCCTTGCTGAGCGGCCTTTCAGGTTATGTCAGTATAGGACTCGTTTTACTATGGATATAGATACCTTTGTTCCTGTTGCCTCCAGCATCTTCACAAGGTCCTTTGCTGCTGTTCTGGGATTGATTTGCACTTTTCGCAAAGTACGTTCAGAATGCGTCTCCTTCCTGAGCAGTATGACGGCTGCATGGTCCCATGGTGTTTATACTTGCGTACTATTGTTTGTACAGATGAACGTGGTACCTTCAAAGAGGCACTGAGTTTGAAAGTAAGCCTTGAAATACATCCACAGGTACACCTCCAATTGACTCAAATGATGTCAATTAGCCTATCAGAAGCTTCTAAAGCCATGACATCATTTTCTGGAATTTTCCAAGCTCTTTAAAGGCACAGTCAATTCAGTGTATGTAAACTTCTGACCCACTGGAATTGTGATATAGTGAATTATAAGTTAAATAATGTCTGTAAATAATTGTTGGAAGAATTACTTGTGTCATGCACAAAGTAGATGTCCTAACAGTCTTGCCAAAACTATAGTTTAACATGAAATCTGTGGAGTGGTTGAAAAATGAGTTTTAATGACTTCAACCTAAATGTATGTAGACTTCAACTGTACACACCTCAACCACATAACTTCTGACTGCAACCACACATTCTGACCACACATTTAACTACTGACCATATCCACACTACTTATGACCACAACCACACAACTGCTTACCACATCTAGTGACCACAACCACACAATTGCATACCTCAACCACATTTCTGACCACAAAACGTCTGACCACACATCTAACTACTGACTGTATCCACACAACCTTTGACCACAACTACTGAACCACATAACTTCTGACTTTAGATGGGAATTAAACATTTTAAAATGGTATACTTCTTTCACTACCACAAACATACGTTTAAAGAGCATTAGCTAGCCCCACAACTTTAAAGTTACCATCTGTCTCTGTCCTTCTAATGGTTAATCAGAGTAAGAATCGGTCAAATACATCTTGATCATCAAGTCTGCTGGTATGTTTTTATTTTTATTGTGCATAAGATACCATTACACTTTGGCACATCAAAAACAACACCAGCACCTTTGAGATTTAATTAGAACAGATTGCAATTCATGGAGAAATCAGGGCATGTCGGTTGCTGACAATGTCCAGGAAAATACAATACAATTAAATAAAAAAGGAATGCATGAATCATTTGCTTTTGTATTAATATTTTCTCTTCCAAAACTCAAACATGAGTGACAGATCACATGCTTTCATGAGTCAAATTCTGAAGTGGAGATGAAGAGCAGTACAATGAAGCACGGATAAGATCATCCATATGAAAAGTGCATTGTCGTCAGCTGAGCGCTCGATCTGAACTGCATGCGCATAGCTGGTGTTCAGACATTTGAAGTGTTGGGAGTGTTAGAAGCAGTTGAACAGTTTCCAGAATCTAGAACAGGGACATGACACACAAACAAAGGGCTTTATGGTATAACCATTGAACTAACAGAAATGTTGCCACAAGTCAGTAAAACTAGATATTTTGAAGGGGCTTTAATTCTTGCATTCCAAAGCATGGGATTTATTTTAGAAAGTTTGATAGAATCCTGGCTTGGGTTGATAATTGACATTTGATGCACATTGGTGCTTTTTATGACTGCCAATTATTCACTTAGAATATAGGATGTGATAGGTAATTCAGATAAAACTCAAAAGTCTGAGGACATCAATTTAGGAACGCTTGCTTTCTACATCCACTGGATCAAAAGGAACTAGTGGGACCACGTTTATAATTTACATTAAATACATCCAACAATGTAGTTGTAACAAGGCAAAGACTTTGTATTTTAATTTGAGAACTTTTCTCAACTCTCATTCAATATACAGTAAATTCCACATAAAAAACATTTAAAGATGCAGTCCTCTATCTTTAACAAATACTTAAGATATGGCACGAATTCGATTTGTAACATGACATGAATTGCAAAATACATATCATACAAATTGCCAAATTCGTATCATATCACAATTGGATGATATAGTACACAAAAAACAGGGAACAGTTTGGCTCATGAGCGCCACTTTCAAAACTTCTGTGAAATTGCAAACATTTCTAAACCTGTTTTCACATTATCATTATGGGATATTGGGTGTCGATTTATGAGGAAAATGTTTTATTTAATACATTTTATAATAAGGCTGTAACAAAATGTGGAAAGGGGGTCTGAAAACCTTCCAAATGCACTGTTCAATCGTACATGTACAGTTTGAATAAAACAGATCACTTGAAATTGATTTGGAACCCAACAGTCTGCTCTGATACAGAATGCTAGTGAAGAATATTAGTAGTTGTCCATCTATGAACAACGCATCATTGAGCAGTGTAATTGAGTGGGTAGATCTGAAGGTAAAGTGATGCATAAGAGGACCATATCATACCCTCTTGAGAGTTCACATGAAACATTGACTAGGTTATATCCTCCCATGACGGTTTACTCACTTTCTGCAGTTAATTTCTATTCTGATATCAAACAACGCTAGATTTGGTCTTAGGTGATACTGCCTCCTTCCCCAGTTGCAGCTCTATAGTCCAACCCATACCTCCCAGACCAGCGCAAAATAAAGTTTTTAATCGCAATGACTGTCCCTCGCCTCGGGTTCGTAATCGGACTGGAGGTAAAAGTTGAACCTTTGTTGAACCAATCTGCCCATACCCTTTGACTGGGTGACAGCACAGTCCTACATCTCGTCCAGACCGTAGTCTTCCTCTGGGAAGTCCCCCACGGTCACGGTCAGGGGCCTGACAAACGCACCGTACTTGTTCTCACATTCAAAATATCGCTTCTCCTTCACACTGTAAGGAAAGAGCGAGAGGAGACATCAAGTACAATCTTCTGACAGAGAAACTCATCTGGTCTGCACCTCTCCATAGGTCTAATACCAGAAAGACAAGTCAAGATACAATGTAGCTCTTAAAAGTATACATTCTCAGACACCATGTGAAAAATTATGCCAGTTGCCCTCACCTGCCGTCATGTTTCCCAAGAGGCTCGTCATACTTCACTCCCACCCAATGACCTGGCTTGAAATCTACTGTACCTGCAAGACAGAAAAGAACAGTGTTTTCTGTTGGAATAAGTAGTGCCACAAGTATTCATACCCCTTGACTTATTTGAATACGTTTTTGTATGTAACACATGTTTTTCAACCATCTGCACACAATACCCCATAATGACAAAATGAAAACATATTTTAAGAAATGTTTGCAAATTTATTGAAAATGAAATACACAACCCTGAGTCAATACTTTGTAGAAGCACCTTTGACAGCTGAGTCTTTCTGGGTAAGTCTCAGAGAGCTTTCCACACTTGGATTGTGCAACATTTGCCCATTAATCTTAAAAAAAATGTTTTAACTCTGTCAAATAGGTTATTGATCATTGCTAGACAACCATTTGCATGTCTTGCCATATATTTTCAAGTAGATTGAACTCTATACTGTAACTCGGCCACTCAGGAACATTCAGTATTATTGGTAAGCAACTCCAGTGTAGATTTGGTGTTTTAGGTTATCGTCCTGCTGAAAGGTAAATTAAGCTCCCAGTGTCTGGTGGAAAGCAGACAACCAAATTTTCCTCTAGGATATTGCCTGTCCATTTCATTTATTTTTATCCGAAAAAAACTCCCCAGTCCTTAACAATTACAAGCATACCCAAAACATGATGCAGCCGTCACTATGCTTGGAGAGTGGATTTGCCCCAAACATAAGACTTTGTATTCAGGACAACTTATGAGACTTGATAAGCACATTTTTACTCAAACTTAATTAGGTTTGCCATAAAAAGACATTTCAGCATTTCATTTTTTATTAATATGTAAAAATGTCTAAAAACAATTCCACTTTGACATTATGGGATATTTAATCCATTTTAGAATAAGGCTGTAACGTAACATCATTTTGAAAAAGTCAAGGGGTGTGAATACTTTCTGAAAGAATTCAGACCCCTTAACTTTTTCCAGATTTTGTTACATTACAGCTTTATTCTAAAATGGATTAAATAAAACATTTCTCAATCTACACACAATACCCCATTATGACAAAGCGAAAACAGGTTTAGAAATTTTAGCAAATTTATAATAAAAAAACAGAAATATCTTATTTACGTAAGTATTCCGAACCTTTGCTATGAGCCTCGAAATTGAGCTCAGGTGTATCCTGATTCCATTGATCATGCTTAAGATGTTTCAACAGCTTGATTGGAATCCACCTGTGGGGTTAATTCAATTAATTGGACCTGATTTGTTAGTGCATGTGTGTCAGAGCAAAAACCACCAACTCACCAGCACAGGCCTAAATCTAGCCTCTACGAATCCAAGAGTGAAAGACTCCTTTCTCTCCCCCTCGCTCTCTCATGTAGGCTCACTTTTTGTGAACAGTCCAATCACAACTCAGACTGATGAATAAACTTCATTTGAACATACTTTACCTGTTGTCCGCTGATTTGGTCCTGATGTAGGTGGTCATCTGAGACAAAATATCCACAGGGATGTGTTATTAGCCCAACTTTCAGTGCGTGAGTCTGTATTTGGTTGGTATTTCCAGTTTTTATTTTCAATACTGATGCAATTTGTACGTGAAAAACACTTGCACAATATGGCCGAGCCTAACCGAACCACAGAGGATTGTGACGAAAAGTGCTTCGGTCGATTACATTCGGCCATTGTAGACATATTGTGCATCGCGTTTTTTTGAGATTGAAAATATAAGTGACAGAACCTACCGCCGCTGCAGAAAGTCAGGTAAACAACCATTTCCTGTGGATACCCCATCTCCACCTCCTACCACCAAAAGGACCAACAGCATGTACAACCGGTAAAGTATAAATACCTTATTCAACATTCTGGCTTGTAGAGACTAATACGTCTTTTTAGGGCAACTTCAGTCACTGATATTCCATTGAGTAACCATGGTAATAGTGATTTTTAGACATGCCTAAATCATGTTGTGGAAAATAAGCATAAGCTTCAACCTCACTCACCAACATACATAACGGTGCCAATCTTGGTGGGTAGTCCAACAACCTGCACTTGGCAGCGGTTGCCGACATCAATGGCGGAAGCAGCAGCCTCCTCCTCGGCCTCGCGAGCAGCAAGCTCCGCCTCCTTTTTAGCAGTCTCTTCTTCATTGAAGCGACCAACGCGTTGCTTCTTCATGAATGACCTTACAGAGTCTGAGGAGGAAGAAAGACAATTCACTATGAAATTCCCATATTACAATGGTAATAGTTTGTCACTCAATCATTAAGTAAAGTGCTGTGGGAAAGTTTTAGCCATGTAACCTTAAACTGAAAGGTAACACAGGATGTAGATGAGAGCAGTTGTGCTAAGTATCACTAGTTCTCTGTTGTGGCACTCGAAAGTGGGCAACGGCTTTCAACAAGTCATTTCTTCACTGCCTCTCATTCAATTTCAAATTCCTCAAATACAGAAGTGAAGGAATGTAGGCATACACTTTAGCTGTGAATGGACAATTGTGCAAGCTCACAATCCTGTCCTAGTGAGATATACATGGAGGCTCAATCAAGCTAGTCGTCTTGATTACTTTCTTATGTCATTCTCTCTGGCACCAAAAGTTTAAAAATGTTGATAGGGAACAAAATGCGGTTGGGCCATCAAATAATTGGCATATACTATATTAATCCTACAGAATTTCCACATGGACGAGGATATAACAAATTAACAAATTACTTTTCCCGACAAAACATAGGTACAGCAGATTATTGTATGGGACCCTTTTAAAATGTGCCTTTAGATGCCATGCATTTCAGTACTCGTCTCTAAAACAAAAGCAATTTAGGTGAAAATTATACAAAATTCTTGCAACTAACTAATTTATTTATTTTTGGTCACATGTCCAGGAATGGCTGAAAAATTGCAACATTTACCTGGAGCTAACTCTGCAGATAGCAATACTGGGTGAGTTGAAAAGTAATAGTCAATCGATCAATAATATTATAATACTTTTAACAAAACTATGAAAATAGAAAGGTTCAGAACTTTTGTGAAACATCACAGTAGAAAAATGTATGGCAAATAGAAATCCAATATGGATGGTGTTAAGAGATAGATGGGAGGGTTCAAATGGAGCTTAAGAGTGGAACTAATAGTTAGATCATGTAAAATATACTGTGTCCGTAAAATGTATATAGCTTCAGAACTTTTGTGAAACAGCAGTTAAAAATAAATGGCAAATAGAAATCAAACTGGATGGACATCAGAAATATAAGGGAGAGGTTGAGGGTAGAGGAAGGACAAAACTAAAAAAAACAAAATATAACTATTGTAAATAGATTGTGTCCATAAAATATATATAGTAAGTAGAAACCTAAGTGTTCATTAGTTTAGTCCAATTAGTGGTAGGGTTAATGGGGGGGGGGATAATAATATATATATATATATATATATATATATGGGGGATTGGAAATGATGCAGACAATTGCATAGACAGAAGCTACAAGCTGCAATATTAAAGCTGATCTACCCCCTAAAAAACACAAGGTTTTAAAAAGTCCTCTTCACTGCCTCTGATTCAATTTCAAACTCCTCAAACACAGAAGTGAAGGACTGTAGGCAGAAGCTTTAGCTGAGAATGATAGTGCAAGCTCACAGTACCTGTCCTCTTCTCATAGACCTCGTCTGGAATCTCGAATTTCTCCACTTTAGACAGATCACTGAACTCTCCACTCTGGGCTCCACTGCGGTCAATCACCTAAGCACACAGAATCCACCATCACACTGACTCAGCATATTGAATAAAAAACAACAGAATGGCTCAGTCATCGTACAGGTGCCAGTCAGCTTCTGCTTTTAGCCAACTGGTCATTGTTTAGCCCAATAAGACAAGTATGGCAAAGCAACAATATAACCTTGTTGAATGCAGAGAGAGGCTGGCACTCAAGCTAGCAGAGTCATGCTGTGGTCAGCAAGCTTGTGAGTGTTAAAATTGTTTGTGGGTTAAGAGACCCCATCAACAGATCTAACAGTAGGTCCCATCTTACACATGACTCCAGTGTGAATAAAAGTAAATGGGGGACATTCCATGTGGGTGTCATTTGAGCAGTGTTTCTGAGCACATAAGTACATACGTGAATTTTGCAGTCATCGTCCACAGGGTAGGAACCTAGCAGGGCCTCGTTGTCGTCCAGTTTCTGCATAAACTTGTCTGTGGTACTGAAAAGTTGCAGCTCCATGCTGGAGGACGGGGTACCCACAACCATCTCTAATTTACCCTGGAGGAAAAAAAATAAGACCATGAGAAACTGCATCACATGGCCACAGGCTGTGCTGCGCCTGCGGTCTAAGTGTCTGCAGACAGAGGGGCAATTGCTACATTATTAAGATTCAGAGGCACGAAGAACAAATTACCAACATAACTTGCCTTGAATTCGGCGATGGTGATTCCCCTGTTGTATCGTTTATTAACCTCGAACGAACTGATTGTACTGGTCAGCCGCACCGACACCGTGGGATTGGTGATCACTGTCAAGCCACCGTCCATTTTCAAGCTTTCGTTTCGCCGGTGTTTAACTTATTCAGGAACCAACGACCACTGCATAAAATACAAACATTTAGTAAACTAGCTAATATTCTTACATAAAGAAATAGTACACAACATTTGCAAATGGCTTTCAACATGGCTAGTTGGAAAGTGTACAGTTTAGAAAAAGATAACCACCTAACTACAGTAGTTAGCTGGGTAGCACGCACTAAGCAAGCTACACAAAATTAGCTAGCTACCGCGTAAATCCTTCCAGTTTAGTCGCTCACAAATATCTAGCTGTCCTTCTGCGCTTTTCTTGACGATTTCTATAAATAAGTAGCGACTATCAAATCACTGGGTGTTTTTAGACTAAACCAATCCAGGGACCATGTGCTGTAATCTCAGTGAGAAGGGTGGCTGGCGAATGTGTTGTTCGCCTCAACGACGCAACCTAGAGATCCTGCTACGCCCAGTTCTGGAACCTTCTACCCGCCCACAGCGGCAGGGAACCAGTCATATCATTAGAATGTCGGGTGGGTATTTAGGTTGACCAATGGGTAGAACATTCCTAAAACGTCGTAAAAGAAATAAAGGCTTTGGGATGCCTACGTAGGCACGTCAATCATGTTGATAGAAGTCGCCTTTCATGATTAGTAACCAATCATCAATGTGGGAATAAATGCGGGGTTTTGGGTGAAAGTGCCACGCCCAAATTATGGAAGTATCAATTGTATCCACTTAGTGGCGCTATAATCCATGGTATGAAGCCCAAATTGTTCGTTTTGTGACAGTCAGGCACTGTTAGCTACATTGTTACAAATCATGTTGAATTGCGATAAGAGCACGTTTTTTATTAGTGCATTGAATAATTTTGAAATTAATATTTTTTTCATGTTTTCAAGTGCAGAATAAGACAATAATTTGATTCCTTGCTTAGGTGCTCACTGCTCTATCACAGTGAGAAATAGACACATGGTTACCTTTGAAAAGTTATTACCAGGCCCTGCCTTTGACATATAATGGTTGTCTACTCCAATATCTACTCATTGATTTATGAGTGGGAAATAAACAGATCAGATAGGAACATAAAATAACATATGTGCATCAAATTAGAATTTAGGGCTGAGGGTGGGAGTTTGAGAGCTTGTATGGTCAGAAAATACAAGATCAAAGAAAGGAGTATGGGGTGCAGCCGGATGCCAGACAGCCTCCCCACTACCCCCAACCCCAGAGGAAAAGTTGACATTCCTGTTTCAGAGATGGGGGTGTTTGGCCTTGCCTCATCACACTCTGTCTGTCTGCACATCCAGGTGTACGTGCTGCTGTTCACAGTAGGTCACATCTCTCTCATTCATAAAGTAAAACTCTCTCTGTCACACACACACACACACACGTCTCTTTCACTTGGTCACACTTAATTCTCCAAGGAACTTATAATCATACACACAATCATCTGCATTTGTTTATTCTAACAGACAGGCAATTGTCTGTCATTCTTCTATTTACACAAACCAATCAAACCACCTCTTGTACCAACCCCACTGTCAGAGATTTTCAGTTAACATAAGGGGAAAATTCTGCACATTTTAATTCTAAAACAACATTCACATCATGGCACTGTGTGTGTGTGTGTGTGTGTGTTGCACAGAGTATTTGGATAGAGAAACCACACCAGGTGCTCATTCAGATGCCAGCTGAGGAACTGGAGAGACAACGATCAACCATCTAAAGTCTAAACAAACAGCAGAGAAAGAAAACACAGTACACATACAGAGGCGGTGCAGGGGCCAGTTCACCAGTAGGCCTATCTCACAGATGGCAAGAGCTGATCCTGCTCAATTCAACTGTTCATGTGAAATCAACAGACTTTGAGATCAGTAAACAAATGGACACATCTACAGTTGAAGTCGGAAGTTTACATAGACTTAGGTTGAAGTCATTGAAACTCATTTTTCAACCACTCCACATATTTCATGTTAACAAACTATAGTTTTGGCAAGTCAGTTAGGACATCTACTTGTGCATGACACAAGTAATTCTTTCACTTATAATTCACTATATCACAATTCCAGTGGGTCATTGGTTTACATACACTAAGTTGACTGTGCCTTTAAACAGCTTGGAAAATTCCAGAAAAGAAGCTAGAAGTTAGAAGCTTCTGATAAGCTAAATTACATACTTTGAGTCAATTGGAGGTGTACCTGTGGATGTATTTCAAGGCCTACCTTCAAACTCAGTGCCTCTTTGCTCGAAATCATGGGAAAATCTAAATAAATCAGCCAAGACCTCAGAAAAAAATTGTAGACCTCCACAAGTCTGGTTCATCCTTGGGAGCAATTTCCAAACACCTGAAGATACCACGTTCATCTGTACAAACAATAGTACGGAAGTATAAACACCATGGGAACACACAGCCGTCATACCGCTCAGGAAGGAGACGCATTCTGTATCCTAGAGATGAAGGTACTTTGGTGCGAAAAGTGCAAATCAATCCCAGAACAACAGCAAAGGACCTTGTGAAGATGCTGGAGGAAACGGGTACAAAAGTATCTATATCGACAACCTGAAAGGCCGCTCAGCAAGGAAGAAGCCACTGCTCCAAAACCACCATAAAAAAGCCAGACTACGGTTTGCAATTGCACATGGGGACAAAGATCGTACTTTTTTGAGAAATGTCCTCTGGTCTGATGAAACAAAAATAGAACTGTTTGGCCATAATGACCATCGTTATGTTTGGAGGAAAAATGGGGATGCTTGCAAGCCGAGGGGGTGGCAGCATCATGTTGTGGGGGTGCTTTGCTGCAGGAGGGACTGGTGCACTTCATGAAACATAGTTGAAGTCGGAAGTTTACATACACATTAGCCAAATACATTTATACTCAGTTTTTCACAATTCCTGACATTTAATCCTAGTAAAAATTCCCTGTCTTTGGTCAGTTAAGATCACCACTTTATTTTAAGAATGTGAAATGTCAGAATAGTAGGAGAGAGAATGATTTATTTCAGTAGCCTAATGAAATATATTTAACAGGCATCGCTATAGTGAATCTACGAATGGGAGATTGACGACGTTAGGGGCGTGCGTGACGCGTGTAGCTGTGGCAGACACTCGTCGACCTGAGAATGGGCGAGAGAGAGAGAGAGAGAGAGAGAGAGAACGCGCAGGGGAGGGAGGAGGAACTAAAAGAGAAAAGTTCAACTAAAAATGGCTTCCTTGTCTTTGGAGTCAGCAGAACAATCTGAGAATAGCACGGAGAAGTCTACCCAAGAAGCCGCTCCGGTAAAAGAGGAGACTGATCCGGATGAAGTTTCGGAACAATTGCTAAAAACTTTTCAGAACTCAGCGCTCAGCTTTTCGACCGATCAAGTAGCATGTCTGTGCGAAGCCCTTCTACAGGCAGGCAATGTGGATCGCCTGTGGAGATTCCTATCAACCATCCCTCCTTCTGCCGAGCTGCTACGTGGCAACGAGACGCTGCTAAAGGCCCAGGCACTGGTCGCTTTCCACCGGGAAGAATTCAATGACCTGTACGCAATATTGGAAAGCCACAACTTCCACCCGAGAAACCATGGGTTCCTGCAGGACCTCTACTTGCAGGCGCGCTACAAGGAGGCGGAAAGGTCCCGAGGTCGTAGCCTGGGCGCGGTGGACAAGTATCGGCTTCGGAAGAAGTTTCCCCTGCCGAAAACAATCTGGGATGGAGAAGAAACTGTGTATTGCTTCAAGGAGAAGTCTCGCAATGCACTGAAAGAGTGTTACAAAAGCAACAGGTACCCCACTCCAGACGAAAAGAAAAACTTGGCCAAAGTGACTGGACTCTCCCTAACGCAAGTCAGCAATTGGTTCAAGAACCGACGGCAGAGAGACCGAACCCCGTCCGGTACCAACAGCAAAAGGTAGGCTATGTATACCTTTCTATATTTGTAACCATATACCCCGTTAAAACCTTTCATACACGATTGCAGGTCAAACATAATTGGTTGAATGTACACCAGTGTCATTTGCATAGTTGTTTGTTAGAGAGGCAAGCAGACTATGGAAGTAAATATAGCCTATACGGCACACACGATGTTCTAAGATATTGTTGATTAATTTGACACAAATAAACAATGTTCACCGTAATTCTCCTATTCAGATGGGTAGGAGTGAGTGCTAGAAAGTAGCCTAACATTGTAACCAATTGTTACATCTGGATCTGTCAACTGCAACATTATTTTTGTGCTCCAAAAATATTTTATGTAATGCAGACTTTTTTAACTAAGTCTGGACTGTGTGGTTTATCTCAACTGTATGGTTCATGTTCAACACATGTCGATCAAATTCCATCAATCCCGGCAATAACGACATAAACAACCTGCTCATGTTTATGAATGACAGAATGCATGAACTCTTTGACAGTGATAACGCCACACATGTCTTAGAAAGCACGACTGGGAGCAAGAGCATGTTGCTTTGTTGTGAAATGTGAGAACCGGGCGCCCATTGTGGCTCAAGTTTCCTGAAATCCTGCACCGCAAAGTCTCCCGACGGACCTCGGCGCGCTCGCGAGGCCCTGCACCGCTGGAGAGCAGGGTACAACAGATACCAAAATAGTGAGGAAATGGTGTGGGTGTTGGGAAACAAAAGCAGGAAATATTATATTTTAAACCTTTAAAATGTATTCAGCTCTCTTGTGCCCCCTTTTTAGTGCACGAACCCAACACTTTAGATTTTCTTTTACTGTAGGTGTATAGGCTACAGTATCCATGTTTTGTCCACGGAAGTTGGTATCTTAAATTCAAATACAACAAAGCTACACAGGAAATTAGGGTTTTCATGTGTCAGTTGTTGATGTCCTTTATTCCCATGTGTAGAGAGGAAGGTGTGTGGAGAAATAAAAAGAGAATGCTGATCATCCCCCATGCAGTCAGTCTTTATCTTATCTCTAGAGGCTGGGGACAGTACATCAGATGTCCAATGTTCTCTGTGTTAACTATTTTGGTGCACTGATGCAGTGTGGTTGAGGACATGCACATCACATATTGTGTAAACCATAGGATCAATGGAGATTGTCACTGACTGTTATTGACTTACCATATGTTATGTGTATTTTAACATTCTGATCCCTTTCTCTTGTTTTCCATTCCATCTATCGTGCAATCCTTGCCCTTTACTCCCCCTTTTCCATACGCTGTCTCTGTTAATTGTCACACTCTCCCCACGGTTCACTCACCCTATCTGTCTCCTTTGCGCTTTCTCTCCTCTCCTGTGTTTTCTCAGTGAATCCGATGGCAACCACAGCACAGACGATGAGGCTGATGACATCTCAGGCAAACCAGAGGACATTGTGGGCTCCACAGCCTCCATCATCTCTCTCTCTGGCACCCCCTGCAGCACTGGAGGCCAGATCTTCCTCAACAGGGCTGGTGGGTTCCTCACTGCCTCCCACCCTTTACTCCTCAACAGGGGCTCCCTGATCTCCGGGGCAGGGGGTGGCATCATCATCAACGGGCTGACCCTGAGCGATGGTCACACGGTTACCCTCAGCCCCGTATCGGCTAACTCACCTCTGCTCTTCAATGGAGCGCAGATCATACCCAAGAGCAGTGAGGTTGTGCAGGATATGGGTCTGGAGGGCCAGGGGATTACGGCCATGGAGGCCCAGCCAAGCTCTGCCATCTCCCTCCCCCTGACAGAGGACCTTAAGACAGACAATGTTAGCCTGACAAACCCTTTGACTATCCCCACCCTGGACTTCATCAATGTCCCAGAGGGGATGGTTCTCAAGGCAGAGGACATCCAGACAGTCTCTACTTCCTCTTCCTTCTTGTCTTCCCCGTCAACATTCTCCCCCACCTCCCGGGTTCTGACTCAAAATGGCCACCTCACTGACACGCTCCCGGTCTCTATGTCCTCCCCGGGCGTGGTCATCTCCAGCCCTGTGGTGGGCCTTCCCAACCAGCAGGGGGAGTATGTGGTGTTTGCCACAGCTGGTTCTCAGCTAACCCCCTCCAGCTCCATTTGCCAAGTGGTGTCCTCCTACAGCTACTCTACCCCACAGGTCTTCTCCCTGCCTCAGGTGGTGCCCTCCATCCAGGGTATCCCTGTATCCCAACTGGTCCAACATACCCCTGGAGGCCAGGTGTCCCAGTGTCACCAGTTAGTCCCTGTGTCCCCCCTCACCTCCTCTCTTCCCCAGGGCAGCCTCTCTCAGTTCCAGGGCCACCAGACTCTGGACATCGCCCCCCGCCTCACCCAACCCCTCCCCCAGCATCATACTGGTTCCTCTACATTGGGAGAAGGAACCACCATCCTCTCCCTGTCCCAGCTCACCAACGGGCAACTCACCAACGGGCAGCTCCCCCAGGGACTCACACTACAGTTGGGTGACCAGACCTCAGCTACCATCCCCACTCTGACACAGATCCAGTCCCCACTAGGCAATCCCCAGATAATCTCCTCCCCTACCCAAGTTGTTCCCGTCTCCCAGTCCAAAGAGACAACCCCAGCCCAGTTGGTTCCCCTTTCCCTTCCGCAGCCGGTGCCTGTCTCCTCCACAGGACAAATCTCCTTCCCTCAGGTGGGCCCGACCACCCCTTCTCTATCTGGAGGGGCCTTCCAGATCCTAACCTCGTCCCCTGGAGGTGGGATGACTCAGGGGCCCTTCAGGATAAACCAACTGGGACCCCTCCAGACTGTAGGCCCCCCGACCAGCATGGCTCCTGGTGTCCAGCTCCTCAACTCTGGGGTCATTCAGCTCCCCTCCACCTCGCCAGGTAACTTAAGGCTCAGACACATCATACAGATCAACCGCTGATCAGATTGCTGAAACACTCCATACCACAATGTGGCAGTAGCTTTTTTAAGCTTTGTTTGGCTTTTGTCTGATAGCTAATGTTAGCTAACTAGCAAGGTCTGCTAATGTTGTTGCTAGCTAGAATTTGTAGTAAGCCCATGTTGTTACTAGCCAGATGGCCACAACTAGATCATTTGAGTAGCAAGCAACATTATAGCTAATTAAATCAATATGGATTTGTTTTTTAATGAAGCAGCTGCCAAGAGTCAGTGGACTAACTAGCTTTGTTGTGCTAACTGGCAAATGGTGATGCTAATGTTAGCTAGCAATGGAACTGGCACTGGCAGTATGGGATAATGGAGAGTGAAAAGTGTATTTATTCATCATCATGCTAGATGGCTTTCTAGCATGATGCCTTCTTCCCTACAGTTTTCAGCCATTAGCTTCACCCATGACTACCTCATATGAACTACAATCCGATGCTGTGTTTTAACGTTTAGAAACGTCAATAATCATCGCATGTAATACGGCTTTTCAAAACATTTTATTTAACTATGCAAGTCAGTTAAGAACAAATTCTTATTTACAATGACGGCCTACACCGGCCAAACTCGGAAGACGCTGGGCCAGTTGTGTGCTGCCCTATGGGACTCCCAATCACGTCCGGTTATGGTACAGTCTGGATTCGAACCAGGTTGTCTGTAGTGACGCCTCTAGCACTGAGATTCAGTGTTTTCCTTTAGGTCTGAAGTTTTGCGCTCTATTACAAAATATTTGATTGCAACTTTTTTTATTTTTTATTTACTTTGAAGCCTTTTTTTTGCTTTCAGAACAATTATTTTTGATTGAAAAGAAACAAGTTTTGCTCTCGAGAAAAAGTCACTAATGTACCTCCATAGCTCTGCTAAAGGTTAGCTTTTGATTGAGTGGTTATTTTTTCTCTTTCTTTTTTTTTCTACCGTACCTCAGGGGTTTTGACTTTGTTTTGAAGCCAGACGACGAGTCGTATTTCACTGTTTTACATAAATAATTGTACATTCTTAGTTATAACTGATGATTGTTTCTTTTTTTATTTAAAAGTACTGATGATGGGTGTACTGTTGCTTCATGCGTTTATGTGTGTGCTTACTGTAACGGTCATCCTGATACTAGGTAGCTTCTTCCCACACAATTTTTTTTAAATTGACCTTTATTTAACCAGGTAGGCCAGTTGAGAACAAGTTCTCATTTACAACTGCTATCTGGCCAAGACAAAGCAAAGCAGTGCGACAAAAACAAGAGTTACACATGGGATAAACAAACGTACAGTCAATAACACAATAGAAAATATGTACAGTGTGTGCAAATGTAGTAAGATTAGGGAGGTAAGGCAAATAGGCCATAGTGGCAAAATAATTACAATTTAGCATTAACACTGGAGTGAGATGTGCAGATGATGATGTGAAAATAGATACTGGGGTGCAAATGAGCAAAAATAACAATATGGGGGATGAGGTAGTTGGGTGGGCTATTTACAGATGGGCTGTGTACAGGTGCAGTGATCGATAAGCAGCTCTGACAGCTGATGCTAAAAGCAGGCATTTAGTTTTACTAGCATTTAAGAGCAGTTGGAGGCCACGGAAGGAGTGTGGTATGGCATTGAAGCTTGTTTGAAGGTTAGTTAACAGTGTCCAAAGAGGGGCCAGATGTATACAGAATGGTGTCGTCTACGTAGAGATGGATCAGAGAGTCACCAGCATCGAGAGCAACATCGTTGTTGTATATAGAGAAAAGGGTTGGCCCAAGAATTGAACCTTGTGGCACCCCCATAGACTGCCAGAGGATCGGACAATAGGCCCTCCGATTTGACACACTGAACTCTGTCTGAGAAGTAGTTGGAGAACCAGGCAAGGCAGTCACTTGAGAAACCAAGGCTGTTGATTATGCGGTGATTGACAGTCGAAAGCCTTGGCCAGGTCGATGAAGACGGCTGCATAGACTGGAACGAATTGCAAAAATCACTGAAGCTACCATCTACTACCATCTCCCTCAATAACTTTAAGCATCAGTTGTCAGAGCAGCTTACCGATCACTGCACCTGTACATAGCCCTTCTGTAAATAGCCCACCCCACTACCTCATCCCCATATTTATTATTTTTGCTCATTTGCACTCAAGTATCTCTATTTGCACATCATCTGCACATCTATCAGTCCAGTGTTAATGCTAATTTGTAATTTATTTAGCCACTATGGCCTTTTTATTGTCCTACCTTCCTAACCTTACTACATTTGCACACTCTATACATGTATTTTCTACTTTCTATTGTGTTATTGACTGTACGTTTGTTTATTCCCATGTGTAACTCTGTTGTTTTTGTCGCACTGCTTTGCTTTGCCTTGGCCAGAGAGCAGTTGTAAATGAGAACTTGTTCTCAACTGGCCTACCTGGTTAAATAAAGGTGAAAAGAAATAGACTGCCAGAGGTCCAGACAACAGGCTCTCCAATTTGACACACTGAACTCCATCTGAGAAGTAGTTGGTGAACCAGGCGATGCAGTCATTTGAGAAACCAAGGCTACTGTGTCTGCCGATAAGAATGCAGTGATTCACAGAGTCGAATGCCTTGTCCTGGTCGATGAAGACGGCTGCACTGTACTGTCTTTTATCGATGGCGGTTATGATATCGTTAAGGACCTTGAGTGTGGCTGAGGTGCACCCGTGACCAGCTCAGAAACCAGATTGAAGGGCAAGTTGCTGTGGGGGGTACAGAGCTATTGGCCAGGGTAGGGGTAGCCAGGTGGAAAGCATGGCCGGCCGTAGCCAAATGCTTATTGAAATTCTTGATTATCGTAGGTTTATCGGTGGTGACAGTGTTTCCTAGCCTCAGTGCAGTGGGCAGCTGGGAGGGGGTGCTCTTATTCTCCATGGACTTTAGTGTCCCAGAACTTTTTGGAATTAGTGCTACAGGATGCACATTTCTGTTTGAAAAAGCTAGCCTTTGCTTTTCTAACTGAATGTGTATATTGGTTCCTGACTTCCCTGAAAAGTTGCATATCGCGGTGGCTATTCGATGCTAATGCAGTACGCTACAGGATGTTTTTGTGCTGGTCAAGGGCAGTCAAGTCTGGAGTGAACCAAGGGCAATATCTGTTCTTAGTTCTACATTTTTGAATGGGGCATGCTTATTTAAGATTGTGAGGAAAGCACTTTTAAAGAACAATCAGGCATCCTCTACTGACGGGATGAGGTCAATATCCTTCCAGGATACTCGGGCCAGATCGATTAAAAAGGCCTGCTCGCTGAAGTGTTTTAGGGAGCGTTTGACAGTGATAAGGTCTGGTCGTTTGACCGCGGACCCATTACGGATGCAGGCAGTGATCGCTGAGATCCTGGTTGAAGACAGCGGAGGTGTATTTGGAGGGCAAGTTAGTCAGAATGATATCTATGATGGTGCCCATGTTTATGGATTTAGGGTTGTACCTGGTAGGTTCCTTGATAATTTATGTGAGATTGAGGGCATCTAGCTTAGATTGCCGGGGGGTTAAGCATATCCCAGTTTAGGTCACCTAACAGTACGAACTCTGAAGATAGATGGGTGGCGATCAATTCACATATGGTGTCCAGCTGAGGGGGGTCTGTAACAAGCGGTGAGAGACTTATTTCTGGAAAGATGGATTTTTAAAAGTAGAAGCTCAAACTGTTTGGCCACAGACCTGGATAGTATAACATAACTATCTCTGCAGTAGATTGCAACTCCGCCTCTTTTGGCAGTTCTATCTTGGGGGGGAAATGTTGTAGTTGGGGACGGAAATTTCAGGGGGTGTAAGGAAAGCCTCCTAAGTACCTATCGGCAGTCAGTCTTCTCCATGTGTCTGACATATTACTAAGGTTTTTGCTTTTGTACAACTGAATGCATTCAACTGAAATGTGTCTTCCGCATTTAACCCAACCCCTCTGAATCAGGGGGGGGGATTTTTGCCTTGTCAGCTCAGGGATTCGATCCAGCAATCTTTCGGTTACTTACCCAATGTTCCTACCCTCCAGGCCACCTGCCGCCCTATAAATGTCAAATGTAGCTATGCTGGTGATGAACTGCTAACAAAAAATATTTTCTGCTACTACTTCCATCTCTCCTCTGTCCTGTAGGGAATATCCTCTATGGTGGAAGCCCCATCCTGAGTTACCAGAACGGCAAGCTGATCCTAACTATCCCGACTGGCATCCAGTTCGGCAGCCTGCCCATGAAACCCGTCCCTGAGTCTTCTACCCACCCCACCAACGGAGTAGGCCCCGGACTCACTCTCAACCCTGTCATCCACCCTACACCTAACCTAATCCCAGTCTCCACCTCAGTCTCAACCTCCAACACCCTCCAGACATCCCCCCTCTGCTTCATCAACTCCTCTCCGCACTACTGCGCTCCTGAGACGGGTGTCCCCACCAACCAGCCCCTCTCCACCACCACCTCCCCACACACCCTAGACCTCTCTGCCACCCACACCCCTCACAATGCCCTTACCCCAGAGAGCATGCTCTCCCTCAGCCCCATGTGCAGCGGCGTGACCCCCACCACTCAGCTCTCCCAGACCACCTGGAGCCCTGTCCCCCTCTCCACCTCCGCCAGCCTGACTATGTTTGATGTCCGTGGGAAGGGGGATCTACCCTCGCATCCAGCTCTGCTGGGCCTACCTGGAGGCGAGGCCCTGCTACTTGGGAGCCCCTCTCCGGAACAGGATGTGGACAGGGTGTCGCCGTTGGGGGACCCAGAGGAGATGGATGGTGACCCCAAGATCCTCACCCAGCTACAATCAGTCCCTGTGGATGATGAGTTGGGGCTGTAATCCAGTCCCCCACCCATCCCACATCACCATGAACTCAGTCAGCAAGACTACATGTCTACATGTTACGGAATAATCTGGGAGGTTTTGTTTGTCCAACCTCCGTACTCCCCTGGTTAGGTGTGCATTAAGGAGTGGACTGGCTTTGACTTGTATGAGAAAGGTGCTTTGACTTAATAAATCCTCTGCCGATGATCCTTTTGGATAAACCATCATGGTGATAGGCTGATTGTATGCAACATGGAATGACCTGGAGGATGGCCTTGCATACAGGCTAGCCTATTCCCTGATTTCTGTTACACAACTGTACACTGCTTGGTCTCCACAATTGTAGCACTCCTATACTGTCGTCATCTGCCTCCCATAAGCCTAGAGCTTCCTGTGTCACAAAATCCAGTCCGAGACAAAATGGAGGAGCCCGTCTGCTGAGTCAACCGTGGGAGTAAAAGTCCTAAAACTCTCCATGCAAGGCATGGTTCCTTTTTCTCTCTGCATAAAGTTTATTTCTAAAGGACATTCTGCTGCTTTTATGCACAAATGTCCCGTTTCAGACAAGAATATTTGTACTACAAGGGAATGAATGCCTTGGGTTTTAGTTGGCGTTGGTTGAGCAGAATGCCACTGCCAGGCTGTCTGTCTTTTAAGTCTCTAAACACAGCCAAATGCAGACACAGCCAAGCGTACAGTCCTATTGATTTGGACTGGGTGGTTCTGAATGGCTGCTCACTCTGGTGCTGGTGTAGTTTGAGTGCTGTTGAGTATTGCACAGTTTAGCCTCGAACGCAACAGAAAGTGGGCTGATGGTGACACCGAGACCCCGGACCTCTAGCATTGAGATGTACTGTATACTCCCCTCTGTCAAAACTAGTCAGCAGTGTCACAGCATCAAAGGCACAGGCTCATTCAACTACAGGTTGGCATGCATGCTAAGCTCTGTCACATCTGAGGTATGTAGGGGGAAAGGGAGTCACCTGCGATTTCTGTTTTTGTAACTTTTTTTTGACTATGCAATCAATTCTTCTAAATATGACCATGTTACATATGTAAGCCAGTCTAATTGGGATAGACCAAGCATTAGTAAAGACTGTTTTTATACACTATGAAGTCTAATGCGCGCACACTACAAACTCTGCTTGATCACATTGTGCGATATTTGCTGTTGGAATACGCCACAATCGTACACTACAAATTGCGTATTGTCTAAGATTTGTGTTTTTATATTACTTGTATGGGTTTGACCTAGTAAGTGCCTTATTATCCGGTTGGTGGGCCAGTTTTGTTTTCTTGCCTTTGTATCTTCAAAGTGTAGAATGTTATACTCTTCACAAAATTAAACACCATTGATACAAGCAACTTCCCACATTGATGTTGAATATGAGTTTTAGAACAACCCTTATCCCTCTTGAACTCTAGAGAAATGTAATATGATGCTCTTTTAACACCATGATATAATCACCATTGAGAACTCCCTCCTCATTGTATGTTTTGCACATTTTCGTCCATGTCATGTTTAGGTCTTTGGTGAAGGCCACATTCTATTCTGAAAACCTGCTGCCTTTTCTCTGTTCTTGACGAATTGCACTCATTGATCTGAAGGGACGGGATAGGTCAAGTCTGCTGGTTAGGGTGAGTTTCAGACAGCCTCTGTCTATCCTGATATCAGCAACAGTAAGTCATGAAGCCCTGAGAGCAGGTGACAGGTCTCCTAGAATTGAATGGTGTCCAGCGAGACTTGGTGCCGTTGTTCTCTCTATAAACTTACAGTACTCACCATCTCTCCATAACCAAAGCACAGATGGCAGTTAGTTCTCTGGCCAACGGTAAAACAATGCATCTCTTCAGTGTCACTCCTAGCTGTGTGTGTTTATATTTGTGTGTTTATTTTCTATGTGTATTTAAAGCATGTAACAATCATTTTCTAGTAGTAAATTTGGACATAGGAAAAAGCATCATGGACCTTCCCAGAGCATGGCTGGTTGTACAGTCTGAGATGATGATAATCACTTCTCAAATTATATTATTCACTTTCACAATCAGAATAGGATGTTACCTGTACCATTCACTTGCCAAAGGAATGTTGCAAGTTGTTTTTGTCGGTGTTAGGACATTTATTTGTTGATTGAATGTTTTTGCCATTTGATACTGTGCATGAGTTGGAGGCTAAGGGAAAGTGTGTTCATGTGTGTTTGTGTGTGTATCCATGAGCCCAACCCTTGTCTAGTGTTTTTTTTTATCTTTTAGTGTGGTGCTCAAACTCCTGCACCTGACATTCTCACATGCATGCACACACAAAGACATGTGCTAACACACACAACCTCCAGCTGAGTTATCCAAATATGTATTTTTCATGTACTTTTTAATAGCGAGTAAAGGGATAATTTGATGTTTAAAACATCTTTTGTCCTCTTGAGAGGTTGGTTTTGTACTTAAAGGTATTTTATTTTTTATATACAGTTGTATTGTAATATTCTAATAAACTACATTTAGAAAATGTTTTTGTTTTGGGGTGATTTTGTTAATGCTTTTCTATTTAAATCTCCATGTGAGATTTATGGGTCATGGGGAACAAACTATTGAGTGCCTACACTACAATCACGTTAAAGCGCTTTTGCAATTTGGTTAGTAAATTAGATTTAAATACTCTTGTTTGAACAACACAATCATGCTTTCTCTCTGGATGAATGGGTACACAATAGAGAAAGCACAATGGAGTGTGTGTGTGTGTGTGTGTGTGACTGTTTTTGTAACCCCCATGCTCTCAGGTTACCTGTGAGTTCAACATTGCCAGGGCGGGGACAGGGTATGGATAAGGATATATATATACACGCAGACACATTCATACAGACTTATTCACCAACAGCAGCTAACATTCTCTAGACTCTAAAACATTTCCCTTCACTGAGTTGTGAAAGGTCATAGAGATCGTGTGTGGGCTCCATCTCCATGGCGATGGTCTTCTCGGCAGAACAGGTGGCGTGTGTGTGCGAGGTCCTTCTGCAGAGCGGATGCATGGAGCGCTTGACTGGCTTCCTCCACACTCTTCCCCCCTCTTCCTCCTCTTGCCTGGGGGGTCTGGAGAGCATCCTGAAGGCGCGGGCTGCCGTGGCCTTCCATCTGGGGCGCTTCTCGGACCTCTACGCCCTTCTGGAGGGCTTCCCCTTCTCCAATCGCAGCCACCCCCTGCTGCAGCAACTCTGGCTGAGGGCACACTACAAGGAGGCTGAGTTCCAGAGAGGGCGCCCCCTTGGGGCTGTGGGGAAGTACCGGTTACGCCGTAAGTTTCCCCTGCCAAGAACCATCTGGGATGGAGAGGAGACCAGCTACTGCTTCAAGGTACAGTGAATTAAACCTAATAGGTTTGTTTGAGTTAATATTAATATTATACTGCCTCAAAACATTTTTGCTTCTGTAAAACTAAATGGCCCTAGGTCCTGGTCCATAATTAAGCTGTCTATATTGTATTAGGTGTTGCATCTGAGTTTAGTCTAGACAAAAAAAGATGAGGGGAGGAAGGTCCTTGTGGAGTCAAGATGGGGTATGTCAAGACAAAAGGGACTTTCTACCTGGAACTCAAGTCTAAAGTGTCCCTCTCAATCTGCTTCAAATGTACTGAACACCTGTCTTCGCAGGACAGGTGAAAGCAATGATGGATATCCCTTCCCTCACACCAGTGCAGTGGAAGGAAAGTAAATGGAGCAGCTACCATGAGCTTTAAATCAAACCTACTTGTTTCATAAATCTGAAGTTAATGTTCCTCTTTACAGGAGAAATCCCGGAGTGTGCTGCGGGAGTGGTATTACCATAAACCCTACCCTTCACCACGTGAGAAACGAGCGCTTGCGGCCGCCACCGGTCTCACTACTACCCAGGTGAGCAATTGGTTCAAGAACAGACGGCAACGGGACCGAGCAGCTCACGGTACTACTGGGTGAGTCTAAACTTTTTTCTCTGCTCTCCCTCTAATACGTTTCATGAATGTTCATCCCTCCCTTAATTTCTAATATTGTCTGGCAGTCGATCTGTTTTTGCTTTAGGACTTTAAAATGGACTACCACTGCCCTCTTCTGGCACAACCAGGGAACTGACATGTGCTCTCTCCTCTCAGGGAACAGGAAGGTTGTGGACCACCTCTAGGCTCCAACAGAACCCCAGGAGCAGCATACCCAGAGGCCTACCCCTCCTCTGACAATGACCTTTCACCTCCAGGCAGCCCCAGTCCCCTCTTCTCCTGCTCCCAACCCCCACCTCTGAGCCATATGGGTGGGGGACAACTCTGAATCTCTCCACTACCTGAGCCATCATGTATAGTATGTTCACGTCATAGGCAATAATATTCAGTTGTCTAGCAAGAAATGTGAGAATATTCAATATTTTTAGTAACTTAGCTGTGTAGTTTTATGACACCCTGTACCAACAATTGTATGTTATGTGTTAAATCATCTGAAAAGACAATGCAGTTTAATAGAAAACAGAACTTGTTCACCAGAGCTGATCATTGACACAAGCATTTGTGAATAAACAATGTTTAAAAAAATTAAACAGGTTGCGGCTGAGAGAAACCACAGCCAAATGTTAGTGCAGCCAGGACAAACACACAGCCTCTCCCAGTGTAGTCTTCTGTCTGAATGTCCCAAAGGGACGGCTCTGAGATGATTCCTATCGACTGAGCTTAAACGTCATCCAGTGTGTGAACATGGATTCTCCACTGAACCAGAGGCAATCTGGACTATTAGATTCTGACTGACGTTGATTCAGCTGTATTTTTATACAGCTTATTTCACCATAATTCACATTTTATGATTCCGCTGTTTTTGAAATCAGCACTCTGGCAAGATGTGCTGTATGAGACATTAAATAACTCCATGGCTAAACCAAGACATGCCTAAAACCCCTTGGGGCGAGGTAATGCATACAGAAGATATACAGTGATAGTAAAACCAAAGGCATTGACAACCATTTGTGTCATTCATTATTACGTTTCTTCAAGTTTTCGGTCACTCCGTGAATATAACCTTAAATTTCGGCTGTGAGCTTATTGCATGAAATCAAGTCTCGGCAAATTACAACTGATGATCATGATTATATAGCATAAAGAAAACCTTTTTCCTTAAGACAATGAGAATATAAAAATTAACAGAAAGGCCTCTTCCAGTTCTTTTTCATTAACGTGTACCATCAAGGGTTTTCTGTGATATAAGCTGCCAACATCTAGCAATGTAACTGTGGTAGTTCTGCTCTCAGATCTACGAGTCTGTTGGTTTCGGTTGATGGAACCTGTCCAGTGACCGAGGAACATCCATCTGCCTTAGTCTTTCGCAATGTCAGGGCAAAACTACCCCCAAGCCCCTGTCTGTGTATTTCCTACACTGTGGTTAAAAAGGTGTCCAGGTAATCTGTTGGTTCTGGTTTATGGGACCAGTCCAATAGAAAGTCGAGGTGTGGTTAGAAGCCCAGGTACTCAGCCAGAACCTCAGTGAGGTTCTCCACTACACAATTCCCCCTGCCAGAACAGGGGGAACGGGGTGGCAATGACGTGAAGCACAGGAACACTTGAGTTGGTGTGAAAGAAAAGCAGGATTTAAATGATTCCATCAGCCGAGGCGAAGTAGTGTTGTGATAGTATGTCAGTTTGTTTCGGTCTATACTTGAGCACACCCTCTCACCCACCTTTACGTAGGAAGGGGATGTGGTTGTCCTGCACAAGGCCCAGGTACACGTCCTTCCTGATGTAGGTCTGCTCAGAGGGGTGAGGTCAACAGACCCTGCCTGTGCAGCCTCTTCTCTGAGAGAGAGCGAGATGGATGGAGAGTTAAGGCACAGAGTGTAGAAAGACAAAGACAATAAGGGAAGTGACCCTCCCTGTGTTACCTGCAGCGATGATACTGTCAAACCAGTGGGCAGTGTTGTCAAAGTGATTTACAATCAAAGGGTCTGGACCACCAAGCAGGTCCAGTAGGACAAAGAGGTACTAAAATGGAGGGAGCAGTGAGAGAGTGGATATGCCATATTTGAATAAATACACACAGGTGTCTCACCGCAGCCTGCAGCATGTTGGTGTGTGTGGAGCCTAGTGGGTGGGGTGTGTGTGCCAGGTGCCTTGACCAGTAGAGTCTGTGGCTGTCCACTCCTCAAATGACTCCCCTGTCAAAAAACACCAGCTGGAGAGTTACAGCAGATGCCTACAGAGAGAGGGAGGGGGAGGAGGTTGTGTTTAATAGCAGAAGATGGAGAAAGAGAGAGTGGTTAGAATGTTCTGCTCAAATGGTAGCCAAGTAAAGGCCAAGGCAATGTCATTTCATCACATCTCATTTCCCAGCAACAACGTCACTCTTGCAGTTGATTTTCCTTTTTGTGTGAGGCTGCAGTGACGTCGGCTGTGTGAGTATATCGGACTACCAAGATCAGTCTCTGGGGGGGACACTGCTAAACAGAGGATCTGCTGCAAAAAACAGGGCTGCTCTCTGCAAGGCTACAGTCAGCACCTTATACTCTGCAAAGGCTTGTGTCGTCGACTAGTTCTCGACGTAAACATTTTCTAAAAACCAGGGCAGAACGAAAAAGACCAGTATCTCTATAGCAGAAACGGACGGCAGCTGCTCGTTCCCTGTTGGCTCGATCTACAGCTACGTGTCAGTGCACAAACTGAACTTGTAGTGACACTGCACCTATAGGGTTAGAGGCCACAATTCCGCGAAGCGTCTCATTTTTAAGTTCTCGCAGCACTGCACCGGACGTTGCACATTGATTTATTATTATAGGTATTGCAATAGCCTATATTTGAATCGCCCTCGATTCCTAAATATGTCTCTAGGCTACCCTAAGCCTGTCTACCTTGAGGTTTCTACAACACAAATGATACTCTACTCTACTCTTTCATGGTAACATGAACTTCTACATGCCAAACCCATCTTTCAATGAGGCCTTTTATGGATTTATCCCGTCTCCGATCAGCCTAGTGCCACCCGTACGCTTGCTTTATTAGAGTAACATTTATAGATATCATTAATCTATCGATGGTTAGCCTACTCTTCCTTATCTAAAATCCTTTGTTCTCAAATATATTCGACTGATTTCGGGTGTTATTTCAATAAATTAAATGCAGTAATGTAGTAACTGACATGGTTTGTAATTTATATAGCCTCTCATCAAACTGAAATCATCTAATCCACTGAACGCAACAACTTGCTTTTTTTGGCCCCAGTTTTCCGGGGTTTCGTTGACTGACAAGGCAGGGTTTATTTTAAAAGGAGCAATCCCCACTTGACAGATTTAACAAAACCGCGATAGGTAGGCCTATTTAACGTATCAGCTAACTACTGAACAAAAATATAAAACGCAACGTAAAGTGTTGACCCCATGTTTCATGTAGTGTAATAAAATATCCCAGACATTTTCCATACCCACAAAAAGCTTCTCTCTCACATGTTTATTTATTCATTTTGTAATTTGACCTTTATTTAACTAGGCAAGTCAGTTAAGAACATTCCTATTTACAATGACGGCCTACACCCCTGTTTACATCCTTGTTAGTGAGCATTTCTCCTTTGCAAACATAATCCATCAGCCTGACAGGTGAGGCATATCAAGAATCTGATTAAAACAGTTTGATCAACACACAGGTGCACCTTGTGCTGGGGATAATAAAAAAAGCCACTAAAATGTGCAGTTTTTAGGGACCCTGTGCCAATGGCATGCTGACCGCAGGAATGCCCATCAGAGCTGTTGCCAGATAATTTAATGTTAATTTCTATATCATAAGCCGCGCCTCCATCGTCGTTTTAGAGAATATTGCATTATGTCCAACTGGCCTCACAACCACAGACAATGAGTATGGCGTCGTGCTGTCAAAGTTGTGAACAGAATGCCCCGCAGTGAGGTTATGGTATGGGCAGAGATGGTATGAATGCACAGAAATACCGTGACAAGATCTTGAGGCCCATTGTCTTGACATTCGTCAGCCGCCATCACCTCATGTTTCAGCATGATAATGCACAGCCCCATGTTGCAAGGATCTGTACACAATTCCTGGAAGCTTAAAATGTTCCAGTTCTTCCATGGCCTGCATACTCAGACATGTAACCCATTGAGTATGTTTGGGATGCTCTGGATCGACGTATGACAGTGTGTTCCTGTTCCCGGTCATATACAGCAACAATCAACAGCCTCTATGCAAAGAACTTGTTGAGGCAAGTGGTGGTCATCACACCAGATACTGACTGGTTTTCTGATCTACGCCACTACCTTATTTTTTTTTATATATCTGTGACCAACAGATGCATATTTGTATTCTCAGTCATGTGAAATCCATAGATTAGGGCCTAAGGAATTTATTTCAATTGACTTATTTCCTTATATGAACTGTAACTCAGTAAAATCTTTTAAGTTGTTTCATGTTGTGTTTATTTTTGTTCAGTATACATGTTTTAGCAATCTGTCAGTTGATGACTTAGCAGACAACCATACACAATCATTGGTTGATGCATGTAATGTCTGAGCCAGAGGAACGTGACCGTTACATTGTTGCCGTTTCTATCCACTGACATTACTGTTCCATTCAGTGTTACATTTGAGGATTCAGTTGATACATTGTATGCCTCAGGTCACATGTCAGCAAGTCTAGCAGACGCACAACCAAAACGGGATTTTGATCATATAGTTAAATACCATTGCCAGAAAGACAAAAAAAAATATTCCATCATTATAAAATATTTTTTTTATATATGTTCTTATAAAATAATGAAAACAATTTACACTTTTAAATGTACAGTCATTGATTCAACATCCCCAAGAAAAACAATGTTCAACCATAAGTTTTCGTTGATGCATAATGCACCCCTGCCTCATGCAGAATGCACCAACAAAGTAAGAAAAACTATGTAAATCATAAAAACAATACAGAATAATACAAATCAGCTTTGTACAAAGATTTAAAATAAAACAGTATACATAGAAATACAAACCCAGTACCCACTTAATTTCACTATTTTGTCTTTTTCAGGTTGCAAAAGTGGCCAATGTATTCCAAAAATAAATTATACAAATATTAAACATTAAAAAAAAGAAATCATACCATTAATCCATTTTTAACCAAGTTTCGTTATAACCATTTGTGATTTGTGCACGTGCAACATTGATGCACCGAGCTAATGTTCAACATTTATAACTGCAGGTTGCTTCAAATATATCAATACTAAATCCTTAAAAAACACCCGTACCCCTCCACACACAAATCAAAAAAATAAAGATTAAGACATTGAAGATTTCAACATCACAGCACATTTGCTGAGCTTCAGTAGGGTTATGTTTGAGTTGCTCTTGGTTTTGCCCAAGATGAGATGATTTAACTAGTTGGAGGAGGATGGGCAGCTCACAGGACAGAGGCAAACTACAACAGCGTCTTTGGATGGGCAGGGATGAGCAAATATATTAGAGAGAGCGAGATGAAGAGAAATGGAGACCGAGATATCTGTATACGTTGCTCTTATCTAAATGTAATGTCTCTCAACAATGTACAGATGTTTTTGAAAGACTGAGGGCAGTGTTGAGTAGTGTGTTTGTGTGCCATATGCGTCTGGGTGTCCACTGATCCAGCCACAAAGGGTTTAAATCATACAGGTACATGCCCACACACAAAATAATAAATACATACTACAGTTCTTAAAGGGGGTGTCTGAAAGGTCCTGAGAGTAGTGAGGGGAAGACAGGATTCAAGTTGAGGCAGGGTAGGGGATTCCTGAAAAGGGGGTCTATGATGACAGGGTACTTGTCAGGGGCTTAAGTTTACTGGAACGAAAATAGTAATATGGTCCTTCAGCAGACACTTTTATAATTTTAGTGAATGGATATGGCCCAAATGAGAATTGGAACCCACACCGTTGGTTTTGCCAGCTCCATTTATCCCACATTCATTACAAACAATAGACACAAAGCCATAAATCTGTAAGAAAAATAGTTTCTGTAAAGATTATAACCAAGCTAGTTAGCAGAAAGTATATTTGTGTTGATTTAGTTTAGTGTATTCCTGTCAGATGGACATTGTTACAAAATGGCCACACGTTTCACACAGAGCCATCACCACAAGCTAAGTTACTTACGTTTTAAGCCATTTAGCTAGGTGTCACAGTTGTGTATAAATTGTTATGTTTGATTCTGCAGACACTAGGAATGTCTGTTAGCTAAATTCATGTATAATACCCCTTCAATCTAGTACACACACACACACACACACACACACACACACACACACACACACACACACACACACACACGTACAATGACACAGGTGGCGACAGTGTTTAAGAGATCATTTCTACGTGTCTTTTCTAAATGCACACAAGTGTGTACTAGCAGTTTGTACCCAAAACAAAAAATGTTTTGATAATTCTACATATTGTCAAAAAAACTGCTTAGACATTTGTAAATACCTTTAAAATGTGTTAACCCAAAATTGACATCGAGATACTATCATTGAGTTTATGACACTATGTACTGTCTCATAAACTGAACGGCAGGTAGCCTAGCGGTTAGAGTGTTGGGCAAGTCACCGAAAGGTGAAAAATCTGTTGATGTGTCCTTGAGCAAGGCACTTAACCCTAATTTGCTCCAGGGCCTGACCCTGTAGGTAGGCAGTCATTGTAAATAAGAATTTGGTCTTAACTGACTTGCCTAGTTAAATAAAAAATAAGAGATAGCTTGTCTCATATCACTAGCGTAACTTGTCATATTACAGCTTGCTCATAAATGAAATGCCTTGTGCCAGCCGATCACACACTCAACAAAGGGTAAAAAAAAAAAAAAATCCCCCGAGCTCTCTATTTTGTGCGATAATGCATTGTCTGAGTAATTGCTGTACCCTACACACCTTCATGAATTATACACACACCTCTTTACGTCAGTTATATCAGTACAATTTACATGTGTTCAAGCTATATGTTGAATCATACAGGCAAAACTACAGTACCATGTCTTTTATAAAACACGTCTCCCAGAGCATTCTGGGAGTTGGAGTCTTTTTGAGCCATAGCTTGTGTTTGTTTTTGGCTGGTTCGCTTCAGGAACAGTATTAAGCCTCTCCTTGTAATCTAGTGTTCTACAGTTCATAAAATCTCTCCTCTTTATTGGCTTTGCTCTGACGCAGGAGTATATAAGACTTCAGTTACAAAAATAAAAACCTACAAGCAGGAACAGAGAGGGATTCACTCTGGGTGCACAGGCTGAGGGAGAGTCGGCTTGTGCAGTGTTGGACTCCCTTATCAGAGTTTTTTTTTAAATAGGCGTGTCTACTTGCAGGCTCTTCTGTCTAGGCAATTCGGTTTCAGATGAGCCAACGGGGATCCATTAGTTCTCTGCAGTCCCTGTGTCTTTTCAGCCCAGAGCGAGGCAGGGTTTCTGGGGTAGGTGGTGCACCACAGAAAGGGTTCACGGCGTAACGGCAGCTCTCTCTCCCCAGCGCAGGTCAGAGTGGTGGAGGGGTAGTGCTCCTCTCCTCCCCACCCCTCTAGAAGAGGCCGGAGGGAGATGGTGTGGTTGGAATGTGACAGAAGCAGCAGGTGAGGGTTGGAACGTGAGAATGTAGGGGGGGTGGGGGATTCTTTCCCTATCTTATGCTTAAAAGCCACTAATTTTCTTGTACATAATGTCACACCCTAACTTACTTGCATTCATTCCATTTTCTACTGCCCATGTATTCCACATTGCCTAACCAGACCCATTAACAAATGTATTCCCCACTCAATCCCAATAGCATGAAACTTACTGTGGCCGCATTTCTAATAAGTCTTTCCACTAAATCATGTTTATCCTAACCTCTTCCTCTCTGCGAATGCTTTCGCACGCCCTCACCGAGGTCACTTGCTGTTTACGGTGTGAGCTCACTCCCTCTGCGGGGTGTCGGTGAAGAGCACGCTGAACTTGCGGAGCTGCTCGCTGGCCGAGTGGCTCTCTTCCTGCAGCCGCTGGTTATTCTGCCGCAGGTTAGCCATC
This sequence comes from Thymallus thymallus, assembly GCA_023634145.1. Lineage (NCBI taxonomy): Eukaryota > Metazoa > Chordata > Actinopteri > Salmoniformes > Salmonidae > Thymallus > Thymallus thymallus. The sequence continues at coordinate 18,919,900 of CM042379.1, read as the reverse complement.
TCAGCCAACAGGTGCACTTTGTCCTCCTTCTCCTGAGGGACAGAGAGGGAAGGAAGGTAGGGAGAGACAGAGAGAGAGAGAGACAGAGAGAGAGACAGAGAGAGAGACAGAGAGAGAGAGACATAGACAGACCGAGAGAGAGACAGATAGACAGACCGAGAGAGAGACAGATAGACAGACCGAGAGAGAGACAGATAGACAGACCGAGAGAGAGACAGAGAGAGAGACAGAGAGAGAGACAGAGAGAGAGACAGAGAGAGAGACAGAGAGAGAGACAGAGAGAGAGACAGAGAGAGAGACAGACAGACAGACAGACAGACAGACAAGAGAGATAGACAGAGAGAAAGAGAGAGAGACAGAGAGAGAGAGACAGAGAGAGAAGGAAGAGTTTATTTATTATCAGTTTCAGTTCTTGCTGTGTCAGTGGTACAGTCATATAAAGTAGTCTAGAGCCTAAATGTCTCTGTGGTGTAAACAATACCTTCTCCAGGTCAGTGTTGAGCCGCTTCAGCATCACCTCTAGGCTGTACAGTCGCCCCGAGAGGTCGTTGGGGACCTCATCCCTGAAAACACACAAAGACATTAACTCACACTGTCATATGGGTTACGGAGCAGGTAGGGCAGACAGGTTTAACAGGTGTGTTAAACAGAACAACAGAGTTTATCAGGAACGTAAGACGCAGTAGGTTAGTTTGGTAAACAAGAGGTAGTTTCAGTGATAGGCTAGTTGTAGTTATACCCTGAGACAACACAAGCTGACCGGCCAGACTGCTGTAACTCAAACACTCCACTGTTTGTTTACTACAGCAGGTGTTCGAGGTGTGTGTGTGTGTGTGTGTGTGTGTGTGTGTGTGTCAGAGACTTACCCGCTGAAGGTGGGGGTCGCACGTGGAGTCTGAGGTGTTTGGAACTGGATTGGACTGATGATTGGCCGCATGTCTGGAACCCCAACTTGAGGCTCAGTGAGCGAGAATAGAGACACTGCCCTTTGCACTGCAAAACACACACAAAGACACACTGTTAAAATGCTGCATTTCCTCCTTTCACAATCAGCTACAAATCTACAAATGCTGCTTTGTCCCCCATCTTCACAAGGTCTCCAGGGATATTTCACACAATCAAGCCGATCCAGGAGCAGCCTAGCTGGACTAGGGCTGTAATTGTGTGTTTGTGACTGCTGGAGCTGCTGTGAGAAGCTTTGTGGAGGCAGGGGACCAGAGGGACCCGGGGAGGGGGTTACTGTGAGCTGGGAACTGAGGTGAGACCAGGTCTCTCTCTGGAGTGTCAGGTCCCGCTCTCCCTCTCGTGTCTGGTGACACTGCTTAGTCTCGGCTATTGACACACAAATACACAGCATGTACACACAAACAAAATCTCTCTACCAAATATCTGAACACACACACAGAATACTCACACTCACCCTCAAAGGCCTTGGCAGCGTTCACAAGGCTAGCCCACTCCAGGCCACAGGCAGTGTCAGGCAGGGGCATGAGCCCCGGGTCCAGCCTCCTCAGGGGGGGAACCTTATCCCTCACCTCTGTCAGAGACAGCTCCGACGCAGACAGAGGGACTGGCCAAGCAGGAGGAGGGCAACGAGGTCAAATTAACTAAAGTCTTAGCAGATTACAAATCATGATGATGTCACATGATAAACGTTGCTTCCTGAAAGTCGTGCATCTTGAAAACTTGATTGCTAACATTTTGGGACTGTATCAAAAGTGGACTAATTAAATAAATACCAAAAGATAGTTTTTGAGTGGACTATTCCTTTAAAAGTAGCACATCAATGATTCTTTGTATGACTAGAACTGAGCCCTGTGCCTTCTTGACATACCATAATTAGGTATGGATACAATGAAGTGAGAAGGTAGTAACATCAAGCTGTGGCCCCACTCACCCTTCTTGTTGGGCATGTGGTTGGCAGGGTGTCCGTGGCGCCGGGTGGGCAGGGTGCAGGTGAACAGCAGGTCGCTGGGAGTGCCCTGGTCAAACAGGGGGGCAGAGTTGGCATAGCTGGAATCCCTGCGCCCGCTGCACAGAGACTCGTCTGAGAACGTGCGTTGAAGAGTGCGTCGAGGAGACTGAAAAGATAAGGGAGGGAGGTTAGTTGTGGGCTAGAATGTTTGTGTGTGAGCAAGTGGTAAGGTTTTGGGCTGTGTATGTGTAAAATAGTGTGTGTATGTACTGTGTGGTTGTGTGTGTACTGTGTGTGTCACTCACCGTGTCTCTTTGTGGCATCTCTCCAGGGTTGTCCATGATGATGAGTTTCTTCAGATCGTCCTCGACAGTGCTCTTGTGGGATCTCCGTGGAGACCGCAGGTCCCTTAGCGACGCTCGAAGACGGGGCTGTCCGAACACGTTCTTAGAATTCACGTCCACCTGCCTGAACACACAGCAGGAATATAGTGTAGGTTAAATAAGACAGAAGAGCCTGCAAGTAGACACGCCTATTTAAAAAAAGAGAGTCCATGATGCTTGACTTTTGTGTTGGTAGTGTAGCACACTGGTGCCTCTGTAGACCAGTGCATCTCAATGCACACACACACACACACACACACACACACACACACACTCTCTCTCTCTCTCTCTCTTACTTTTTGCTGCTGTTGCTGTCAGAACTGTAGGTAGTGGGTGTGTTTGAAGGGGAGGGGGCGTTGTTGTCTGGTTGCCAGGCGCCCAGTCTGCTCTTGCTATATAAGGCCTTGGGGGCAGAGCTGGAGAGAGGGGTGGAGCCGAGTAGAGCACAGTTGGGCGTGACTGTGGCGGCTCGGACCGGACGCGATTTCTCTGCTGAAGGGGTCTTGTAACCCTGGGGTGTGTAGCAGGCCCTGTGACGACACACACACACGGCATTAATATACAGAGAAACACATGCTCAAATCCATAAAATCCATCCATCCATCCATCCATCCATCCATCCATCCATCCATCCATCCATCCATCCATCCATCTACTTGCATAACAAAGTCAATATAAATGGTGCATAGGTTTAGAGATAAACGTATCAACCAACATACCAACCAACCAGCAGCAACATTTGTGAATATCCCTGACCAGCCATCATGGCTTTCTCTGGACATCATACATCCAGCAAACCATCCACCCAATCACTCAAGCAACCATTCAGCTACAAATGTCCATCTAACCCATCGTCACTCAATACCTCCACCCACCCATCCACCATTTCCAAGCTCCTGTCCCACAATTTAGACTACATACCTGTATGTTATTTGTTGTGTCCCACTGTGTGTTGGGTGCCTCTGAGTGCCAGTGTGCTGTCCTGTTCCCTGAGTGACTGGGTATAGACTAGGGGACTAAACCCCCAATCCTTTAATCCCCCTCTAAGAGTAGCTGGACTCTCTAATATGTGTGTCTACATGTATGTAGGGCAAGTTTGGTACATCTGGCCCATACATGCCCCCCATAGGGATTAAACACTGTTTCAGTACGTTCAGTATGAGGGGTGGGATGCCTGTGTGGACAAAACATACAGTTCTTTGTCCTCCCCTTCCACTCTCTTACCACTACTAAAAGCTGAGTTGGAGTGTATAAGCGCTAACAGTGTGTGTGTGTGTGTGTGTGTGTGTGTGTGTGTGTGTGTGTGTGTGTGTGTGTGTCTCTCCTTTACCTGGGTTTAAATGAGTCTGGCTTCTCCACGTTGGATCCAGGAGGAGGAAAGGTGCGCGTGCGGTATCCTTTGTTCTGATTGGCAGGTAATACAGGTGACGACTCTAGTCTCCGCCCCTCAACTCCGTTGCCCCTCACCCCAGAGAGCTGCTGCAGCCCGCTATTATAGGTTGCCGAACAGTGCAGGGCCTTCTGTGATTGGCTGGACTGGTTTCCATGGCGACCGCCGGGCTTGGTGTTGTAGAGGGTGGGGGCGTCGATGCCGCTGTCGCTGGATCCGCCCTTACTGAGGGGGTCGGGGTCAGGTTCAGCTAGGTCGCCTAGGCAACCCCCGGACACCCCCGGGCCTCCTCTTTCCCCCCCAGCCCCGTCAAACCAGCGCTCGTCACTGTGGCTGCTGGACGCGTTACTGGAGAGAGTGTTACTGCTGGAGTGGCTGGAGTACTGGGGCTCACCCTACACAGAGCGGGATGAGGCGAGAGAAAGAAACGGTAGATACACAGAAAAGCAACGGGCAGAAAATCTCTCTAAATAAAAGAGGACAGTTAAATCTGACCTTTGAGTGTCTGTTGGGGGAGTCTTTCCCTGGGACGTCCTGTCGGGTGAGTCTCCTCTGCCCCCCTCCTCCTCCTGGCCCCCGAGACGATGACACTGGGACATACCATAGGGGCTCTGGGCAGAGAACACACCATTACACATAACCCATCACAGGTTTACTATAGTGACAGGTGTGGTATGTAGGCCATCGATTGTTTTACGTGTTCACTGTGTGTGTGTGTGTGTGTGTGTGTGTGTGTGTGTGTGTGTGTGTATACAGTTGAAGTCTGAAGTTTACATACACAAGTCATTAAAACTCAGTCGGTTAGGACATCTACTTTGTGCATGACACAAGTAATTCTTCCAACAATTGTTTACAGACAGATTATTTCACCCAGTTACACCAGTTCTGTCAGGAGGAATGGGCCAAAATTCACCCAACTTATTGTGGGAAGCTTGTGGAAGGCTACCCAAAAGTTAAACAATTTAAAAGGCAATGCTACCAAATACTAATTGAGTGTATGTAAACTTCTTACCCACTGGGAATGTGATGAAAGAAATAAAAGCTGAAATAAATCATTCTCTCTACTATTATTCTGACATTTCACATTCTTAAAATAAAATGGTGATCATAAGTGACCTAAGACAGGGAATGTTTACTAGTATTAAATGTCAGGAATTGTGAAAAACTGAGTTTAAATGTATTTGGCTAAAGTGTATGTAAACTTTCAACTTCAACTGTATGTGTGTGTGGTCACTGGTCAGTGTATTGGGGTAGTCAGTATTTAAGCCCCTTTTCTGATGATGATGTCTAACTCGATTTGATTTGGAGCCACTCCAATTGAAAGTCTTTAATCCTGACTCCCTATTTCTGTGTGTGTGTGTGTGTGTGTGTGTGTGTGTGTGTGTGTGTGTGTGTGTGTGTGTGTGTGCGTGCATGTGTATACAGTACCTGTCAAAAGTTTGGACAGACTTACTCATTCAAGTGTTTTTCTTTATTTTTACTTTATTCTACATTGTAGAATAATAGTTAAGACATCAAAACTATGAAATAACACATATGGAATCATGTATTAACCAAACAAGTGTTAAACAAATCAAAATATTGCCTTGATGACAGTTTTGCACGCTCTTAGCAATCTCTCAACCAGCTTCATGAGGTAGTCACCTGGAAAGCATTTCAATTAACAGGTGTGCCTTGTTAAAAGTTAATTTGTGGAATTCCTTTCCTTCTTAATACGTTTGAGCAAAGAGAAATGACAGTCCATCATTATTTTAAGACATGGAGGTAAGTCAATCCGGAAAGTTTCTTCAAGAGCAGTCGCAAAAAACATCAAGCGCTATGATGAAACTGGCTGTCATGAGGACCGCCACAGGAAAGGAAGAGGAGGATAAGTTCATTAGAGTTAACTGTACCTCAGATTGCGGCCCAAATAAATGCTTCACTGAGTTTAAGTAACAGATCTCAACATCTTGTTTAGTCAATACCGTAACTTACTTAGGCCTATATATTTCAATATATTTAGTGTTGTTTACACTGTTCCAAAAATTATAATATCGTAATTTAACAGAACCTGTTTGGCACATGTAATACTTGCGCAGCGTTTGATTCTATTCCCTCCTTTTTCTTTATCTCCAGAAGTTTCCACAACTAAGTCAAATGTCTTCCACAGATCTGACTTCCCCTTTCCCTCCTGAGCAACCAGTAAACATTCACCCTCCACATACATTTTACCATCATGTGTTATGGTGTTTGGAGTTTGTTATTACCAATGTATTGATGTGATTATGATAGGCTATAGGCCAGGCCCTATTGGTCACATGCATGTGATGCTTACATGTTTGAGGAAATAGGGAATGTTTTTTCTAGAGAAAACAAGAAAGAAACTAAATGGCTGAAAATATGGACAGCGAGATAAACACTTGCTGTGATGTGGTACCTTTTCGTTGCTGCAGGGAGGAGAGATGGACAACATGAGCCAGTCACACATGCCGTCACTGTCATTTTTTAACACAGCGTGGCCATCGTGCCCAAGTAATTTGTGTCTCATTATTTAATCAAACAGTGCGCTTAAAGCATCAGACAAGCTCAGTGCATATAGTTGATATTTACAGACAGATCAACATCAACTGATTAGATGAGACTGCGTGAATCAGGCTTTCATGGTCAAATTGCTGCAAAGAAACCACTACTGAAGGACACCAATAATAAGAAGAGACTTGCTTGGATCAAGAAACACGAGCAATGGACATTAGACCGGTGGAAATCTGTCCTTTGGTCTGATTTTTGGTTCCAACCGCCGTGTCTTTGTGAGACGCAGAGTAAGTGAACGGATGATCTCCGCATGTGTGGTTACCACAGTGAAGCATGGAGGAGGTGTGATGGTGCATTGCCGGAGACACTAACTTATTTAGAATTCAAGGCACACTTAACGAGCATGGCTACCACAGCATTCTGCAGCGATACGCCATCCCATCTGGTTTGCGCTTATCATATGTTTTTCAACAGGACAATGACCCAAAGCACACCTCCAAGCTGTAGAAGGGCTATCTGGCCTCCACAATCATCCGACATCAACCCAATAGAGATGGTTTGGTTGGAGTTGGACCGCAGAGTGAAGGAAAAGCAACCAACAAGTGCTCAGCATATGTGGGAACTCCTCCAAGACGGTTGGAAAATGTTTGAGAGAATGCCAAGAACGTGCAAAGCAGTCATCAAGGCAAAGGGTGGCTACTGTGAGGAATCTAAAATATAAAATAAAATATACTACATGATTCCATATGTGTCAATTCATAGTGTTGATGTCTTCACTATTATTCTACAATGTAGAAAATAGTAAAAATAAAGAAAAACCCTTGAATGATTAAGTGTGTCCAATCTTTTGACTGGTACTGTATGTGTGTGTTCTGTATGTTTGTCTACACACATATATATATATACAGTGGGGAGAACAAGTATTTGATGCACTGCCGATTTTGCAGGTTTTCCTACTTACAAAGCATGTAGATGTCTGTAATTTTTATCATAGGTACACTTCAACTGTGAGAGACGGAATCTAAAACAAAAATCCAGAAAATCACATTGTATGATTTTTAAATAATTAATTTGCATTTTATTGCATGACATAAGTATTTGATCACCTACCAACCAGTAAGAATTCCGGCTCTCACAGACCTGTTCGTTTTTCTTTAAGAAGCCTTCCTGTTCTCCACTCATTACCTGTATTAACTGCACCTGTTTGAACTCGTTACCTGTATAAAAGACACCTGTCCACACACTCAATCAAACAGACTCCAACCTCTCCACAATGGCCAAGGCCAGAGAGCTGTGTAAGGACATCAGGGATAAAATTGTAGACCTGCACAAGGCTGGGATGGGCTACAGGACAATAGGCAAGCAGCTTGGTGAGAAGGCAACAACTGTTGGCGCAATTATTAGAAAATGGAAGAAGTTCAAGATGACGGTCAATCTCCCTCGGTCTGGGGCACCATGCAAAATCTCACCTCGTGGGGCATCAATGATCATGAGGAAGGTGAGGGATCAGCCCAGAACTACACGGCAGGACCTGGTCAATGACCTGAAGAGAGCTGGGACCACAGTCTCAAAGAAAACCATTAGTAACACACTACGCCGTCATGGATTAAAATCCTGCAGCGCACGCAAGGTCCCCCTGCTCAAGCCAGCGCATGTCCAGGCCCATCTGAAGTTTGCCAATGACCATCTGGATGATCCAGATGAGGAATGGGAGAAGGTCATGTGGTCTGATGAGACAAATATAGAGCTTTTTGGTCTAAACTCCACTCGCCGTGTTTGGAGGAAGAAGAAGGATGAGTACAACCCCAAGAACACCATCCCAACCGTGAAGCATGGAGGTGGAAACATCATTCTTTGGGGATGCTTTTCTGCAAAGGGGACAGGACGACTGCACCGTATTGAGGGGAGGATGGATGGGGCCATGTATTGCGAGATCTTGGCCAATAACCTCCTTCCCTCAGTAAGAGCATTGAAGATGGGTCGTGTCTGGGTCTTCCAGCATGACAACGACCCGAAACACACAGCCAGGGCAACTAAGGGGTGGCTCCGTAAGAAGCATCTCAAGGTCCTGGAGTGGCCTAGCCAGTCTCCAGACCTGAACCCAATAGAAAATCTTAGGAGGGAACTGAAAGTCTGTATTGCCCAGCGACAGCCCCGAAACCTGAAGGATCTGTATGGAGGAGTGGGCCAAAATCCCTGCTGCAGTGTGTGCAAACCTGGTCAAGAACTACAGGAAACGTATGATCTCTGTAATTTCAAACAAAGGTTTCTGTACCAAATATTAAGTTCTGCTTTTCTGATGTATCAAATACTTATGTCATGCAATAAAATGCAAATTAATTACTTAAAAATCATACAATGTGATTTTCTGGATTTTTGTTTTAGATTCCGTCACTCACAGTTGAAGAGTACCTATGATAAAAATGACAGACTTCTACATGCTTTGTAAGTGGGAAAACCTGCAAAATCGGCAGTGTATCAAATACTTGTTCTCCCCACTGTATATATATATGTATATATGTGTGTGTGTGTGTGTGTGTGTGTGTGTGTGTGTGTGTGTGTGTACCTGTCTTGCAGCGCTCCATAGTGCTGTCCTGGCTGGTGAAGCCTGAGGAGGACTCTCCACTAGAGGTGATGTCCGGACTGAGATGAGGTTCGTAGGCCAGCAGGGGACGCTGGGCTGAACCGTACCTATACAGATATAAGAGTAACAGAGAGGTTACACACACGCACTCTCGCACAAACAAAGCTAGGGTTGGGCGGTATACCGTATTTTACTATATACAATATTGATGCACAGACCAGTTGGGGGTTTTACTTTACCTTCCACAATTGTATTTCAACGTTTGGTTTGTTAAATATGAAATGCCACTCCAGCTAGTTTTTTTTATTTTTATAGTTCACTCCGTTTGCTACTTAAGTCGTCTCTCCCTCTCCTCCTGCAAATGTTTTTTAATGCTAACAAATGCTAACAAAGTATTAGCGAATTCCCATAGCAAATGCTTGTTAAAACACTAACAAGGGCAAGCGAACATAAGCTAAATGCAAGGACATACAACCCAGGTCATAAAGTTGTAGAACTAACTCAAAAGGCTACTCAAACTTCCTCCAGAAGGGGATTGATATTTTCAATAAGTAGTCATTATCATTAGTAGGCTTCATATAGTAGTAGCCTTGTATAACCACTATCGAGCTGTAGGCCTAAGAGCGCATCTTGTTTAGTCAATACCGTAACTTACTTAGGCCTATATATTTCAATATATTTAGTGTTGTTTACACTGTTCCAAAAATATCGTAATTTAACAGAACCTGTTTGGCACACGTAATACTCGCGCAGCGTTTGATTCTATTCCCTCCTTTTTCTTGATCTCCAGAAGTTTCCACAACTAAGTCAAATGTCTTCCACAGATCTGACTTCCACTTTCCCTCCTGAGCAACCAGTAAACATTCCCCCTCCACATACATTTTACAGTCATGTGTTATGGTGTTTGGAGTTTGTTATTACCAATGTATTGATGTGATTATGATAGGCTATAGGCCAGGCCCTATTGGTCACATGCATGCGATGCTTACATGTTTGAGGAAATAGGGAATGTTTTTTTCTAAACAAATGAGGGATTTAGGTAACAGAAATTTTCAGTCAGAGAAACAAGAAACTAAATGGCTGAAAATATGGACAGCGAGATAAACACTTGCTGTGATGTGGTACCTTTTCGTTGCTGCAGGGAGGAGAGATGGACAAGATGGGCCAGTCACACAGGCCGTCGCTGTCATTTTTTCTAACACAGCGTGGCCATCGTGCCCAAGTAATTTGTGTCTTATTATTTAATCAAACAGTGCGCTTATAGCATCAGACAAGCTCAGTGCATATAGTTGATTTTATTCAAACAAATAGGGTGTGTCTATATGGAAAAATACACGTTTAAAAATTTAGACCAATTGTTTGGTCGAAAGAACCGACTACTCTCGGTTGACTAATGCGTTTCCCAGATTCTGTTGTTGCTATGCACCCCGGTGGCGCTTATTTTAAACCTGTTCCTCTGGTTGGGCAGGATGTACAGTTGAAGTCGGAAGTTTACATACACCTTAGCCAAATTTAAACTCAGTTTTCCACAATTCATGACATTTAATCCTAGTAAAAATTCCCTGTTTTACGTCAGTTAGGATCACCACTTTATTTTAAGAATGTGAAATGTCAGAATAATAGTAGAGAGAATGATTTATTTCAGCTTTTATTTCTTTCATCACATTCCCAGTGGGTCAGAAGTTTACATACACTCAATTAGTATTTGGTAGCATTGCCTTTAAATTGTTTAACTTGGGTCAAAGGTTTCGGGTAGCCTTCCACAAGCTTCCCACAATAAGTTGGGTGAATTTTGGCCCATTCCTCCTGACAGAACTGGTGTAACTGAGTCAGGATTCTAGGCCTCCTTGCTCGCACACGCCTTTTCAGTTCTGCCCACAAATTTTCTATAGGATTGAGGTCAGGGCTTTGTGATGGCCACTCCAATACCTTGACTTTGTTGTCCTTAAGCCATTTTGCCACAACTTTGGAAGTATGCTTGGGGTCATTGTCCATTTGGAAACAATCTAACTTCCTGACTGATGTCTTGAGATGTTGCTTCAATATAGCCACATAATTTTCCTTCCTCCTCATGATGCCATCTTTTTTGTGAAGTGCACCAGTCCCTCCTGCAGCAAAACACTCCCGCAACATGATGCTGCCGCCCCGTGCTTCACGGTTGGGATGGTGTTCTTCGGCTTGCAAGCCTCCCCATTTTTCCTCCAAACATAACAATGATCCTTATGGCCAAACAGTTCTATTTTTGTTTCATCAAACCAGAGGACATTTCTCCAAAAAGTACGATCTTTGTCCCCATGTGCAGTTGCAAACTGTAGTCTGGCTTTTTTATGGCGGTTTTGGAGCAGTGGCTTATTCCTTGCTGAGCGGCCTTTCAGGTTATGTCGATATAGGACTCGTTTTACTGTGGATATAGAGAGTTTTGTACCTGATTCCTCCAGCATCTTCACAAGGTCATTTGCTGTTGTTCTGGGATTGATTTGCACTTTGCGCACCAAAGTATTTTCATCTCTAGGAGACAGAACGCGTCTCCTTCCTGTGTGGTATAACGGCTGCGTGGTCCCATGGTGTTTATACTTGCGTACTATTGTTTGTACAGATGAACGTGGTAGACTTGTGGAGGTCTACAATTTTTTTTCTGAGGTCTTTGCTGATTTCTTTAGATTTTCCCATGATGTCAAGCAAAGAGGCACTGAGTTTGAAGGTAGGCCTTGAAATACATCCACAGGTACACCTCCTAAAGCCATGACATCGTTTTCTGGAATTCTTTAAGCTGATTAAAGGCACAGTCAACTTAGTGTATGTAAACTTCTGACCCACTGGAATTGTGATATAGTGAATAAGTGAAATAATCTGTCTAAACAATTGTTGGAATAATTACTTGTCATGCACAAAGTAGATGTCCTAACCGACTTGCCAAAACTATAATTCTTTATCATCAGTGGTTGAAAAGTGAGTTTTGATGACTTCAACCTAAGTGTATGTAAACTTCTGACTTCAACTAACTAATCCCCCCCCACACACACACACACACACACACACACAGGTGAAACCACACAATGGAGTCTAAATCCAAGATTCGTACATGTCTCACTGACAGAAGATCGAGAGTCAAATCAGTCTATGGTCTGCAGCTAGTTAGCTACCACTCCTAGCAACAACCGGCAAAAGCCTGTCAAATGTCAAGAATCATACAAAGGAAACGCCAGGGAACAGGAAGGAGTGACATTCTGCTCCAATACAAACAAATGGAGACCTCAATGATACCTCAATGCACAGAGCCAGTCAGAGACCACCCCAGAGATACACACACAAAGACACTAACCCACCCACCACAAAAATATACTAACACACACACTTCTGCTGACCTGTCAGGTGAGGGATTGTAGCGTACGAAGGGCCCGCTGAGTACGGGGCCCCCCAGGGCCACCATGCCCCCCAGGCCAGAGGGGGAGGAGAAGCTGGCTGAGGGGTTCCTGTAGGGCAGCACTCTGTCGCCCCTCGCTGGCGACAGGCTGTAGTGGTTCTCAGGGAAACTCACCGGCCTGCAGGGAGCACAGAGGGGACAGCGGAGTTTAATCACAAGCCAGTGCCTATATTAATAAAGCGTTGTAGAGTAGGAATGCTGATCTACGATCAGTTTTGCCTTTTAAATCATTATTAATAAAGGTTATATGTATAGAGGACCTGATCCTGATCCACCAAAAGTATGTGGACACCTGCTCGTCGAAAGTCTCATTCCAAAATCATGGGCATTAATACGGAGTTGGTCCCCCCTTTTCTGCTATAACAGCTTCCACTCTTCTGGGAAGGTTTTCCATTAGATGTTAGAACATTGCTGCGGGGACTAGCTTCTATTCAGCCACAAGAGCATTAGTGAGGTCAGGCACTGATGTTGAGCAATTAGACCTGGCTCGCAGTCTGCGTTCCAATTCATCCCATAGGTGTTCGATGGGGTTGAGGTTAGGGCTCTTCACAGTTGGCACTATGAATTGGAGCAGGTAGCGTTCTCCTGGCATCCGCCAAACCCGGATTCATCCGTCTGACTGCCAGAAGTGTGATTCATCACTCCAGAACGCATTTCCACTGCTACAGAGTCCAATGGCAGCGAACTTTACACCACTCGAGCCGACGCTTAGCATTGCGCATGGTGATCTTAGGCTTGTGTTCGGCTGCTCAGCCATGGAAACAGTTGTTGTGCTGACGCTGCTTCCAGAGGCAGTTTGGAATTCTGTAGTGAGTTTTGCAAACGAGGACAGACTATGTTTACGAGCTTCAGCACTCGGCAGTCCTGTTCTGTGAGCTTGTGTGGCCTACCGCTTCGCAGCTGAGCCGTTGTTGCTCCTAGACACTTCACAATAACAGCACTTACAGTTGACCGGGGCAGCTCTAGCAGGGCAGAAATTTGACTTTCCAACTGACTTGTTGGAAAGGTGGCATCCTATGACGGTGCCACATTGAAAGTCACTGAGCTCTCTACTGCCAATGTTTGTCTATGGAGATTGCTGTGTGCCATGTAGGCAAATCCACTAATTTGAAGGGGCGTCCACAAACATTATATATACACAAAGTATTTGACATTTGTATCTAAAAGCATAATTGACAAGTATTTTATCAAAGCTGGCATATTTATGAAATTTTGCCTTACCCAGGCCTCCATAATGTTTAATCTAAGTGTTACGAAGCAAACGTCTGTCATACAAATCTTTACCACGTGCACTATAATAAGTAGTATTTTGATTTCAATAAACACATTTACATTAATGAAAATAGAAGAATTCTAGCTACTTTTGAAGCACATGTTGGGCCCTAATACATTTATTATAAAACCTAAAATGTTGATAAGAATACCTGTCATGGTAATTACAAAGTACTTTGTGGAATATTAGGTTTCTATACTGAACAAAAATAAACGCAACATGTTTCATGAGCTGAAATAAAAGATCCCAGACATTTCCCATATGCACAAAAAGCATATTTCTCTAAAATTGTGCACAAATGTGTTAACATCCATGTTAGTGAGAATTTCTCCTTTGCCAAGATAATCCATCCACCTGACAGGTGTGGGATATCAAGAAGCTGATTAAACAGCATGATCACTACAAAGGTGCACCTTGTGCGGGGGACAATAAAAAGCAACTCTAAAATATGCAGCTTTGTCACACAATGCCACAGATGTCTCAGGTTGTTTTGAGGCTGCAATTTGCATGCTGACTGCTGGAATGTCCACCAGAGCTGTTGCCAGAGAATTTAATGTTAATTTCTCTAACGAACACAATTGCATTTTATCGATGGCAATTTGAATACACAGAGATACCACGACGAGAACCTGAGACCCATTGTCGTGCCTTTCATCTGCTGCCATCACCTTATGTTTCAGCATGATAATGCACAGCCCCATTTTGCAAGGATATGCACAAAATTCCTGGAAGCTGAGAATGTCCCAGTTCTTCCATTGCCTGCATACTGACCAGAAATGTCACCCATTGAGCAGGTTTGGGATGCTCTGGATCAGTGTACGACAGCGTGTTCCAGTTCCCGCCAATATCCAGCAACTTCGCACAGCCATTGAAGAGGAGTGGGGCAACATTCCACAGGCCACAATCAACATCCTGATCAACTCTATGCGAAGGAGATGTGTCGCGCTGCATGCAGCAAATGGTGGTCACACCAGATATTGACTGGTTTTCTGATCCACAACCCAATTTAAAAAAATAAAAATAAAAAAAGCATATCTGTATGCCCAGTCATGTGAAATACATACATTAGTTAATTTATTTCAATTGACTGATTGAATTATATGAGCATTAGTTAATATTTTTGTTCAGTGTACATAGGGTAAAATCACTATTTTTCTATTGCGACACTACATTGAACATTTTACACGGTCTCTTTAAAAACGTCATGTTTGTCATGACAATATACAAGAGATCTGTCATTCATTAATTTATATGATCATTGATCTCCTGAAGAAGCTATCTCTTCCTTTCTTTCTGTGCACCCAAATGTTTGGATATACTGGTAAGTATAGGTAAGTTTAAGAGGTAACATGACTGAATAAAGTGTAAAATGGTTAACGTCGTCGATAAGCGAGTAGCTTTAGATTGGCCCACGATATGGTTTATATCCAGGCGTTCCTCTATAGGTAGATAAAAATGTTGCGCCGGTAATATGGGTCAGATCTTTTGACCTGGTTGAACTAGAAGCAAGTCATTTTTGCTGTAGTAATGGTGCAACCACGATGCTAGTCGCACAGTGGAGAAGTTGCTCTCGGAGGATGTGTTGTTTATTCATGGCTGTGATCTTAGGCAAAATTGTGAGTGAGCCCACTCACTTGACTGAGAAGCAACCGCACATGAATGGTCTAAGGATGCTTTACTGTTGGCATGACACAGGACTGATGGTAGCGCTCACCTTGTCTTCTCCGGACCTTGTTTTCCGGGTGGCCCAAACAATCGGAAATGGGATTCATCAGAGAAAATGACTCTACCCCAGTCCTCAGCAGTCCAATCCCTGATGTTTTTCCTGGAGAGAAGTGGCTTCTTTGCTGCCCTTCTTGACACCAGGCCATCCTCCAAAAGTCTTCGCAGATGCACTCACACCTGCCTGCTGCCATTCCTGAGCAAGCTCTGCACTAGTGGTGCCCCAATCCCGCAGCTGAATCAACTTTAGGAGACGGTCCTGGCGCTTGCTGGACTTTCTTGGGCGCCTTGACGCCTTCTTCACAACAATTGAACCTCTCTCCTTGAAGTTCTTGATGATTGACATGATTTTTTCACCAGATGTTGGTAACAACCCAAGTAATCCATACATACAAAGAAACCAAAACAAATAAGTTCAAAAATTAAGTTGTGTAATAATGTGAAATGACACAGGGAAAAAGTATTGAACACATGAAGAAAGGGAGGTGCAAAAAGGCATGGAAAGCCAAGACAACAGCTGAAAACTATCAGTACTTAAAAAGCAATCCAGCCCCCTGTCAGTGCAAATTAATATCAGCTGGTTCAGTCCCAACTGATGGCCTACAAACCGGACTCAGTTACACCAGTTCTGTCAGGAGGAATGGGCCAAAATTCACCCAACTTATTGTGGGAAGCTTGTGGAAGGCTACCCGAAACGTTTGACCCAAGTTAAACAATTTAAAGGCAAAGCTACCAAATACTAATTGAGTGTATGTAAACTTCTGACCCACTGGGAATGTGATGAAAGAAATAAAAGCTGAAATAAATAATTCTCTCTACTATTATTCTGACATTTCACATTCTTAAAATAAAGTGGTGATCCTAACTGACCTAAAACAGGGAATTTTTACTAGGATTAAATTGTGATAAACTGAGTTTAAATGTATTTGGCTAAGGTGTATGTAAACTTCCGACTTCAACTGTATATACACACACATATATTTTTTTTATTGAAATCAAAATACTACTCATATTACAGAGCAAGCTTCATATTACACATTTTTGCTTTGTAGCACCTACAGATAAAAAATTATGCAGTTTTAAAGGATGCCTGGCTAAGGACAAAATGTCATAAAAATCCCATCTGTGATGAATTATTTCTCAATAATGCATTTAGATACAAATGTTAAATATATGTAAACAATTCTTCCTCCAAAGAACCATTCTATTGGTTAAATTTCGTGAAAATCCCCCAAATCATAGTCTTTCTTGTTCTGGTTTCATGCGGAATCACTCATATGTTCTGCACCTATAGCGACGCTTTACGTTTTTATAAGGATAACCTCATAAGCATAGGACCACCCGCTCAAGACACTGAAGCAAACAGGGGCAACTGCCTAAGCATAAGGCAAACCATCACACACACAAACAAATGTCAGTCTCACCTCTTGTTGGAGAGATGCTGGGTCTCCCTGTATGGGACGGGCATGACCATGGCTTTGTGTGAGCGGGGTTGGGGTGGTGGGGGGCCCATAGGGGTCCAGCGCTGTGGGGCGGGGGCGCTGTGCAGGCCCGGAGGGCCGGGGGGGCTGTCCCAGCGCCAGGCAGGGGTGCGAGGGGAGGGCCGGTACCCTGCTGCCACAGGCTCAGGCTCTGGCTTCTGCTCCATGGTCTTCATCTCATACTCCTCTGTACAGCCCCTACAGACAGAGAGGGGGAATGGAGAGTCAGGTGAAAACCCTGAACTCCATACTCTGCCTCAGCATTCCCTTTAGCATCCCCCTCCAACAGCACACACACATACAAGCACTAATGAGCTCCCTTGATACCGCTATGACCCTCCGTACAGACCCAAGCCCTGACCTTTTAGTCACCCAGTTGTCGCTGAAGTATTAATTAGGACAGAAACATGACAAGATAAACCTCTAATCTCAGAAAGATTCTCTCTGTCAGCCTTTTATTTGTGTGTATGTACCCTAGATGTGTCAATTTGCATTGAGTTTATACAAGCAAGGCATGTGGAAATGGTCGTTTAGGCTAGACCACTCTAGTTAAACACTTATTAGACCCTGTGGGATATCAGGCTTTTATTCAACTTCCCCTAAACAGTCATGATCTGGAACCTTTCTAGTAGTCACTGCACTGCAATGAAGTGTACATAAATATCTTTAGCAAACTCAAAAGACACCCTCAACAGATTCAGGGGAGGGTTCTCATTTTCTACTCAAGAGACCAATGTCAATAGATCCCTGTTTAACCCCGCCTGACAGGCTTACACTCTCAACATCCTCACCAAAGCATTGACCAGAAACGGCACATACGTCTTTCATTCTTCATCACTAAAGTCTATTATTGGAGGTTAAAGAGGCGTCACGCCGCCACAGCAAATGGTGCCTCAGACATCAGACAATGTCCATGTCCATGGAGGGAGCGGAGAGGGAGGAGGGACGGTAGTGAAAGGATGAGAGGGAAAATAGAGACGAGGAGAAACGAAGAGGGGAGGTAAAGTGAAGGGAAGAAAGGGGACAGGATACATTAATAAATTAGAGGACAAGGAAACGGAGGAAAAGGGATGAGAAGTGTAGAAGGTAACAGACAAGAAGAGGACAAGAGAGGAGTGGAGGAGCAGAGAATGAAAGAAGAGCTGGACAGATTGTCCTGTCTGTCTCTGTCTGATCTGTCCCCTACTATTTGACCTGGATTAAGCTCAATCACACTGGCCTGGCCACACTAAGCCCCAGACTGCTTTAGAAAACAACAAACACCACTACTAGTGCTGTAGGCTAAGGTAAACAGAGCACACACACAGAGGGCACATCGCAACATCACATGCACGGTCTGTGTGAAAGACACCAGGAGATGCTGTATTGGTAGAATGATGCTCATATGATGGTCTCTCTATCAGTCTCATACATATAACAGTGACTGTACTAACCATCCTTGGAAGGAAAAAAAACCTAGATCCCACACAACTGCCAATGTCAAGTCACAAAACAACCCTCATACATACAGACGCTCAATAAGAACACGTACGGCACACACACACACACCAGAGTACCAACCTTAGAGAGAGAAAAAAACAGTGCCCACTTCCAGAGAACGCTCCATCGCAATCGCCGGCATGACAGCTGGAGCGCTCTCTCTCACACACATTCCGCGAGCAAACACACACACACACGCACTCTCTCTCTCTCTACTGCATCTCTATATAGCTCTCCTGTCCACAGCACACACAGGGAGAGGGACAGAAAGAGGTGAAGGCAGTTCTTTCTCTCTCTCTCCCACCCACGTGGCTTGTCACACCTAAGAGGTGTTCAGACACGTCTTTCCATCCAAGCTCCTCTATCCTACTGTACCCACAATACCTCTCTACCTCCTCCCTCCTTTTCTACCCTTTTCATTCACACAGAGCATGCATTTTTAATGAATCGCTTCTTTGTATTGATTTATTTTCCCTCTTTCTGCAGATTGTGGGCCTTAATCTCATGCAATCTGTTTTCCTGGCACACTATGGCAAACAACTGTGATAGAGAGGAGGGGGGTTGGGTGGGGTGGGGGGTGAAAAAGAGCGGGAGGAACAGAAAGAGTGAAATACAAGACAAATTATGTAGTGTGTGTGTGTGTGTGTATGTGTGGAGAAGTGAGCATGTGCGCGCGTGCGAGTGTGTGTGTGTATCAAAGGGGTTTAAGTCATGCAATTAAACTGCCTTACACATTAAAGAAATCCAACCACTGTGCAATCACACAGCCCCGGCAGCACAATTACTGTATTTAGGAACCCCAACTCAATCAAGAACAGACATCCTGCTCCGTGTGACCCTGACTACGGAGCAGCACACTCTGTCAGTGTCCCAAATGGCACCCTATTCCCTATATAGTGCACTACTTTTAACCAGAGCCCTACAGACCCTGTTCAAAAGTAATGCACTAAATAAAGGAAAGGGTGCCATTTGGGACACGAGCCAAGCTGGGCTATATATCGAGTAGAGACTAGTCACACTGTGTGTAGTCAGTGCGTATTCATCTCAGTAACATTCAAACCCACAGTATTTAATAGCCTCATTATCCCACTGTACTCAAGGCCCATACTCAGATGAAAGGTTGAGAGGAACAAGCCAAAAAGGAGATGGGGGAAGAGGAGATAGCAAGAGAGAGATAAAGAGTGAGAGGCTGAGGGAGATGGACGTGAAAAACACAGGCAAGACGGACAGACAGAGTAGCAAATTTGAAAGCAAATTGCCTATTCATTCTATTGATTGTTACTTCGTTCTATCCATCTCTTTCTTTCACTCTCCTCTTTGCCCACCTCCAGGAAAACATGTTCAGACCATGTGCCTCTCTCTTTCACACACTCCCACTCAAAACTCCTCAGAACAGACACGTCTGGCCAGCATATCTCAGTTCTGTTGGTGTTGCGAATCTTCTCTCTCTACAACACCTCCTTAGAGGCAGGATGACGCTTTGACATCTAACACACAAACACATTCATTTTCACACACAGACACTGAAACGTGCACACACAAACGCACACACACTCAAACACAGCCACTGACCTGCGGGGCCCTCCCTCCTCGTAGGGCGGTATGATCACTACTTTAACAGTGACCGAAGTCCTCAGCAGGTCGATCATCTGCTCGTGTGTCAGGGTTACCGCGGCAACCTTGCAGATCTCCACCAACCGGCTGCCCTGCCTCAGCCCTGCCTGCCAGGCGAAGCCGTACTCCTCCACCTATTTGAATAATGTACTTTTAATATAATTTCAAGTTGAATTCTTATGGATTTTACATGAGTTTCCAGAAACCCATTTTTCTCCCCAATTTAGTGATATCCAATTGGTAGTTACAGTCATCCCATTGCTGCAACTCCCCTACGGACTCGGGAGAGGCGAAGGTCGCAAGCCATCCGTCTTCCGAAACACGATACTGCCAAGCCGCACTGCTTCTGGACACACTGCTCACTTAGCCCGAAAGCCAACCGCACCAATGTGTTGGAGAAAACACTGTTCAGCTGGCGACGAAGTCAGCTTGCAGGCGCCCGGAACGCCACAAGGAGACGCTAGAGCGTGATGGGACAAGGAAATCCCGGCCGGCCAAACCCTCCCCTAACCAGGACGACGCTGGGCCAATGTGCGCCGCCTCATGGGTCTCCCGGTCACGGCCGGCTGTGAGACAGCCTGGGATCGAACCCGGGGCTGTATTGACGCCTCAAGCACTGCAATGCCTTAGACCGCTACGCCACTTGGGAGGCATATATATATATAATATTTTTTTTTAAGGTATGGTAAGGTACCTCAGCAACGGTGCCGTCCAGCCTGACGTGGAACCCCAGCTGTCCCAGGCCGTTTCTCCTCAGAGTCATATCCACCGTCTCACAGCCCACCGTCAGACCCTGGGGAGGGAGGGAGGGAGGAGAGCTTAGGCGCTTTCAACAAATGAAAGGGCTTCAAAAGGCTGGTGGTTTTAAATGCATCATTAAATACATAATTATACTGTCATACATCAACAGCAAAACATGCTATTTCCATGGATTTTAGTTTCAGAATCAGTTGAACCTCTTCTTGGAAAGCATCACAGTCATCTTAGCCTGGGTGCCTGTCTGTCTGCTTTAGCAAGCTTTTCATTGTCTTACAGAAAACAATGTAGGGAAGTGGTACCCATGCTATTTCTTCTACAAATAAATCCAGTTGAACTTCCCTGCCCCTCTATCTCTATCTCTTAGACCACCATACATCTGGTAAACCTTCCCAGCTCTGTGACCTCTGCCCGCTCACCTTTAACCTCTGCATCACCTCCCTGATGTCCTGAGCAAAGCCCTCCGGGACTCTGACGGCAATGTGGTCTCCTCTCCCGTAGAAGATCTTCAGCGCTAGCCTCTCTGGTGTCCAGCCGATCACGTCGGCGCAGAAGCAGTTGAACACCACTTCCTTGGTGTTGCAGTCGGCCAGGAGGATGTACTCTGCCGACACACCCAGAGCACAGGAGATCTCCGTCCCGCCGCCACTGAAGTCCTGGGCCAGCACCCTCCATGCCACCGCCCCGGCCGCTCCCAACTCTGCCCCCTCTCTCGCCCGCGCCCGCTCTCGCTTCTTCGACGCCAGCGAGATGAGGTTATTGAGTTTGCCCGCGGAGTCGAGCAGCGTACTGCTAACACAGTTCTCGGCTAAGTCTCTGAGGTATTCCTGTCGCGTGCGCGTGGCCATGGTGTGGAACTTCTCAGACTTGTGCGCAGCGCTCTCTGCATTGATGACCTTGGCCAAGAGGAAGTTGCGGAAGGCTTCAGGGTCACGGAACGTCACCCCGCTGGAAATGGGTGGGCCGAAGGGAGGCACGTCCTTCATACGCGTCACAGCCACACTGAGGAGTGAGGAGAAAAAAAAACAACCATCAACAACCGACCAATAACAACAGCCTAATGGATGCCAAGGTGAGAGTTGGTGTGCATGTGTCCTACCTGTAGCAGGTGTTGTCGGAGCAGGGGTTGTGCACGCGGACGATGACGAACACGTGCTGGAAGTGAGAGCGGATGTTCTGAGGGGTGAAGGGCAGCGCTCCCGGTTCCTGGAAGATTATAGTGACGATGTCGTTCCCTATGTGCCTCTTCCTCAGGAGCTGAGAGAGACAAAAGAGAGGGGGAGGGAGCAAAAAGGAACGTGTAAAAGAGGGAGACAGAAAGGAGTGTGAACGAGTGTGGAGGTAAGGACACAGAGTTGGCAGAGGGAGAGACAAACAGAAGCAGAGGGAGGGGAGGAGAGTGAGCGGGGGAGACAAAACAAGCACAAATTAAAATGAGTGAGCCAGAATTGGCACACAAGCTCACTTGACTCACTATCACACCAGTATATTGTTAGGGAAAAGTCAGTGAGAGACGGAGCGAGAGAGATACAGATTAGTCCCAGTCTATGCAGATGTAGGTCTGAGATTGGGATGGAGATATAGGCAGTGAGTAGTGAGAGAACTGCCGAGGCAAACAAACAGATCTTTATGTAATGCTACATTTTTCTCCCAATGAGTGTAGCTATTGACAATTTGATTGAGTATGTGTGAATGTCAGTCACACAGTGACAGAATCCATGCTGTGTCTATTGCGGTGCTTGCCAACCCTCTCTTTTAGCAGCAGTGTGAAAGTGTCAATTATATAAGACAGCATAAAGCTTACACACACCCTAGGGGGTGCTGCTGGAGCTCTGTATGCCTGAGACACTAGTTCTGCCTGGGGCTGGACAACTGCCAGAGGCCCCTGCGGTCCGGATGTACTGGAGGTCCTCCTCTCCCCTCTATGTCTTTGCCCTTAGTCACAGTCACCTCTTCTCTTCTCTTCCTCTCTTTTTGACTCTCCTCGTCCTCTCTCTGGCACATAACATTACTCTATATTGACTACCTGACTTTCTAACAGCTCTCTCCCTCTCCTCTCTGAGTAAGGGTTTATTGGTGATCAACACTGACACCTAGAGGTTGCATGGCGAAGTAAAAATTTCGCTCTGCGCCTCTGGATGGAGTCAGTGTGCTGAATATTAACCTATTCTCTCCCATTGTACGTTTACACACCCACAAACCCAGAGACGCAACATTGCGATACTGGGAATGCATCTGGAAGCAGACTTGACAGACCAGGGTTTGGCAGTCAGTGGGAGAAGTGAATTATTCGTCCTTAGTTACTTTTCTCAAATTCTAAAAGGCAAAACCTAGATTCGAGCGAATGTCTTGGTAGCTGAACCTGTCATTACTATAACTTTGTGAAAGTGACAAACTGACAGGTTTACATTTTTTCCAAAAACAACTTATCGAAAGAGTGCCTTTCGTTTGACGGTCTGCACATGCGCAGTTCGGCAAGACAATGTTGTGTTTTTGCGCAAGAGCTATGCTAGCTAAAATCGCCATGACAGCGCCTTCAAGTGTGATCGTGGATTTCTATTGTAGAAGCGGGTTCATAGTGTACAGTCTTTGAAGTAACCTTTCATACATCGTTTATATGTTATTAATATAATCATTATTTAATTAACCAGGCTTAGAGTTTTCATAACCTACCCATTCACATACTGACAAAGTGCATTCAGAAAGTATTCAAACCCCTTGACTTTTTCCACATTTTGTTACTTTACAAGCTTATTCTAAAATTGATTAAATTATTTATTTACATCAATCTACACACAATACCCCATAATGACAAAGCAAAAACAGGTTTTTAGAAATGTTTGTAATTCTAAACAGAAAAAACGGAAAGACCTTATTTACATTAGGTTTTCAGACCCTTTTGCTATTAGACTCGAAATTGAGCTCAGGTACATCCTGTTTCCTTTGATCATCCTTGAGATGTTTCTACAACTTGATTGGAGTCCACCTGTGGAAAATTAAATTGATTTGGAAAGGCACACACCTGTCTCACAGTTGACAGTGCATGTCAGAGCTAAAACCAAGCAACGAGGTCGAAGGAATTGTCTGTACAGCTCTGAGACAAGATTGTGTTGAGGCACAGATCTGGGGAAGGGTACCAAAAAAATTCTGCATAATAATAATTGAAGGTCCCCGAGAACACAGTGGCCTCCATCATTTTTAAATTGAAGAAGTTTGGAAACACCAAGACAGTTCCTAGAGCTGGCCACCTGGCCAAACTGAGCAATCGGGGAAGGGCCTTGGTCAGGGAGGTGACCAAGAACCCGATTGTCACTCTGACAAAGCTCCACAGAGAACTTTCCAGAAGGACAATCTCTGCAGCACTCCACCAATCAGGAATTTATGGTAGAGTGGCCAGATGGAAATCACTCCTCAGTAAAAGGCACATGCCATCCCTACTGTGAAGCATGGTGGTGGCAGCATCATGCTGTGGGGATGTTTTTCAGCGGCAGGGACTTGGAGACTAGTCAGGATAGAGGGAAAGATGAACAGCGCAAAGTACAGACAGATCCTGGATGAAAACCTGCTCCAGAGCTCAGGACCGTAGACTAGTCTCTGAATGTCTTTGAGTGGAGAGACCTGAAAATAGCTGTGCAGCGACGCTCCCCATCCAACCAGACTGCGATTGAGACGATCTGCAGAGAAGAATGGGGGAAATGCCCAAATACAGGTGTGTCAAGCTTGTAGTGTCATACCCAAGAAGACCAGGCTGTAATCGCTGCCAAAGGTGCTTCAACAAAGTAATGGGTCTGAATGCTATGGTAAATGTCATGTCTAAAAACCTGTTTTTGCTTTGTCATTATGTGGTATTTAACGATTTAATCCATTTTCGAATAAGGCTGTAACGTAACAGAATGCGTAAAAAGTCAAGGGGTCTGAGTACTTTCCAAATGCACTGTATGTACACTACCGAATGCACTTTAGGTTGCTGTTAGCATACTGTTAGCAACAGTTAGCATATATTAGCAACTATTAGCAAGTATACACTATATATACAAAAGTATGTGGACACTTTGTGGACACCATTTCAGCCACACCCGTCTAGGAGCAACAACGGCTCAGCCGCAAAGTGGTAGGCTACACAAGCTAAGAAAACGGGACCGCCGAGTGCTGAAGCGTGTAAAAATTGTCTGTCCTCAGTTGCAACACTCACTACAGAGTTCCAAACTGCCTCTGGAAGCAACGTCAGCACAATACCTGTTCGTCGGGAGCCTCATAAAATGGGTTTCCATGGCGGAGCAGACGCACACAAGTCTCAGATCATCATGTGTAATGCCAAGCGTCGGCTAGATTGGTGTAATGCTCACCACCATTGGACTCTGGAGCAGTGGAAACGTGTTCTCTGGAGTGATGAATCATGCTTCACAATATGGCAGTCCAACGGATGAATCTGGGTTTGGCAGATGCCTGGAGAACGCTACCTGCATCAATGCATAGTGCCAACTGTAAAGTTTGGTGGAGGAGGAAAAATGGAATGGAGCTGCCTTTCATGGTTCGGGCTAGGCCCCTTAGTTTCAGTGACGGGAAACCTTAATGCTACAGCATAATGCTACAGACGATTCTGTGCTTCCAACTTTTAGGGAAGGCCCTTTCCTGTTTTAAAACAAAAATACCCCTGTGCACAGGGCTGTACAGAAATGGCTTGGAAGATTGGTGTGGAAGGACTTGTCTGGCCTGCACAGAGGCCTGAACTCAACCCCATCGAACACCTTTGGGATGAATTGGAACGCAGACTGCGAGTTAGACCTAATCGCCCAACATCAGTGCCCAACCTCACTAATGCTCTTGTGGCTGAATGGAAGCAAGTCTCCACAGCAATGTTCCAACATCTAGTGGAAAGTCTTCCCAGAAAAGTGGAGGCTGTTCTAGCAGCAAAGGGTGGACCAACTCCATATTAATGCCCATGATTTTGGAATGAGATGTTCGACAAGCAGGTGTCCACATACTTTTGGTCATGTAGTGTATGTGCTAGCAACAGTTACTGTACAGTTGGCATGTATTCAATGAACATAGATACTGTTAGCAGCACATTACAAATATAAGTGCACTCGTGGGGTTTATATGACCTTGTGTGTTCACCCACATTTAAGTTCTCATGCAAACACTTGAACAAACGATTTAAAAACAAAACGTGAACACAAAAAATGCCTAGCTTAACAACTGACACACAGTTCACTCGCACACACCGTTAACACAGCGCTCTGAGAGATATGTAGGAAGGCAGCTTTATTTAAAGCAGAAAGGGAGAAATGGTCTCTAAAAACCTAGAGGCTGAGCCCCACCCAGATTTTATCCAGTTATAAGCGAGAGCGAGAAAGAGAGAGGACTGAAAAGCCCATTGGAAGAGAACAAAGACTCCATAAAAATACTAGAGAGACAGAATTGAAGAGGAACAACACTAAAAGAGAGGGGGAGGGGAAGAGCGAGTTCTAGGCCTATTTCTATTTCATGAGCAGCTGCAATTGTCCATGTCCGAGCCAGAAAAACTATAGAATAGAGCTATATCAAACCATATACACAAAACGGTTAACCCTTTCTGTCTCTGTCCGCCAAGTGTCTTCTGAATCTGAGACAAGACACTCAATGGTGACATTCAGACGGATGTCCAAAGGATTAGTGAGACTGTAACAATGGCCACGCTACCCTGATTACCCTTAAGAATCTGGAGGAGTGCCTGACCCCTTTAACTACACCTGTGGGATTGACCAGACAACAATACTAGATAGAAGGGTAGTTGAAGGTGTTTGGGGTGGGTAGACTGTGCTGTGTGTGTTGGTCTCACCTGCTGGGGATTGTTGGGCATGTAGGGCAGCATGGTGGACACGTGAAACATGACCTCATAGCCCTGGTAGGTGGTGTACAGGGAGTGGGTGCCTGTCGAATCAGCTGGGGGAAACCGAGAGAGAAACACACACAAACGCACAAGCAAACACGCGGTTAAACAGGGCATGAACCACATCAAAAAACATAGTCTGTAGAGACTTTTTCTAAACGGTTGAATTCATAGGCAGTTATGTAGCAGCAGTGTTTTTATATTCATGCACCATTTGACAGGAATCACTAATTTTACTCAGTGTTCACACCCGGGCCTTTAATCTAGCATTCTATGACTGCAAAAACTAAACTTAAACCATTATATGGGAAGGCATGCAGAAAACTGTGCTGACATTAGGCACGCACATTCGCCTGCATACGAACACTACTGCGCACCACCAACAAGACACACACACAGACGAACACAGACACACACACAGACGAACACAGACACACACACAGACGAACACACACACACACACCGACGAACACACACACACACCGACGAACACATACACACACCGACGAACGCACACACACACACCGACGAACGCACACACACACACCGACGAACGCACACACACACACCGACGAACGCACACACACACACCGACGAACACACACACACACACCGACGAACACACACACACCGACGAACACACACAAACACACACATACTCTTGATGTCCAGCTGGGCAGCGTAGTTGGTGAAGCCTCGGAGGCACACCTGCTCCCCCAGCAGGCCCATGAAGGCGGAGAAGGCGGGTGTGGCCTCTTCGTTGTTATACATCTCCTCTTCGGTGCTCTGCCCTGCCCGACACAGCAGCACCCCCACCTTGTGCCTCTGACTCAGCTACACCGGAGAATAAATAAATATTAGACCGCATTCACACACGGCTGCCACGCCCTGGCTCAAACAGAGACACACCTATCTAGTGTTTATGACTGAAGCTATAGGAGGCGATATCAGAGGTGATAAAAGACAGAGAGAGATATCATATAACTTGTGGCCGAGACCATGGCCCGCTGACTCACCCCCTGTTCGTCCAGTTTGAGGAGCTGCTCGGTGACCTTGGGCGTGCTCAGAGCCAGGCGCAGACAGGACACACTGAGCTCCGGCACCACCTGCTCCAGCACCTCCTTCAGGGGGAGACCCCGCACCGTGCCGTGCCTCCCTGTGGAGGCCACTGCATCCTCCAGGATGGACCCCCGCAACGTCACCAGCTACACATAGAGGACATGGGAGTGATTAGAGATGTAAAACACACACAAAGGTAAGATGAGATGTCCATTAACTTGCAGAGAACTTGCTCACATCTACAGTACCAGTCAAAAGTTGATACACCTACTCATTCAAGGGATTAATAAAAAAAAAAAAACTATTTTCTACATTGTAGAATAATAGTGAAGACATCAAAACTATGAAATAACACATGGAATAACGTTGTAACCAAAAAAAAAAAAAAAAAAAAAAAAGTTAAACAAATCTAAATGTATATTTTATATTCTTCAAAGTAGCCACCCTTTGCCTTGATGACAGCTTTGCACACTCTTGGCATTCTCTCAACCAGCTTCATGAGGCAATCACCTGGAATGCATTTCAATTAACAGGTGTGCCTTGTTAAAAGTGAATTTGTTGAATTTCTCTCCTTCTTAATGCGTTTGAGCTAATCAGTTGTGTTGTCACAAGGTAGGGGTGGTATTCAGAAGATAGCCCTATTTGGTAAAAGACCAAGTCCATATTATGTCAAGAACAGCTCAAATAATCAAAGAGAAACGTCAATCCAGAAAATGTCAATAACTTTGAAAGTTTCTTTAAGTGCAGTAGCAAAAACCAGCAAGCACTATGATGAAACTGGCTCTGGACCTCATGAATCAGGCCTTCATGGTTGAATGTCTGCAAAGAAACACTACTAAAGGATACCAACAAGAAGAAGAAACTTGCTTGGACCAAGAAACACAAGCAATGGACATTAGACAAGTGGAAATTTGTCCTTTGGTCTGATGAGTCCAAATTTGAGATTTTTGGTTCCAACCGCTGTATCTTTGTGAATCGCAGAGTAGGTGAACGGATGATCTCTGCATGTGTGGTTCCCACCGTGAAGCATGGAGGAAGAGAAGTGAATGTGTGAGGGTGCTTTGCTGGTGACACTGTCTGATTTATTTAGCATTCAAGGCACACTTAACCACCATGGCTACCACAGCATTCTGCAGCGATACGCCATCCCATCTGGTTTGCGCTTAGTGGGACTATCATTTGTTTTTCAAAAGGACAATGACCCAACACACCTCTAGGCTGTGTATGGGCTATTTGACCAAGAAGGAGAGTGATGGAATGCTGCATCAGATGACCTGGCCTCCACAATCACCCGACCTCAACCCAATTGACATGGTTTGGGATGAGTTGGACTGCACACACAAAGCCAACAAGTGCTCAGCATATGTGGGAACTCCTTCAAGACTGTTGGAAAAGCATTCAAGATGAAGCTGGTTGAGAGAATGCCAAGAGTGTGCAAAGAGTGTGCAAAGCAGTCATCAAGGCAAAAATATATATTTTTGGTAACTACATGATTCCATGTGTGTTATTTCATATTTTTGATGTCTTTACAATTATTCTACAATGTAGAAAATAGTAAAAATAAAGAAAAACCCTTGAATGAGTAGGTGTTTCCAAACTTTTGACTGGTACTGTATGTCTCTGGGAGTTTTTAGAGACATAGATAAAAAGGACAAATGTCTTCAGTAGGTACATATCTGCAATCTTTAAAAGCTTCTTGCTGCCCATAGTGCCATGCACCGGAGTGATCCCTAGAGGGGAGACCTGTACTTGGGGTGTTTCCAGACAGCGGGGCTATAATAATCTCAGGCGCTGAGACAGCTGTATTTTATTCAACGTATTCAGAGAGACCACTGCACCGTGCTTCCTTAAAACTGCAACACACGGCTGAGGAGCTGGAGAGGGCAAGAGTGCTTCACCTTAACAAAGTCAAGGGTTTGGCGTGTGGGAAAAGAAACCTCTAAACAATGCTGGTTAAATTCCAGCTATTCAGATTACCTTCTGGCACAAAATAGAGCTACTCCGACACTGGACTTTATAAGTTGTTTTTCAATAGTTGCCAATAACCTATCGTCTAACTATTCATACCGTGGTTCCCCCGGTGACCACTAACCTCTGACAAGTGCCTCTACTCCATCTCTCCCCCTGGAAGGCATGGTGGGAAACCCTATATTGGTTTCAAGTAGTGACTGACTGCGCCAATCTGGGGCATCTGTGGGGTGAGTGTAAGAATGTGTGTGTGTGCGCGCATGTGGATGTGTGTGATTGAGTGTGTAAGTGTGTATTGTGTGGTTACAGCATGCTGTGTCAGCATCGTTCAGACTTCAATGAGAGTGTATGGGGGAGGGAAGGGAGGTTTGAGAGGAGGAGGGGTTGTGAGCGTTCTCTCTCTCTCTCTCTCTGTGGGAACCAAGGGCAGGCCTGAGTGGAGTGTCTGTGTGAGCTGAGCTCTGTAGACACAGGCGGCGGAACGGCCCATTGTTCCATAGGGGCTAAGGTGATGAGGCTAGGCAGCCATGTAATCCAGCAAAAAAAAACAAGAGGGAGGGCAGCAGCCAGCTAGAGGGGCATAGCCACAGGACTCACTAGACACTATTGGAAAGCACATGTACTAGACCGGGAGCACGCAGAACTGCTATGTACACCCAGTCTATTAGGATAGCTATTTGTGCTGTCTCAGAGTATGTTACGTCGCGTAAGGCTGTAACTTAACAAAATGTGGAAAAAGTAAAAGGGTCTGAATCCGAATGCACTGTACGAGAAATATCCCGAGAAAACATGTGTGCAGGAAAGGTAGTGCCAGGTACATGTGGACTCTTGAGTACCCTAAAAATAGTGGCCTGGATAGCTTATGGGGTTATCCACGTGAATATTTCAGTGCTTCTGGTGGTGTCCTAGTTTGTTAATGGGAGATCCCTGCACCCCGGGGCACTGGTTATTCAAAACCCTGTCTGAGGAGAAAGTGTTTATAATCTAGTAAAGAAAACGTCGTTAAAGCGAGACGGGTGATTGGCCAATCATAGAGATACCCTGTCCCTGGGCTTGAGATCCAATCAGAGCACATATTTGCTTGCCTGGCAACCCAGACTCCTTGCTCCGGCCAAACGCTACGCCACGCTTATGGACGTTAGATTCTTCTCCGCAATGAGTCTGAATCAGAGTACTTCCCTGACCCTTCACCACATGCGAACACATTCGGGGCCGTCTGATTGGTCCAGAAACCGATGGGTTGGGCCAGAGCCAGAACACACATTGGTAAAGCGACTTTGTTTTGTACAACGCAGCTCCTCTCTACAAACGACTTCAATGATGACAGGCTACATCTTTGCTTGAATGAGGAGGTTTGACCTATCACTAGCTGGAGTATTAGAGGAGGGAGGCCTACAAGTGGACCAGGGCCAGGGCAGTTTTTGGCTTAGTTGTTCTGAGCAGGGCCTGGTCAGGTGGAAATTTACACTGGTAGAGAATGGAGGGATTGGAGGGAGGAGGGGAGGTAAAAGAGTGAGGGGAAGGTGTGGAGGGAGAGGGTAGTGTGTGTGGAGCCAGCATGAGCCGTGGGGACTCAATGAGGTCCAGTCCAAGCATAAATAACAGCATCCAAAAACGCACACTCCCACAAACCCACACACTCTGCCTACTCCAAAAAAAAACAACACATTTGGCAGCGTCAGTATTCAGCCTACTCGGTGTTCCATCTAGCTGTGCGTAGGCAGGCAGTGGGAGGTGGGTGGGTGTTAGTACCTCGCTGGTTCTGGCGATGATGCGGTACAGGTACTGGTCTTTCAGATCTTTAGTGTCATCCAGTTTCTCCCTGCGGATACTCACAGCCACTGGACCCAGCTTCTCATCCGTCCCAAAGTAGTTAGAGTGCTCTGCAGTGACATACAGGGAGAGAGTTTATTCACAACATGTCTGAACATGTCTTTGGTACTGTTGAACACGTGTATTGATCATTGTAATAACAGCCTTTGGACTTGGAAAAATGGAGGAGGGAAAGTGGGGGGTTGAGTAAAAGGAGATGAGAGAGAGAACAGGCTCAGAGCGGAGGAAGGAAAGAGAAGAAATTGAAGGGTAGAGTGCGATAACAGCACTTGCAGGGCTTGTATGTTGTTTCAATCCATTTTCAATTACACATTGAATTAAATCAGCTCTTCAAGGAACCTGAGGACATTGATTAGAGCTACAAATGACAAACAAAAATTGTACAGCTGAGCCAGTGGTGTGGTGGTACGGCTTGCTCAGAACAGATTATACTTTTTCAGATAAAGTCACATGCTTGAGTAACCTTCAGATAGCTAGAGTAGAGAATACAATAATAATCTACAAATTACAAATGTGTTATTTTATCCACATCAATACTATTGCTTGCTTTGACATACTAGCCTTATTGCTTTGCATGATATATCGTAGCCAGAAATGTTGGTGTCATAAACAGATCATTCCACAAAGCATTTTATTGCATTTTATTATAACTGTGTGACAGACTGAAGATTGAGTAGCCTATCTGCTTATCTAAAGTTAGATGAATAAGTGGAAATCTCTGATACAACACATTCCTAAAGTATAAAAAGCTATAAACATATCCATATGATTCATTAACAGCTTACTCCTCAAACAGAGTGACTTCTCCTATTTGGGAGTGGAGTAAGAAACTCATGGAAGAATCTAGTCTTCTACTTGTTTCGTCCCTGCATAATTTAAGAGGCTCAGCCCCGTTTAGCATTCCCGCTTTGTCCTGCAGTAGAAATGCTTTTTGACATGCACGCAGGGCATTACAGGTACAGCTCCGGAGCAGTCTCCTGTCCCACACAGCGTTCCGGGGGACAGGCAACAGAATTTTTGGAGCGGTTACCTTTATCTCTGTGGTTGTAGGCATCACAAACCCTGACCACATCTGTCTCTAATTAGGCTTTTAGCAGATTATTCTGTCCTGGGGAGCAGCTATTTTTCCAGGGTCTAGAGAGGTGATGCTGGGAGCACACACACTCACACAGGATACACACACACACACACACACACACACACACACACACACAGCTGTTCTGTAGGATGGGGGGGGGGGGGGGGGGGTTAATAGGACGAGACAACCAGTGTCAGCAGGATTAATGTGCAGAGGCAAAGAGGTCAACGTGTGTGTGAGGGAGTAGGCTAATTCTTCTCAGAGCTATGAGCTCAGTTTGCCAACAGACAGAGGCAGGTACATGTTATCCTCTGGGACCGCTGCCAAGTTGGCTGACTATACAGGGACAGCTGGATGGAGAAGGAGAAAGTACTGCCAGTGGAAACACTATTGATATGCTAGACTTTATTGACAGCAGAAATCATAGGGAGAGTGAATACTAAAAGTAGTCAAAGTTAGGTAGGATAGGTAGGCTGAATTGAGTGGTAAAATCAGATCAGTTCTTACCTTTCCCATGGAAGTAGTCTCGGTAGTAGCGTGCCCCCAGGTCCACGTGCTCTATGCTATAGAGTTTCAGCCTGTCCATTCTGGTGGCTTGCTGCTCTATGGGCACCTCCACCACCGACACACTGGCGTTGCTACGCCGAAGGCTGCCCCCCACTACGTCACCCGCGCCCCCCTCCCCTCCCCGTTCAGCCGAGGAGCTCAGGAAGCTGACGTTGCGCTCCCCATGGCCCCCCGTCTCGTTGCGGAAGTGAGGGCAGCTGAGGAGGAGCGAACTGGAGCTGGGGCCTCCTGGAGGGGCGTCTAGAGGGTCCATGCCCGGGGAGGGTGTGGGCGCGGTGGGGTCGAGGCCTAGTGTCAGGTCCTCAACGCTGGAGTAGGTTGCTTCCAACCCACTCAGAGTTGAGGACCGTAACACAGTCAGGGAGACGGAGGCTGCCGATGCCCCGGTGGCAGTGTTCCGCCGCTGGGATACATACGCGCGCTGAGCAGCCGCCTCATGGAGGTCAAACAGGATGCTCTGGGCGTCGTAATGGACAAAGCTCTTGGGGCATACACAGGGTTTGTAGGGGGTATCTGTAGAGTTACGGCCTCCCCCATCCTCCCACGCCTCCCCTCTGTCCAGCTCCCCTCTGCTGGAGCTGCGGAGCTTCCGGAACAGAGAGGACGTCCCCAGAGACAACTCAGTCCCCCCACTCTTCTTCCTCACCCTGTTCTCAGACCGTCCCATCCCTCCATCCTCCCCCCGGGGTGTGGGTGTGGGGGAGTGGCCCGTGGGGAGGGGTGCAGAGGGAGGGCAGTTAGGGGTGTGCAGTAGCTCCCCTAGGCATACGGGGGCAGTGCTGCGCTGGTCTGGCCTCTCCTGGTGGAACTGGCTGAGCATGTCAAAGAAGCTCTGCTCGGGAATGCCCTGCACGTCAATGGAGGAGGTGCTGCCGTATTCCCGGAACAGATTCGCACCTCCACGACCTTCCACTTCGTTCTCATCCTGCTCGCTCAGAGTCACCTCGCTGTTGGAGCGCTGCCGTAATGGGGGGAAGTCACTCAGGCCTAAGGGAGACCCTCTTTCACCCCCGTACCCACTACGGAACTCCACGTCTTTCGTGCGCCGCCTTGGTAAGCGAGCCACTCCTCCCCGCACCAGCCCGACCTCGGAGATGGGGAAAGATGCGGAGGAGGTCGTCGTGGACGGGTCATCT
Source organism: Thymallus thymallus (assembly GCA_023634145.1). Taxonomy (NCBI): domain Eukaryota; kingdom Metazoa; phylum Chordata; class Actinopteri; order Salmoniformes; family Salmonidae; genus Thymallus; species Thymallus thymallus. The sequence continues at coordinate 18,885,855 of CM042379.1, read as the reverse complement.
CCACGGTGATTACCGCCTTGCCCGTTCTCCAGGAGCGACTCCCTCGATTGCGCATGGCGCGGCGGCCACTCAGCAATACGGGCGAGGACGCCCATCTTGGGAACGGAGACACGGGATTGGCTGGCTGGGTCAGATGAGGGGCCAGAGTGGCCATTGGGGGCGAGGTAAAAGGCGGCATGTTGTTTGAGGAGCGGTCCAGGCCCTCCCCCTCCTCCGCCCCCCTCCAGCAGGTCCGAGGAGGTACAGGTGACCCCTCTATCTCTGTAGGTGTTCATGGCGCCCCAGGAGAGCTCAGGGCAGGACAGAAGGCAGGGGGGAAGGGGGCTGGCATCCCGGGCCAGGGTGGGGGGTAGGGGAGAGGGAGAGGAGCCCCACACACACTCTGCTGATGATGCGGCCTCCACCTCCCACACACATCGCTTTCACTGGGAGGGTGGGACACTGCTTGTCATATGCCCAGCTACACAGTAGGCTCTCTCTCTTCTCTTAGAATCTGGGCAGAACTGGGAAGGAGACAACACACACATTGATATGCTGATGACCACAATAAAACAACATGCATACAGTAATACGCAGTGTCTTAACATGCACACCCAAACCCTAACATACACTGACCCAGATTCACTCCTCCTACCCAATGAGGATGACACCACGAAAACTCTGACTACAGCAAATCGGCTGCACTAGACTGTGAGAGAGTGATTAAGGGAGAATGGAAGATATGAGTGAGTGAGAGAGGAGGAGAATATGAGAGAGAGAGAGAGAGGTGGGGATTTGACAGAGTATTTCTCCTTTTGAGACTAATCTTCAGAATGCCTGACAAGCAGGGTTATTATTATCATACTAGTGTCATATTTCAGCAGCAACACACACACACACACACACAATACATTTTAATTACACCAAATCAAACTCCTGCATCACAAAGCCATGCTGAAAGTGCTAAGACATCAAAATCCCAGCTAAACCACACTTCATAAAGAATAGATATAATCTGACTGGATATTCACATGGAGACAGAATATGTACACAAACACACGTTGGGTTGCTGCTTGGCACACCTGTATTTGGGGAGTTTCTCCCATTCTTTTCTGCGGATCTTCTCAAGCTGTGTCAAGTTGGATGGGGAGCATCGCTGCACAGCTATGTTCAGGTCTCTCCAGAGATGTTCGATCGGGTTCAAGTCCGGGCTCTGGCTGTGCCACTCAAGGACATTGAGACTTCTCCGGAATCCACTCTTGCGTTATCTTGACTGTGTGCTTAGGGTTGTTGTCCTGTTGAAAGGTGAACCTTCGCCCCAGTCTGAGGTCCTGAGTGCTCTGGAGCAGTGTTTCATCAAGGATCTCTCTGTACTTTGCTCCATTCATCTTTCCCTCGATCCTGACTAGTCTCTCAGTCCCTGCCGCTGAAAAACATCCCCACAGCATGATGCTGCCACCACCATGCTTCACCGTAGGGATGGCGCTAGGTTTCCTCCAGACGTGACACTTGGCATTCAGTCCAAAGAGTTCAATCTTGGTTTCATCAGACCAGAGGACCTTGTTTTTCTTGGTCTGAGAGACCTTTAAGTGCCCTTTGGCAAACTCCAAGCGGGTTGTCATGTGCCTGTTACTGAGGAGTAGCTTCAGTTTGGCCACTTTACCATAAAGGCCTGATTGGTGGAGTGCTGCAGAGATGGTTGTCCTTCTGCAGGTTTTCCCCCCATTTTCACAGAGGAACTCTGGAAATCGGGTTCTTGGTCACCTCCCTGACCAAGGCCCTTCTCCCCTGATTGCTCAGTTTGGCCGGGTGGCCAGCTCAAGGAAGAGTCTTGGTGGTTCCAAAACTTATTCCATTTAAGAATGATGGAGGCCACTGTGTTCTTGGGGACTTTCAATGCTTCAGATATTTTTTTGGTACACTTCCCCAGATCTGTGCCTTGACACAATCCTGTCTCAGAGCTCTACGGACAATTCCTTCCACCTCATGGCTTGGTGTTTGCTCTAACATGCACTGTCAACTGTGGGACCTTATATAGACAGGTGTGTGCCTTTCCAAATCATATCCAATCAATTGAATTCACCACAGGTGGACTCCAATCAAGTTGTAGAAACATCTCAAGGACGATCAATGGAAACAGGATGCACCTAAGCTCAATTGAGTCTCATGGCAAAGGGTCTGAATACTTGCGTAAATTATTTTGTATTTTTAATGCAAAAAAATAAAAACAACTGTTTTCACTTTGTAATTATGGGGTACAGTGTGTAGATTGAGGATTTTTTAAATGTTTTTTAATCAATTTTAGATTAAGGCTGTAACGTAACAAAATGTGGAAAAAGGGAAGGCTCTAAATACTTTCTGATTGCTAATAATAGGCTAAACAGGCCTACCCTACACAGTTTCTTTCATAAGCTGTAAGTTCTCTTTTGAGTTCTCATTCAATTTTTTTTTTTTTTCTAAATTTCCCTTTGGTGTTGCCTGTAATATTTGTAATTCAAAATAAATCTGATAGGTTATCACCTATAGGCTCTAATTTTCACAATTGTTATCATTTGAAAGCTGCAACTTTAAGACATTAAACACTTTATTAGAATAGTCTATTTAGGAAATACTCTTCATAATTTTAACTTGTCTTAATGCTTTTGATAAGCTACACAGGAGCCCCCCAGGGAACGGTCCTGTCCCCCTTCCTGTTCACCCTCTACACCTCAGACTTCAGATATAACTCTGAAACATGCCACCTACAGAAGTTCTCGGATGACTCTGCTATTGTAGGGTGCATCAGGGGTGGGCAGGAGGAGGAGTACAGGAGCACAATCAGTGACTTTGTGTTGTGGTGTGAGCAGAACCACCTTCAGCTCAACATCAGCAAAACAAAGGAGATGGTGGTGGACTTCAGGAGAACCAAGGCACAACTGACTGCAGTCCCTATACAGGGGATGGATGTGGAAATGGTTGGGTCATACAAGTTCCTGGGAGTCCATATGGACAACAGGCTGGAATGGGCTGGTAACACCGGGGCCCTGTACAAAAAGGGCCAGAGCCGACTCTACTTTCTGAGGAGGCTCAGGTCCTTCAACGTGTGCAGTAAACTACTGCATACCTTCTACCAGTCTGTGGTGGCCAGTGCCATCTTTTTTGCAGTGGTGTGCTGGGGAGCAAACATCAAAGCTGGTGATGCTTCTCAGGGTAAATAAGCTGATCAGGAAGGCTAGCTCTGTCCTGGGGATGAGCCTTGACACTCTAGAGGAGGTGGCGGAGAGACGGATCCTGGCCAAACTGCTGGCCATCATGGACAACGTCACCCACCCTCTGCACGCTATGGTTATGACGCAGAGGAGCACTTTCAGTCACAGACTGATCCCACCACGGTGTGCCAGAGAGCGCTACAGGAGGTCCTTCCTGCCGGCGGCTATTAGACTATATAATGCCTCACCGGGGTGCCGTGCTGTCGGCAACATAGATCTGGAACTGTTGGGGTGCTAGGACCTAGTTTAACAATTATGCATCCATCCGTGAGTAACTCTGGTCCGTCAGCACTCATTCACTCAGGACCTATTTATTCATACAGGTCTGTATATACATACTCATGTACAGTTGTTATATCATATCACGTACAATATTGCTAGTAATTCTTGGACCTAACTTACGTAGGCATTCACTCAGGAATGCATATTAGTATCCTGTCAATTGCACCTTTTCTCATTGCTTTTAGTATATCGAATGTGCAATAAGTGCAGTTGTCTGTAATTAAACCCTGCGCACTAAGGACTGTATTTTGAGGGAATTACTATTATTACCCCTAATGATATCATACACACATTTAGCTATTAAAGTATCTCTTCCTGTCATTTACCTGTACAGTTTGTGTAACCATGCAAGTATTCACTTATCTGTAAATATAACTGTATACTTAACTGTACAGCTAATTTAACCATGCAAAATTTTCACTTACCTGTTCATTTACCCAGTCTGTCTATTAAGTAAACTAATATTACCCTCGCTCATATCATACGCATTTTTAGCTACTGAAGTATTTCTCTGCCATCGACCTGTATAGTATAGTTAACCATCCAACATCCACCAATGTATAGTGTACATATTCAGCCAACCACCCATACTACGCTATGTCTTTTTTATAGCTTTTATTTTATTATTTTTTTGCACTCCAGATATCTTGTATTTCTATACTTTTTCATACTGCCGCTCTATGTATCATGTACCGTGTATCTGTCTTTTGTGTACTTTCGTTGTGGCATTTTGCACCTGCCCTGTGTTTTGTGTAGCTGCTTGACAATGACATCCCCCCCCCCCCCCCAGGAAAATTATCTATCTATCTATCTATCTATCTATCTATCTATCTAGTAGGATTTTGCTTTTGGACGTTTGGTTTGCAATGGCAAGGAGGACATATGCATGCATAACTTATTTTAGATTAATCTTTGCTCAACTAAGATTTGTTCAAACTACTCGTTACATTTTTCTAGCTTGCGATTGTTTGTTCTACCCCTCTCATTATTACCTATCATTTTTATTTTCAAGTTAAGGGTCAGTTAAAATCAATGTGTTGTATTGAGTAGTGTTAATTTCAGTGACAGATGTCAGGACTGTCCTGTGAGGATCCAAATGGTTCAGATCAGGTTTGAAATGAATAAAACTTCAACCAGACCCCCTCTACCCACAGAAGGGGGGAGGAGGGAACTGGTGTGGGGGAGATCCAGGGTCTCCCTCTCCAAATTTCCAAAGGAATGTTCTTTAAGACTTTTTCCTGCCAAAACACTAACACGTTCTAAACAGAATACTGGAACAATATTCCTAACATAGAGCGTGGGGAATGGTCAGAGGCAATCTATCAAAAACTAATGTCATATTGTTATTTTGTGATGTCATTAAAAATGTTTTTTTTTAATGACAGGAAATACTGTAACTTGAAAAGTATATGTGTGAAGTGTCCATCCGATGAGTTGTGAATTAAATCTGAAAAATTATGAAAGTATTTGTTAAGATAGGAATGTGATTTTAGGAGCCATAAGAGATCATTTATCTCCTATAAACTTTGCACAGTAAGTAGCCATGCTCCGAGTGAGGTCAGAGAGCGTGTCAGCCTGACGGAACCGTCCCTTTTGACCAGTGTATAAAAGTATTGGTTAAGAATTAACATCAGACCAGAAAGACGTCGAGCTGCAGCTCACGTTCAAAGTTGTTCGAACCCTCAACCTCAAAAACTTCCCTCCCGGATAATCACTGGCACGGCTGATTAGCTGTCCTAAGTAAAGGTGAATTGTTGTGGGATCGTTCTACTACTCTCTTCAAACCATTATATACGACGCTACTCTCATCACCCCACTGGGGACCATCGAAACGGCTGGCTAGCCTATCTTCAAAGAATCATCTTCCAGAGCGAATGGAAGTAGAATAAATTCTCTAGTTCTGTTCAGGACTACATGATAAGTCATTGGAGACTGGACAACTAAGAAGGGAATTGTGACCCTTGTGGACAGTCAGAGCCTTGCAGGCGTGACGCGGAGGGACCCAGCCAACCCCCTTTCCAGGAGGGCCTGGTTCCGACGGAGGTGCTCGAGGGACCAGGACATTTGCATGTGGATGCATTTGTGATTTCTTTCTCTGGGCGGGCGGCGGTTCATGTGCAAAGTGTATGATTGCTGTGGGAATGGTTTCTAGATGTGCCGGGGTGTTGTGTCTTCGCTGCTTTGGTGAAAATCTTAACTCAGTCTACATTGTTCTCTTGCATTCTATAAATTGTTTATAGCATGTTTATTTAAATAGGTTATGCAGGCTATAGCAAAGGAAAAGGCCACTTGTCATGGCCCTGCTGTGGGCTACCCGGTCAGCTCCTTACTGCGTGGTGCCAGTCAAATTGAAATAGGCTATACATGGTCTGTCACATCACGATGTCATCACCATCGACGATGCCTGTCAATCATCTTCGATATCAGACACTATCATAATATCGCCCAACCCTACTCTACCCCTCCTTCTGTCCATTGGTGTTTACAGAGAGAAACAAATGAAGATGCACACAACAAGGCTACTTCATACTCAGCTAAGGAGGGAAAGGGTGAATAGAAAATTGAGAGGGGGAGAGAATGTAAAGCGACAGAACAGTAGACCGTTAAGGGGGAGGGAAACCGGAAGAGGGAGGGAGTGACGGAGTCTAGAAACGGCTAGGAGGAAGAGAGCAGGAACGTGTTCACTGAACCTCAATGACTCGTCTTAATATTAGTCACAAAGAATCAAAAGCCTCCCTCTTCTCTTCTCTGCTCAAACTCTCTAATGTTTTACTCTCTCTTTTTCTGTGTCCCTCTATACGGCTAATCTCTCAACTTTATTCAGTCTTTTCTCTGCTCAAACTCTCTCTTCATCGCTCCATCCCTATCGGTTTCTTTTGCTTTATTCCTGTATCTCTCCATTCCGCTTATGATCTGTCAAACCTTCTTCTCATTCCATCCCAAAATCTGTCTCCAGTAAGCTTATGATCCAGGCAATTTCTCAGTCTGAAATTGTTCAATGATGTTAGCTACTGGTATGAGGAAAAACATGTTTTGTGAGGATAGTAATAATTTCCACACAGCTTCTATTCATCATTCTATTCAGCCGAATTTGTTACATCTCACAAGGCAGAGAGTGAATGAAACTTGTGTACTTGGTGCACATTCCTCTGTGATTCACATTTGGCATAGGCCAGCATTACACACATACACACACACCATGTACAAAACTAATTCACAGTGAACAAAACCCCCCCCAGTTAGTTGAGCACCAGTCAACCGCACAAATGTATCATGTCTTTGTTTTGGAGAAATACAGGCGATTCCAAGGCCACCTCCCAAGGGTCCTGCTCTGATCCTTCTGCTCCGGCACAAAATCTTTCCTCACCCGGCGCGTTAGCCGCGATATGCTATCAGTCCCAATCCCAGATAGGTCCCAGCTGCAGCAGCCGGAGAAAGGGCCCTTTATTCAGCTGAACGCCGGTCAGGAGAGAGTGGAAGTTCTGTCATGTCTCTGGGTGTAAACACTGAGCCAAGGCCGACAGACACAGTAGAACTGGGCCACAAATACAACGCACAAGCTGGAGGGAGGACAGACAGACTACCACAGCCACACAACTTAACAGGACGTTTGGCAAACACATCTTGTTATGCAGTGCACTGATACGTTTCTAATTAAACTAAATGTGAAATGTTATTTGATGTCTTCGCTAGCCTTCACAGTTCACAGAACCTTTCCAAAACTGAAAGTGATGGGCCGCCACAGCCCAAAATAGGAGCTGCAAGAAAAGTTCTCCAGACATACCCATCACAACCCAAGGCAAGGAGGATGGCACACATGTGAAAGGGATGGGTTTTATCCACAAACAATGTGAAGCGCTAAATAGAGTTAAGTAGGGGAGGCTGAAAATGGCAAGTGTCATAGGAAATATAGCAGCCACAGGAACATGAAGGGCTTTGAGGCCCCCAGGCAGACACAGCTCTGGCCCCAACTACAGAAGATGTAAAGCAGGAATTAAATGCCTTTTAAATTACTCCCATAGCAATTAGTGAGGCCTCTGAAGATACTTCCTCCACATCCTCCCTCTTGGAGTGCCTGTGCACCGTCCAGCCCTGGCCACACAGCGCAAAACACACACACTGGAGCTGGTAACTACACAACTCCCCCATCATAATCACAGAGAGAGCAACAACAGAGCTACAGCTACCAGAGGAACTATTGTACACAACACAAGCTCCACATGGAGAGAGCAGTTAGTGTATCGTGACAATGCCAAGTGCCCAAGGTCAAGAATAAGTCACTTGTGGAATAGTGACATAATTACGCAATAAGGCACCTCTGGGGTTTGTGGGGTCAGGGCTTTGTGATGGCCACTCCAATACATTGGCTTTGTTGTCCTTAAGCCATTTTGCCACAAAGTGACTGAAGGAGATGACACACAAACCTTGTCTGTTCACTATGCCAAAATGTTAGCGTCCTTAATCCTTATTGTTGTAATGAGTGAAAACTGTGACCTGATAATGAATAGATGATTAGTGAGTGGTGGAGATGACTAGGACCTTACTGTCGCTTCAGTGGGCTGTGAATGTGTAACGATGCAGAAAGTTCAGCTCTATTAAACTCTGGTTGTTGAAGGGTTCCTGTGGTGAGTTCGTCTCAAGCTATTCCAGGATGACCGTCTCTCGGTCTACCTGATCTCGCCCCACTGGCTTTCCCTGCAACCTGACCACAGCTCTGACCCTAACCCCTGGGCCACATGAACATGATAAAGGACTGACTACGGTTTTCTCCGGACTGTTGTGTGATGGATTTGACAAACTTAGCCTGACTCCGGTCCTGGTGGGCTGCATCGTTTGAGATAAAGTGGAGGTTCGGAAAACCTTGCACACACACACTGCAGCCTTTGTTTTTCACCCGTCTTGGTGTGTCCTCCAGGTCTGCTGTGCTTCCCTACTGTACCTGGCAGTGACAGGTCTTGTCAGGGTCTCCGTGCTGCTTCTCCTGGCAAGGCTGTGATTGTCTCCATTGATTTCCTGTGACATTGTTTTGCACTCCATCCTTGATGTTCCCCGGGCGCCTAAGACATGGATGTCGATTAAGGCAGCCCCCCTCTCTGATTCAGAGGGGTTGGTTTAAATGCCGAAGACACATTTCAGTTGAATGCATTCAGTTGTACAACTGACTAGTATCCCCCCTTTCCCTAACCTCTTCTGTCACTGATGTGACCAACTCCATCGTACAGAAAGAACGCAAGCCTGGAGGAGAAGCATGGGCAGGGAGTGCTACACACACAGCCGCAAACCCACACACGCATGCATGCAGACGTGCACTGTGAAAACTCACACATTTGCATTGTGCACACACACATAGGAGAAGGCTGCATGGGCGTGGAATGAGGGGCGGCCTATATTCTACTCCTCCTCCACTTGGTTGACTGTGTGGGTGAAGGGCAGTAGAAGTTTGGGGAGTTGTTGCGAGGGGAGGTGGCGATACGGTGAAGGTCGCTATAGACGCCTTGTTCTCTCTGCCATGACATAGGCTTACACAAATCCATACACTTATAACATTAGGAGGTAGTAAGGTTTACACGTCAAATAAAATAAAATGTTATTGGGTCGCATACACATGTTTAGCAGATGTTATTGTGGGTGTAGAAAAATGCTTTTGCTTCTAGCTCCGACAGTGCAGCAATAAAACAAATAATATCTAACAATTTCACAACATATACCCAATACACACAAATCTAAGTAAGGAATGGAATTAAGAATATACAGTTGAAGTTGGAAGTTTACATACACTTTAGCCAAATACATTTAAACTTTAATCCTATTAAAAATTCACTGTCTTAGGTCAGTTAGGATCACCACTTTATTTTAATGTGAAATGTCAGAATAATAGTAAAGAGAATGATTTATTTCAGCTTTTATTCCTTTCATCACAGAAGTTTACATACACTCAATTAGTATTTGGCAAGGTCCTTTGCTGTTGTTCTAGGATTGATTTACACTTTTCGCACCAAAGTACGTTAATCTCTAGGAGACAAAACAAGTCTCCTTCCTGAGAGGTATGACGGCTGCGCAGTCCCATGGTGTTTATACTTGCGTACTATTGTTTGTACAGATGAACGTGGTACCTTCAGGCGTTGGAAAATTGGTCCCAAGGATGAACCAGACTTGGAGGTCTACAATATTTTGGCTAATTTCTTTAGATTTTCCCATGATGTCGAGCAAAGAGGCACTGAGTTTGAAGGTAGGCCTTGAAATACATCCACAGGTACACCTCCAATTGACTCAAATGATGTCAATTAGCCTATCAGAAGCTTCTAAAGCCATGACATAATTTTCTGGAATTTTCCAAGCTGTTTAAAGGCACAGTCAACTTAGTGTATGTAAACTTCTGACTCACTGGAATTGTGATATAGTGAAATAATCTGTCTGTAAACAAATGTTGGAAGAATTACTTGGTGTCATGCACAAATGTCCTAACCGACTTGCCAAAACTATAGTTTGTTAACATGAAATCTGTGGAGTGGTTGAAAAATGAGTTTTAATGACTTCAACCTAAGTGCATGTAAACTTCCGACTTCAACTGCACATAAACAGAGGATCAGGTGATGCCATAAGGTTAAGGCTGGTCGCACAGAAGACGTTCAGTGGGTACATGTGCGAACATACACACATTCAATGTCTCAATAAGAGTAGAACCACGTAAAAATTTTAAAATTTAGGCTACAACAAACAGATGCATAGATATTTATCTACTGGTAGGAGGTGGGGTGTTTCACCAAGTATTGAACCAGTCTTTCAAGATGTTATTTGAAGGCACTAAAACTCTGTAAATAGGGACACAAGAATGCAACACACTTCCTATGACTTCCTTCACTAAGCCAACCACTTATTGCCCTGCTGCTGTAAAATAACAGTGTTACTAAGACATACAGTACGTGCACACACACATTGTTGTTACTAATTTAGCCTACCTCCTCCAGGCATCAGCTGGGCAGGTGAATCGGGCGTGGTCCGTGTGTGTGATGACTCACAGGTGAGCAGGTGATCAGTGAGGCGGGGACAGGGGAAGTCTATCACAGCTCTGCTGCCTGGAACACAAGAGGAACAAATAGTAAGAAGTTACAACCGCGCCCAATGAGACAACTACCAGTTGTATAAAAGTTCCACGGGTGACATTTTGAGTGAAACAGAGAGAACTCAAACAAAGCCTCCAGGTAGCCAGAGGAAAACTACACTGCCACAATTGAGAAGAACTAGGCCAAAAGAGAGAGACACATAGCAAAAAGTTCATTTTTCGACTTTACTTTAACAGATTCATAAGGTTTATTTGTTAACCAGTAATAACATTCCAAGTAGGCTAACTGAGCTCTGATAGTGTTGGAAGATGTGTGAGGAGGAGTTATGAGTCTGTACAGTCCAACAGAGGGGTGTGTGTGTGTGTGTGTGTGTGTGTAGCTGCTGTCAGTTCCAGGCTCATCAGGCCAGCAGTGAGTCTATTGTGTGATGAAAAGACGTGGATGCCAGGGGCACTGTCTGTGTCTTACAAACACACACAAGGCCTATATCCAATCACTCAGTGGCACACGACAGTCTCCTAAATACACAAACTCAGCAGTTATCGCTACACCATTCATATATTAGCACACAAAATAGAGCAAACAATAAAGATCTTCTGATCATTCCACAGATAAAACAACTCAGATATAAAGCCTCTGTTCATTTACCTCTTTTCATGTAGCTATGGACACTATACATGTCAGACTTTATACTGAAATCAAACAAAATGTTTATTGAACAGGTAAATCCGGCATCATCTTCTGGCATTTATCTCTTTCTTTCTCCCTCTCGCTTCTCTGAAGGCATCAACATGCTTCAGTTAGGCTGGCGCCTAGCTGAACTCAGCTAGGTGAACTCAGCTAGGTGAACTCAGCTAGGTGAACTCAGCTAGGTGAACTCAGCTAGGTGAACTCAGCTAGGTGAACTCAGCTAGGTGAACTCAGCTAGGTGAACTCAGCTAGGTGAACTCAGCTAGGTGAACTCAGCTAGGTGAACTCAGCTAGGTGAACTCAGCTAGGTGAACTCAGCTAGGTGAACTCAGCTAGGTGAACTCAGCTAGGTGAACTCAGCTAGGTGAACTCAGCTAGGTGAACTCAGCTAGGTGAACTCAGCTAGGTGAACTCAGCTAGGTGAACTCAGCTAGGTGAACCGAACATGTGTTTGTCCCTTAAAAGACCATCGCTTGGAAAACAAGAAAAAAGCAGCAATAGTACTGTTTGTCCATTTAGTCACGCAATTCTACATCTAACTAAGACGTTTGGTGCAGTAATTGTCAACGAAAGAATGTGCATGATAATGTGTCGTCTCTCGTTGACTGACAACAAAGACTTCAACGAAGAATTCTTATGCGTAGACATCGGCTACCCAAATATTTTTTGTGTGCCCGAACAACTGAAAAAAACTTTACCAAATTAACAAAAATAAGAGAGATTGTCGCCGCCCTGTTAAGCAGCTTCCATTGTTTGTGCGTTAATTGTTGTTTTATTATGTTTTCCGTCAGTTTTCGTGAGGTTTTTTTGCAACAGTTGAACTATTATAGTTTAGGATTATGGCGTGTTACTGTTTTATGAAGGTTTTAGCTGTCCTTTTTATCACTGAGGCACTTTTTATTTTTCTCAGCGCCGAACGTACAAATAGCACTAACATCCCACATCATGAAGTCCCTGGAAAGGTTAGTCCTCACTCACCTCAGACCCCTGGTGTGTACATCACTGGACCCCCTGCAGTTCGCATATCAGCGCAACATCGGGGTGGATGATGCAATCATCTACCTTTTGCAGAGGGCCTACTCTCAGCTGGACAACGCAGGTTGCACTGTGAGGGTTATGTTCTTTGACTTCTCCAGTGGCTTCAACACCATTCAGCCCCTGCTACTGGGTGAGAAGATGAAGAGGATGAAAGTGGAAGCACCCTTCGTCTCCTGGGTCACGGACTACTTGACCGGTAGGCCACAATTTGTGCGACTACAGAGCTGTGTGTCAGAACGGGTAGTGAGCAACACAGGGTCCCCCTTCCTGTTCACCCTCTACACCTCAGACTTCAGATATAACTCTGAAACATGCCACCTACAGAAGTTCTCAGATGAATCCGCAATTGTAGGGTGCATCAGGGGTGGGCAGGAGGAGGAGCACAATCAATGACTTTGTGTTGTGGTGTGAGCAGAACCACCTTCAGCTCAACATCAGCAAAACAAAGGAGATGGTGGTGGACTTCAGGAGAACCAAGGCCCAACTGACTGCAGTCCTTATACAGGGGATGGATGTGGAAATGGTTGGGTCATACAAGTTCCTGGGAGTCCATATGGACAACAGGCTGGAATGAGCTGATAACACCGGGGCTCTGTACAAAAAGGGACAGAGCCAACTCTACTTTCTGAGGAGGCTCAGGTCCTTCAACGTGTGCAGTAAACTACTGCATACCTTCTACCAGTGTGTGGTGGTAGAAGGTAATTAAACCCTGCACTAAGGACTGTATTTTAAGGGAATTACTATTATTACCCTAAATTATATCATACACACATTTAGCTATTTAAGTATCTCTTCCTGTCATTTACCTGTACAGTTAATGTAACCATGCAAATATTCACTTAGCTGTAAATTTAACCAGACTGTATATTAAGTAAACTATTATTACCCTCACTTATATCATACGCACAATTAGCTATTTAAGTATTTCTCTGCCATCGACCTGTATAGTATAGTTAACCATGCAAATACTCCTTATTTATCTATCTATATCAACTTGCAATATATATATTTTTTAATACATTATTATTATTATTATTCTTTCCCTCTGTCTCTCTCTTTCCCTCTGTCTCTCTCTTTCCCTCTGTCTCTCTCTTTCCCTCTGTCTCTCTCTTTCCCTCTGTCTCTCTCTTTCCCTCTGTCTCTCTCTTTCCCTCTGTCTCTCTCTTTCCCTCTGTCTCTCTTTCCTTCCCATGCTTCTCTTTTGTCTATTTCTTTCACTCACCCTCTACCTTGTCCTTGATGACTATCCCGCTGTATCCTTGACCTCCCCCACCGTGCCAATGCTCTGGCCCCTCTGTACTTCCTAATTTCCTCTTCCTGTGCAACGGAATGTTCTCCTGAACAACACGACAGCAGCATGGTGAGCCAGGTGACTATTGCACTCAAAGTGCTAGTGCATGAGAGGTCGGTGTGTGTGGTGTGTCGGTGGAGGTTGTCGGATTGGGGGCAAGCCGAGGGTAGGCTGCAGAGTAGTGGGATGAGGAACAGGGTTGATGTAGGCTCAGTAAAAAAAATGGTACCGGAGTGAGTGATGTGATGTGAAAGGGTATGGGGAGGACGTGGTGATCGGGTGAGGTTTACGGTTGGGCGATGTCAACTTCTGTCCTATCATGATCATGTACTCAAAAAACACTGATATACAAAATTGTATCGCCGCTATTGACCAACCCCAAAAATTTGAATAATTGGACACAAAACCCTCCTATAACAACAATTAGGCTATAGTGTGAAATCACATTTTACAACTGGGCAAATCATGACAAAATATAATGTTGTTGAAATGGGCACCATTGGTGAAAAAATTTAAATTGTAATTTAACCTTAAACATAAATTATATTTTTTAAGAATTCTGTTTTTTTTTCTTCTTCATATTGGCATATGTTGTAGCTTAGAACCTATTTTAGATCACCTGAGGTTTTTAGGTTCAGACAACATGCTCTTGAATACAGGGTTGATGTCATGTTTTGACTAATAAATGTACCACAAAGATGGTTGGAGATCCACACATTAGAGAATGGGAATATCTGTGGTTTTAAATTATACTGTCAATCCTTCATAGGAAACCTATTGAAATCATAGAAATATAAATAATAGAATAGACATTACCTTTAAGTTAACTGTGGGTGGACCATCAGCCATCTTTGTGGTAGTCATTTGTAAAAAAAAAAAAGAAAAAAAAGAAAAAAAAAGTATAATAACAATTTAAAAAAAACATTTAATGGTGGACCAGCTATGGTGTACCAGATACATTGCAGTGGTCTGATGTGATAGAAATATAATTCATAGAATGGACCTATGATTGAAATGACATCCACCCTGTATTCAAGAGCATGTTGTGTCTCAACCGATGTCAGGCACAACACAAAAACCTCAGATGATATAAAGTAGGGTCTAAGCTACAACATACAGTACATTCGGGAAAGTATTCAGACCCCTTGACCTTTTCCACATTTTGTTACGTTACAGCCTTATTCTAAAATGGATTAAATCGTTTTTTGTCTTGACTACAGGGTAGCCTAAATCCATTTGAATTCAATCACTTTCTGACAGCAGCCCTTTTGATTTGAACAAAACATAAATATGACTCTGGATGACAACATAATGAATGCTTGTTTCCAACATTAGGGCTGTTTTCCTAAATAAGCTAAATCCGCTTTGTGTTTTGTTTCCTTGCCACGATATTTACTTGTATCACGATACTGGTATTGTCCCGGCCCTACTCTCTAGCCTACATTCCTCTCTTGCTTTCATTAACATATTTATTGAAACAAATACGCTATATAGCAAATAGGAATAGGCTAATTACTCTGAAAGTCGCCGGTGTGCTGCCCTGCGCAGCTCCAGTCAAGTTCAAATAGGCTAAACCAACGTCTGTCACATCAAGATGTTGTCACCATCAACGATGGCTGTCAATCATCGTCGATAGACGATACTATTGTAATATCGCCCAACCCATGTAAGGTTGATTGCGCCGAGATGGGGGCCCATTACCGTCTAAACAATACAGTGCCAATCAATACTAATCAATTCAGGTCCGCTTACTCACTTACGCATAGCATAATAACAATCTCTTAGTAAAAGTGTGTGTGGGAGTTGGAGAGAGACTGTGTGTGTCTCGACTAAACTACTGGAGAGCACAGTATCCAGAGCCAAGATCCAGTCCTGAATATAGCCTGCAGAGTCCGCCTGGATTTACAGCTTAGACCTCCCCTACTTCCAAAATAAAATAAATTAAGAGAACACTTTCCAGCCATAGAATAGGGTCACTGAAATTGATAAATGCAATACTTAAAAAAACAACCTTTGCTTAACTAGGCAAGTCAGTTAAGAACAAATTATTTATTTACAATGACGGCCTACCTACAGGGTCAGGCTCTGGAGCAAATTAGGGTTAAGTGCCTTGCTCAAGGACACAGACAGGTTTTTCACCTTGTCGGCTCGGGTATTCGAACCAGCGACCTTTCGGTTACTACCGTTCTAACCGCTACACCTAGGCCTGTCTACCTACCTAGGCTTAAATAGGAAAGTAGCTGTATATTTAGTACTGGAGTCATTCTCTGTAGTTGCAGTGCCCGCCAGACAGAATGACCATCAAACAAAGAGAAAAGAAAGTCAAGCCCAGTGCAGAAGGAGAGAGATTGTGTGTGTGTGTGTGTGTGTGTGTGTGTGTGTGTGTGTGTGTGTGTGGTGCGCTGGATAAATCAGGAAATAAATAGTGCATATTCTTGACTTTTGAGTATGATGACTGGGCTTCTTGGTACCCTGTGATCTGTGAAGTGGGCTGTAGCTATGCTTGCAAGAGTGTGTATGTATGAGTGTGAATGAGCGTGTGTTCACCTGTCTGTGTGTACTGTGTAATATGAACCTGCGTGTGTGCCTTGTTGTACATAGCTGTGCAGTAGGCTCAGTGAACAGGAATATGGTCAGTTATGTCCCTACTTGTTAGAGCTAGAGAGAACTGAGAGAAATGATAATCCCCATACAGCAGAGCAGGGTAATTAAACATTTCTCTCAGTACGCAGAACACAGTGTGACTGGGCCGGCCTGAATTAGTAACCAGACGCATTTCAAAGAGGACATGCAAATCGTACTTTACATATCATTAGTGGTTGATCCAGCGCTGCTCTGCTCCATGGTGAGCCACAGAGGAGAGGAGCATGAGCTGGCTTCCTTCCTTCCGCCTGCCTGTCATACGCATTGTGTTGCGATTTAAATGGATTACTCCAAACCCCGACTGCATTAATATTTTTGAATGTTTGCTGTGTGTGAGTGCTACTGAAGAGCTACTTTAAAAGTAATTCCATATTTTTCTTCTTAAACCAGTTTGAAGAGGAGCTGTTTTAGTCAGCTAATGGCACTGTAAGGGCGTTTTCACACAGTTCTGAGCTATATTTCAAATCGGAGTATGATTATTTGTTATACTGTATTCTCCCCCATTTGGTCCGGTTGGTTTCACATTGCCAAATGTCAAACAAACTAAAATGTCTAAACAAAACCATGTGTTCATGCAAGTCATTTGTTTATTGGAGAAAATTGCTTACATTAAATCCATCTTTATCAAGAAGCATGTGTATCCCACACATCATATTACTTTCAATATGGTCTTCCAACAACATGCAGGAGGAAACGGCCCAATAGCAGTTGCGACGTGAATAGGCTATATTCCCAGTAAAGCCCCCATCTCTCCTAATTAATAATAATGTAATCTACTACTACGACGACGAGATTCTGCATGAAAATATCAAGTTATAGTACGGCGTGCATATCAAATGCTCACATCTCCTCCCAACCCAGCAGCGAACCTAACCAAGGTACGAATGGAATCGGACCGAACAAAGGAGGAAAACCTACCAGAGTTGAGCAAAAAAACTCCAAACCAATTTTGTGTGAAAGCCCTGTATGGCACATAGAAGTGTTGGTATAATCATACCCTGGCTGATGTGGCCTGTACAATATATGCTGTTAATTTTCAGCTGTATGATGCCATTGTATTATATTAATTAATTTCTGCTAGGGATGGGCACGGTTATTTGAATATCCGATCGGACGTTAGTATTCGATTACTTGGGAGAGTATTCATTTTAGTGGAAATAAAATAGGCCTAATTTAACAATGAAAAGGCTTTGCTACATACGCCTACAAGGATAGACCATTACAATCAACATTTTAATAAAACAGTTGACAGTTTTTATGAGTGCGTCGCATAAAAAGAAGCACTGGTAGCTTACACATTAGTCTGTACTTTTTCAAAAAAATTTAAAATGTTTGATACTATAATATATATGTGCTACACAGAAGTTAACACACTTGAATAATGCAACACGGCATGAAGAAATGAGATTCCATTGGCCTCACAAATTATGTCTTTACTAGGCTGTGGCGGTCATGACATTTTGTCCGCTGGTTATTGTCATGCAAATGTCTGCCAGTCTCACGGTAATTAACATAAACACGTTTAGGATATCCAGGGCCTCCACACAAACAAACCGCTGGAACATTTACATAAAAAATGGTATAATAAATCAATTGAATATACACCATCAAAATAAATCCATTATTTATTTTAGTCAGGTCTAAAGAAACAATACGACATGAAGAAAATGTATTTCAGAAGAACAGAATATAAGTTGGCCTACTGCATGTTATCTGTCTATACTCCATGCCATAGGCTGTACGGCTTGTTCCTTTAGCTGACAAGATCTTATAAGTCCTGTGTCATTATTGTATATGATTTTATAGTAAGAAGAATCAAATTGAACTTAAATTAAGGATATTTTTCCCATTACAGAACGAGTGTGCATATAACATGGCTATATTGAGCATAGAAGTGATCACTTGAAACAGGTTCAATATGCTTTAGTTGTGAATTATACAAACCTTAGAATGTCTTAGAAATCAAAACATATATGGGCTGCATGGTGCGACTAAGCTATTGGTGATTTCAGAAATAAGCAACAAAAAAAAGTGCACTCTGTTCCTTGCCTCAGGCTGCACAGCTGTTCTCTCATCAAGTGATTTTCACTCATCATACAATTGAATCTTGTCTTTACTAATATGTACAATTTGTTTCGATTTAGAATTGACCATTATCAAAATGGGCAGGAACAGGTGGGAAAAAAAGACATGTAATCTGTATGCACTCGAAGGATGCCAGCTTTCCTGCCGGTCCGTTTTATAGGCTACTTCGGTTTTATAGCGGAGCATAATATGAGCAGCTGAGAAATAAATACAAGAACACTTATTTAACTCCATGCCTCAACCACTGTTTGAGGAGCATGCTCTCGCTGCCCGACAGGCGATATTCCACCCAAACTCTGTATGCCATGGGCTCTCTAACTTTGTTCCTGCAGCTACGCAGTGCTTAATTTGGAAAAAGTGAAAATCTGTTCGGGAACATAGATAGCAACATGTTTTCGCAATGAAACACATTTGACTAAAACTGTTGACAGCCC
Source organism: Thymallus thymallus (assembly GCA_023634145.1). NCBI lineage: Eukaryota > Metazoa > Chordata > Actinopteri > Salmoniformes > Salmonidae > Thymallus > Thymallus thymallus. The sequence goes on along the minus strand of CM042379.1, from coordinate 18,867,101 downwards.
GTCTGCGCACTTGAGAAAGGAATAAAGGAGAGAGAGGATGAGATAGAAACGCATGGTGGTGAGATATGCTGTAAAGCTAAAGGTAATGTGTCGCCCAATTAATTATGAAAATATAAAAAATTCCCTATTACTAGGCCATTCAAAAGTCATAATACAAATGAATTAATTGTAGACTAATTGTAAGCCGCCATGCACAATCAATGAACCAACAGCATCGCCTAGGGCTATACGTTCTCTCCCAGACGCATACATTTTGGAGCGTAGCATAAGGTAACCAGTCCATCTAATATGCATAATAACAGTCCACACTCAAAGGCTAGACCAATTATGTATCAAAGACATCTTAAATCAGTTTTGTTTTATGTTTTTCTGCCATGTGTAATATGCGGTAGGCTATGTATTGTATAATGGCATGATCATAATTTTAAATTCAGTGGACTCATAAGCCTATGCATACGTATAAACTCTAATATGCATATGAGGTTTTGAATTAATCATCACCTTAGAAAGCTCTGTCTATTTATTTTACACAGTTTCGACCTGCTGTTGAACTTCTTTCTTCAAATTGATCATCACAGTGAGGTGAGTTTTAAAAGTATGATATAATAGGCTGTTTTGATGTGATTGATGTGCATTTGCACTGTTCTCATTATGCATGTAATGCTTTATTATAAAAGGTGCATTTATGGTGAAGATTATCACTACCATTTTAGTTGTGATACAAACCTTAATAAAACGTTAGGCTACATGATGTGTGCGACTAGGGTTGCACATTTTGGGGAATATTCAGAGGGGGAAACTTTGTGTGGGAATTATTGGGAATATATGCAAATTAACAGGAATATATGCAAATTAGGGATGCACCGATCACGTTTTTTTTAGGCCGATACGATTGCCGATTTTCATTCTTCAAAATCGTCCGATACCGATTTTATACTTTTTATATGTATATTATTCATTAAAGATACATTTTTATTCTAGATAAACTCAAAATTAGTGGTGAATTGAAAGCCATTTTATTGACAACTAGCAAATGCAGTAATGCAGGCTATAACCTGACAAAAATTGACACCAACTGTATTATTTAGGAACAAAACAGAATAACCTGACAAAAAGTGACACTAACTGTATTATTTTAGCAACAAAACAGAGTTTTAGGATAATCAAAATATTTTTCAGCATAACAGTCACCTGCCTATGGCCTATTTCCAAATCTGAATATTTAGAATACTTAAATGATGCCAAAAACCTATGTAAATAAGCCAACAAATGGGCAATAAAAGGAAACAAAATTAGTAGGGATTTTGTAAAAAATAAAATAACATTCTACGAAACAAATGAATTAGCCTATGAACATGGACCTTTGAAAATAAGTGAGGCAGTGAGATAAACTTAAAATAGGTTAATTCGTCAATGCCATATGGCTACATCTCCGCTGCTGCTTTCCCATGCCTCTGGAGTTTCACTCAATATTTCATTGTACATTGCCTTATTAAGTTTGTTGTATTACATTTTTTTGACTTGCTTACACCTCGAGATATACTGGATTTACATATATTGCAAATTGCATTAGTTACATCTGTCTCAGACACGTTGTAAACTTGCCACACGGCCGACACGTTGAGAGCTTTACTGGCGCAAATCAACTCTTTGCTCACGTATTTTACGTCAAAGATCAGTTTTCTGTATCGGACATTAGAAAGGAAAATCGGACTACCACCGATCTCATATTTTGAGTGGAAATCGTCCGATTCCGATCTCTTGCCGATCGATCGGTGCATCCCTAATGCAAATTAATATTAATACCATTTAAATGTAGATGTTTCTTGCATTGGCTATTATTACCATATCATATGGGGACAGAAACAACAGAAGAAAGGGAATATTGAATGATCCCAATGATCCATCGCATCTCCCAATAACATTTTCAACATACATCTGTAAAATGGTAGTCTAAAAACTAAAGCTTTGGTTGTCGTCCTCTCAGGCTTCCATGTCTTCTCCCTGGACCTCCTCAATGTCCACCTCTTGAAAATCAGACTGAGGCCTCATCTTCACTGTCACTTTCCAACCTTGTTGAGGATGGCTCCTTGTCAGGATCAAAAAGCCTCAAATTTGCCTGGATGGTCACCAAGTTTTCAACCCTTGTATTGGTCAGCCTGTTGCATGCTTTGGTGGGACCAGTTGCGCTCTGAGGCAGCTGATGTTGGTGAGATTTGGAGGATGATGGAGGCAACAGGGGAAAGAGCCTAAGATTCAAAGTCCCTTCCACCAGGTGGCTGCCATATTGAATCTCCATTCCAAAGCCCTTGCTTGGAAGTGTACTTAGGTAGTGGTAACACCATAGGCATTGTTGATCTCTGCACCAGACAGGATGCTCTTGCCAGCATACAAGGGGTCCAACATGTACACTACGGCATGTATGGGCTTCAGGCAGAAGTCTTCACGCTTTTTGATGTATTTCAGAACTGCAGTTTCCTCTGCTTGTAGCAACAGTGAAATGGGCAGGGCAGTACGGATTTCTTCTTTTACATCTGCAAGCAGAGTCTGAAAATCAGACAGATTGGCATCGTCTCCCTCAATCCGTGCAATGGCTACTGCTATAGGTTAATGCATAAATGGCTGTTAAATTTGTGTGACTTTGGCTAATACTCCTTTTTTGGGGGTCTCGTTTTGGTATTGAGTATCGTGACACTAAACCTGGTATCGGTATTAAAGTCAAAATTCTGGTTATCGTGACAACACTACTACACACGTTTAACACGCGTGTAGCTTGTTATTGTCGGTCAATCAAAGCAGTGCTACAGAAGCTCTTTGTGGGAAATTTCTTATCCATGCAAAATGGAATTAAAATTAAGGCATTGAGTTGTCTAAATAAGAAAGAGTAGGCTAATGATCAACCAACAGGTAAGGCAGTTGTTTCATTCATATGAATGGAGTTGTAGACAAGGACGAGGAGCGCAGCAAAATAGCCTCAATTAGCCTTGCTCGTCTTTAACTAGCTAGCTGGCTACTGTAGTAGCAGTCAAGACAGGCACTGACAGATGGTATGATAGATATCCTACTGCCGCAACAAGTGTAACTAGAATGGCTCAGTTTGGCTACTTTCTCTTTCTCCGTGCCACACACAGACTGTCTCACACACACACACACACACACACACACACACACACACGGCCCCTGGTCCTCTCTCACCCCTCCCCCACCTTCCAGCTTAAAAAAGCAGAGCGCAGCAGATCTCTCTATCGAGTCACAGGAGCTAGTCTCGATCGAAGATAAACTTTTTTTTTTTGTTAAAACATGTATTTTGTTATTCAAATCTCATTATTCAAATACTGAAATGATTTCAAATGCTCATCCCTGCTTTCTGCACAACTACCACTCTTTCCCTGATTCCCAACCATAGAAATAATTCTATATTATATTTCTATGTTCCCAACACCATTACAGAATGCATCGAAAAGTCAACAACGACACTGGTGGTCAGTTATAAAGTGGTTGGTTCAAAGCACCTGCATATCCCTCTATAGAACCAGCGATAAGGAACACTGCCCTGGAACAAACCTTTATCAGCAACAGAGAAACAGTGCTAGGCGTGTTAAAAGGCATTACAGTGCATATAAAAACGTTCTCTTTCTCTAATAGCACCTCCATCGAGCAGCCGTCGCTATTAACCCCGAAAGTGTGCGGCAGGCAGGGAGGGACCCCCTGCAGAGAGGGGTGGGCAGCCCCATTCATACTCAAACCCATGGGGAGGTGGCATTGCCACACTTTCATCCTTTTATTCCTCCTATTCTCTCCCTCTCCCCCCCCCCCCCCGACACTATTTGAATGAAAAGAGGAGGGTTGATCGGATCTGCATGAGAGAACCCCTACCTCTCTGTTGGATGTCTCTCCAGTGTGTGACGCGTGGTGCTGCGCTGTCTCTCTGCCTACAGTATGGTGGAGGTTACTGCTATGAGAAGTACCGGACTAATCACATGAAAAGTGGGTGAAAGGTAATAGCTGAATTTCAAGGAGCCCTTACCCACTGATGCAGGGTGAGGTATTTAGTAATCTCTCTAAGGTTGGAAATTGAGGGGGAGGGGGATGTAAGTCTACCTGATCCTAGATCAGTGGTAAGGAGCACCGCCACCATCTACCTTGAGCATCTCAGGTTGAGTGATGTTGGGGATGTGTTGTATGTATACAACACTCCGCTCACCGCTGGATTGCTGTGCTGTTGGTTTCCATGGGAACCAGGGACACACAGACAGAAAGAGTTATGATGTAGGAGTGAGGCAGTGAGCATTAAGAACACACAACCTCCGCAATATGTCAATCAATCACAAAGGTGTCCTTGTCACTACGGGTAGGGGAAGAGGGATCTAAACGCACGCACGCACGCACGCACGCACGCACGCACGCACGCACGCACGCACGCACGCACACACACACACAGCAGAGGAAAAGCATTTAGCCTCCCACTTGCACTCTCGCATCAGTATCACCTTTGTACAAATCTCTAGGTGGAGAGAGGGGGTAAAGGAGCTAACAGAAAAATGATGACAGTGTAAAAAGGGAAGAGAAACAGTGAAAACAAGAGTGGAAGGTCAGTATAACAAAAGACGGAAAAAAAAAAAAATAGCCAGAGAGAACCAGAACGAAGAATGTAGTAAGTTAGGTACATAATAGGACTGCAGTCAGAGAAGAGTCCGTGAAGGAAATTAATGGACAGTGAGAAATCACGGGAACACAAGTGGGGAATTCAGTGTGTGTAAGGGAGAAAAAGAGCAGGAATGCAGTTGAAGACGAGGAGAGAGCAGAGCCTAACAGACAAGATAGGTAGAGGAGATAGACTGAGGATTCAGAGTGATGTATCATCACAGAACTGCTGCTGCCCCTGCAGAGGCCCAGCGGTCCTTGACCCCACCTCTCCTCCTCTGAGATCCTCTGGCCCTCAATATCTCCCTCTCCTCTCTCTCTCTTTCCATCCATCTCTCACCCCCTTCTTCTCCACTTCTCATCTCTCTCCACTATCCCTTGAATCTCTCCCTCTGGCTCTCCTATATTTCCCCTCTGTCCCTTGACTCCCTTCTCCATCTCTTCTCCAAGCTAGCCTCCTCGATCTCTCTATGTCAGAAGGCTTCTTTAACCCTTTGACACGTACCAACAAACGGGTGTGATTAGAATGTCTAGTTTCGATTGAAGCAACAGTCAGCATTTGACCGTTTATTCACAGAAACTTTTACCACAAACAGTCATTACAATGTTATGTCCTCAATGCGACCAGTTTATTTTTGGATGCAGTTTTCAGACATTTCACAGAAGTAGTGACAGCATAAGAATCATCCAAACCATAAAATGTAGACTACATTAGTCCTAGCACTAACTGAGGAAAGAATGACATAACACAAATCGGTAATATTTAGCTAACTCTCAGCTGACAGAAACCACAATATGAATTAGCTAATAGCAATTAGCTACTATTTACAATTCACCACATCACGGGTGAGCTCACCATTGATCGAAATAATTGAGTAAAACACTTTCTAAAAATCCAAAGTAATCCAAGGATGGGTTTGGAACATCTCAATAAAATTACAGTATCGAATCGCAATACATATAGAATCGTGAGACTCGCAATACATATCATATTGGCACCGAAGTATTGTGATATTGTATCATGAGGTCCCTTGCAGTTCCCAGCCCTAATTCCACACATATTCTAGAGTAACACATGCCTATTTACCTGGGCAACACAGGCGTAACGAGTGGCGTCAGGTAGGTAGGTGTCAACACACAGGGCTGATTACCATCTACATGCTGCTTGAGAAGCCAGCAGACAGACCGATTGACCCACAATACAGACACACATTGCTGTGAGGTGACACACACACACACACACAGTCAGAGGAAGAACTTTACAGTAGTGAGCTGAGCAGTAATAACAAAACTGTGATACTTTATTCTGGTTGTCCAGGGTGGAGGTTACACTTTTCTTGTACCCCTCCACCGCCATAAGCACTACATAATGTAACATAACAGATGCCATTATCATTAATGTCAGCTGTTGTCAGTCTGATTATAACAACTGGCTTTACACAGTCATGAGTCATGAAGACAAACCACTGTTTAGGCTAGGTAAGGAAAGCATAAGAATCGGCTAGGTAGACATAACAGTAGACAACTACCTTAAGTAATGGTTGTGAAATAATGGTCAAGCTTCTCCGCACCTGCGCTCTTGGCCTGAGGTCCTCCCCCCATGAGGGTCTGGTAATGATGGGCCAGAGGGGTGTGTTAGACCCCCACAGCTGCTGCTGCTCCCATGGAGGAATGGAGAGAACAAGGGGATAGTGCTGCACCGTGTGGATTAGCCCCTCAGCACATGTAGGCTACTCTCAGCCAACACGCATAGCTGACTACTAGGATTAGCCCCTCAGCACATGTAGGCTACTCTCAGCCAACACGCATAGCTGACTACTAGGATTAGCCCCTCAGCACATGTAGGCTACTCTCAGCCAACACGCATAGCTGACTACTAGGATTAGCCCCTCAGCACATGTAGGCTACTCTCAACCAACACGCATAGCTGACTACTAGGATTAGCCCCTCAGCACATGTAGGCTACTCTCAGCCAACATGCATAGCTGACTACTAGGATTAGCCCCTCAGCACATGTAGGCTACTCTCAGCCAACATGCATAAAAAAATGCATGACAGAAATGTGGGGATTTATCGGTGTTTCTGGTAGGTGCCATCTTCTCCCTCTGGCCGTTATAAATCTTTACAGTCCGTCAACAAAACACAAGCATATTTTGGAGAATCTTACAGCACAGATCCAGTTCATAGGCTAAATACAACACAGCGATAAACAGTAGTCCACTCACATGAGTAGAAGCAATGGCTGCTGAATATCCTTAAAGGGGACATTTCTGGTGTTATATTGCACTCTACTTTGACTGAGTAGCGAGTATGGCCATCACATGTACATTAGGAGCGTGGGAGGAGCAGTGCTAGGCTTACTTCCTGTAAGAGTATCACCCCAGTGACAGGCTAATGAGGCTAAATTACGATGAGGCTTTAGCAGCAAAGGGTGTCCTCCAGGGAGAGGAGGACAGACCCCAACAAAGACATACAATGGCATAGAATAGTCACAGTCAGTTGTTCCCCATGGCATTGCACCTTCTAACATGATGTATATCTAGTCAGTGGCATCAGGGTTGTTTCTCAACATGCTGTTTGTCCAGCCCCAGAGCCAGACTGTAGGAGCAAGGCCATGCTGTCCTCCCAGCAGCACGGACCAGATCAGTGGGGTCAATCACAGATTAAAATCCTTCCATCAAAAAACCCTGAAAAACATCCTCCAGCACATTTAAAACAGATTAAAACACCACCACCAGTGGAACAGTCAAAAATTGTTTTGCGCTAAGAGCAGAATCTGGCAATCAGGAAGTAAACAGAACACTGCTTTCTGGACACCCAGAATGGATTTTGTAATAAATATTTTGACCATTGAGAAATTGGAATATTGTGGCTTACTATTGCTATAGGGGCGGTAAGATGGGCGCATACCATAGACATCAATGCCGATGCCTGGGAACATGATCCATACCCTGGACCTCAATGCCGATGCCTGGGAACATGATCCATACCCTGGACGTCAATGCATTAATAAAAGTCAATGGTCCATACATGCAGTCAGAAGGTCAACTCTGATGACGCGCACATTATTGTTTTTTTACTCCTCAAATCAGTGATTGGATTTTCTATTAGAGACACAAATAAACAGTTGGAAAAGAGCTGTTGAATATAAAAAAAGGCCACTACATTTAAAAACAAAATGCAGTGACAAGATTTTTGGTTATTGCCAGTTAAGTGTTTTTTTTTGTAGAAAAGAGCACTCTTTTCCCGCCAACTGACATACTGATGCACCAACAAAAAGCAACACTATTAACAGGGTCAAGGGGCAGTGTGTGTGTGTTAGGGGGGGGTTACAGTACAGCCAGACAAAGAGGGCTTGTGATACAGTTTCAGACAGTCTCTCCCTCTCTTGCCTCCTTTTCTCACGCTCTCTCCTCAATGGCGCCATTGAGGGTGGAGGCCTTTGGGATCCTGTGAGGACTGAGTGTGCTCCCTGAGGAGTGAGCTCCATAGACCGCCCCCGTCCCGGATCGCTTTCCCCAGTCAGTCAGTCTGCCAGTCAGGCTGTCCTCTGGAGTTGTCTGGGCTTTCCATTGAGAGCTACGCTGCATCTAGCAGTCATGTGGCCTAGATAAGCGCAGCAGCCAGTAGGGGCCCGGGAGATAGTGCTCAGAGATAGTGATGATAATGCCTGACTGTTCTTCTGATGCCTGTGAAATGATGTATTCTTTTGAGGATTCTTCTGTGAACAGCTCTACTCTGCTTCTCTGTACTGTACTGGAAAGCAGTGTGCTCTGCATGCCTGGACTTATGTGGAAAGCATTGGCCTACTGAGGCTTGGAATGCAGGTCAGACTGGGCTTGAGGTTATGGGGAGGCGTCATGTGGCACCAACCGCTCAAATCAAAGCACACTTCACATCAATCCAGTGAAATAGAAGACTAGGGTGAAGTGGTGTACCTTTTAATTCACTTTTCACTGAAAGAGAAACATTTCACACACAACCTGGAGTTGACTCGTTATGCATTGGAATAAGAAAATAATGGGTTACTCGCACGGATGCTAAAATCACGAGCAGCTCATGGCTCACGCACAAGTGCAATGCACAGCAAACTAGGTGGGTTGCCAGAAAATATTGTGTGTCACGAAACAATTTGAAGCGCAAAAAAAGTTACAGAACCACTGACTGCACTAGTCTTGTGGGTGTTTGGGGTGCTTCGACTGAAGAGGCTGTACTTTTACCAAAATGAAAAAGTAATGTCTCTAAGATGGGTCTTGTCATGACTCTGCCTAATGGTCTCTGGGATACGGTGGGTGTAGAGAGTTTAACTTGGCAGGAATGTGACTACTCATTCAGCTCTCAAGGAAAAGCAGCTCTCCAAGCAGGTTGCATGCATCTGGGTGGGACCCTCTCTTTCTCTGCTTTGAACAGAACAAGCCTAATTTGACAAAACAACATCCACTACCTAGTAGGTTGGACTACACACACACCTTTGTTCTCATTATCTTTACTTCATTACCTTGGATCTGAAAGAGCTGTAGAAGTAGGCCTACTTGTACTTACGAGTGCCCCATTACATTCACCAATGATCATGAAAGAGAGAGGGGGGGGAATCATTCATGACTCTAGAGCAGAGCTTTGAGTGACCCTCCACCGTGACCTCATCATCAGTGGGTTAACAGTTCACTGTGGCAGTGGTGTGAGCAGCATGCCGTCTGGGTTCACATAGCAGCAACTCCGGTGGACTCAGTCAAGGGTGCATAAGAGTCAGCCTGGTGGAAAACACTATCTGCACACTGAGAGCCTGTGGTGAGGCAGGCGAACCCAGCCTGTCACGTGGAGCTTTGTCCCAGGGGAGAGGCAGTTAGTAGTCAGTGAGTATCGTGCTCTTGTAGCTGCCCCTTACCCCTCTTCCCTGTCCTCGAATGATTCTAACTTGGTTCTCTTCGCACCACCACAGGGAGTCTGGTGAGAGAGGGAGAGCAGCGTAGAGCTGGAGGAAATTAAAAACACATCACCACCACTCCCTCCTCCCTCCCGCTGAGTAACCCAACTACTACTACTTCCAAATAAGCGTTACTTCTGGATATGTTCCCTCTTCCTTTCTGGTAGCTACCAAAAAAACTGGCCCCTAGACTGAACCCCCCAAAATCATTTGCCCTGCCCTTCCCCCTTCTTTCGCTTGAACCCTCATGCCTCCTCGCTCTCCTCCCCCCTCTCCTGTGGTCGGTTCAGTATGTATTATAGGATCAGCTGGTATTCAGCCTCAGGTCTCGACATGCCAGAATGGAGAAGCAAGGAAAAGAGAGAAAGATACAGAAAGAGAGAGAGATAGAGAGAAAAGCTTAAGGAAGGGGGCTAAGCCACAGACAGGGTGGAGAGATTGAGATGATAGCTACCTATTCAAGCCAGTACACAAACGCTGTCACTACACAAATGACTTGGCAGCCCATGTTAACACCTCCACCCTGACCCAACAGAGGGGGAGACGTGGTGCAGCAGGCCACCACATCATGACCAAGCACAGAGGGTAATCACAGATAGGGCTGAGAACAGCTGATGGGTTGTGTGTGTGTGTGTGTGTATGTTTGTTTGTGTGAGTCTGTGTCCTCCACCCCTATCACTGTGGGATAACCCCCATGTAAACATGTTCAAACAGACCAAGCACTCGTCTCCAAAAAAAGCCACCGGTTTGCTAACTGATTAAAAAACAGGAAATACAACTCTGAAACACCAGTGTACACACAAGAGTCTAAATGATTGCGGGAGTAAATAAGGCTATTAAGTTCAGCCACACAAGGTTAAATCTCTATGGCGGGAGAATGAGTTCATTTCTGGCTATGACACAGACAGGCACAAAACTTTAAAAGGTTTTCCATTGGCTTATAGGTGTGAGAAGCATTTGGCTCAGGCCTGCCCTTCTGATAGCCTCAGAGGGCAAGACGCTCATTACTTGCGGCCTGACAAGCACGCCCAGGCAAAGTAGGGGTTTGCAGTGGAGCAGTTCCAATCAAAGCATCTGTGGCACTTGTTGTTTATGAGACTGGAGTGTCTCTTTATTTGTTGTGGAAACAGAGACACACTTTTATCCCTATACCGTTTACTATTCATTACCCTCTCTGTGTCCCCCACACTCTCCTTTTCTCCCTCTTCTTCACTCGCCAGCTCTCTTCCCTCCCTTGCTTGCTTGCTTTCTCTACACCTCCTTGACTCTGCTGTACATACTCTTTACCTCTCTCGGGCATCCAGATGGACAGAGTAAGAGAGAGTGAGAGAAACAAACAAACATAGTGCCCAGGGCTCATTGGGTGGCCGTTGCCCAAGCGGCTTCCCGTTGTTTTTTCCCCTCGCATTTAAATAGCAGCAGCTCACGACGCAAACCTTTTAACCACACACACATTCATGCATGTACACAGGAAAATAACTGTATATGAATGCAATCAAAACCCAACCTAAAGCCACCCACTCACCACTTCACTCAGTGCTGTGGTTAGCATAAAGTGTTTTATAAAAGCAGACCTGGAAGAACATTAGGAACAGGTGTCACATCTCAGGCGGAGTGGCAAGAGTGGAGAACTCTCTCACACACACACACACACACACACACACACACATACACAAAGTAGGCCTAGCAGCCGTTCCCAGAGGCAGGGTGACAGCTGCATCAAGGGGACAGTATACTGGAGAGAAAAGCCTCACTTTGGGAAATGAAAGAAAATCCATCTCTCGCTCCCCTTTATCTCTCAAAGACATTTGCCAGTTTTTGTTTGTTCTCACACCAGAAGCCAGGCACTCACAAAAGCAAATATTGACCGTGGGCAGCCTGGGCCCGACCTCTGTGCTGCAAGACCACATCACCTTGGACTCCAACTCAAAGGCTGGATACAGTGTCCAAAGCCCCAGTGCAACCACTCCAGCCTGTTACTCACTCTGTGTAGAACAAAAATTACTGCTATGGCAAGACAGACCCAAATCTTTTTAGCTAAACTGTAAGCATCAAGGAGAAAATTCCAAAGAGCCTAATACCTATTCAGTCCTTGCAGAGCTAGGTTTAGGGCGGTTGGGGTAGATCTGAAATTGGGCATCAGTTCCAGGTATGGTGAAGCTGCCATGGCATAGACACCCCAGATGGTAATAGAGTCTGAGTCCATGAGGTGCACAGCACCAGGCCATCTGTCTGGCCAACAGAGCCATGCTGTGCTATGCCATGCCAACCTGGAGCAACAGACAGGGCAATGACAAGGAACCCAGGTCCTAATATGACAATAACTCCTCTCCAACTGAAGTTCACACCCCGGCACATATACTAACTTTTATAGCTCTTTTGCTTCAATCGCATTGGTGTATGAAGTAAATCTGAGGAGACATTGCTTTAGATGCTGACAAACGTTCATGCCTGCCCAACCCTATCAGTCTGTAGAATGCTAGGCTGTCCACAGTACAGAGTTTTGGCATGACTAAACAAGTAGTCACAACTTCGCCAAATCTTTCTCACAAAAGCAGGGCAACCCCTTTCTACCAGTAAATCGCTCTCCCTTGTTCCCAGTCTTTCTCGCTCTCTCTCCCACCCCATTCTCTCGCCCTCCCATTCTTTCTCACTCTCCTGTCAGATTATCCCTAGGTGGGCTTGTTATGTGCTCCTCATTAGCATTGGTGAGAGTGGAGGAGAGAGGGAGCTGAGGTAGATATGGAGAAAGAGAGAGCGATACGAAGCACGTCCTGGGCCATGAGGCTGCTCAGGAGACATGGCTGACCCGGATTCTGGCGTGACTCTGCAGAGGAGCCGTGCTATGCCACGCTAAGACGTAACACAGTGGCAGGCCCCTGCTACTGAATCACCCTCCAAGCCTCTGCTCCTTCCATCAAACCTACACTGTGAGCACTCCACTCCCACAATGTCGGATTGGGCTATCAATGCTGGGTTGGGTAGGCCAGCTTCTTTGGCAATAATCATAGGCAGTCCTAACATAATATGTGTGCGGTTCAGTTGTTGTAAAGCACTACCACTCGTTACCCTGGCACCCGTGCAAGGGAGTGGTCTAAATACCAGAAAATGGAATGCAAAGAACGTGGTGGAATGAGCATGTATTTATTAACTGTGAGCCCAGCACAGCGAAGAAAAGACACACAGTGGTAAAACCAGTGAAGAGATGAGGCTGGGGCTCCACGCTGAATACTGGCTCCCAGGCAGATGCAAGCCCAGCAGGGTCAAGGGTAAATAAACATCTGCCTGCCTGTGTGTGTGTGTGTGTGTGTGTGTGTGTGTGTGTGTATAGAGGAACCAATGGGGAGGCTCACTCCACATCACTAATGTGTTTACAACCGGACAAGCATTGCACATAACATATTATGAAAACACACACACACACACACACACACACAAACTAACTAAAAGGAAGTTAGACAAGAGAGCATCTGTAAGCAAAAACCGTTGGCTTGGGGAAGAGGATTAAAAGTACTAAGCTAGGCGTTTTGGCGGGAGCCCCTGATAGTGTTCTAAGTGGGTTAAAGCAGATCCCTAGCTTCATAATCTCTCAGCCCTTGCCCTCCTCCTCCTCTGTGTCTGCCAGGCCTTACCTAGAATAGGAGTCCAGTGAAGGAGTGTGACTACAGGGGGTCCGGTTTCAATTAATTATGTGTGAAGACACCTAGATACACACTTTGACACGTACACATACAGAAAAACACACAGAAAAACATGGGAACACTGCCATGCACCGAGGTGTTAGAGGTTTTACTAGGGGCCTGCTCTTCCTCTCTCACACCTAATCTAATGCGTGGAAGCTGGGCAAGGCTGGCCCAGTGAGACCCTCACCCTACCCAGTCTGCCTGTTCCCAGTCCCAGAGTTACGCTGACTGTGTACCGTTCTACTTCTAACCTCCCTGTGTGTTGTTATCACTGGGTACAAACACTCTGTGCCCGAGCAGCTCCCAAGGCAAAACACACAGACACACCAACTGAGTCTTTGTAGACAAATGTGTGAGAGACTATCACACAACACAGACGTCTCTCCTGCTGTTGCTAACACAGCTTGGCAACATGAGGATATACTGTAGTGCTGCTGTACAACTGCCTTGGTTACATGTACAAAACCCCTGAGCACAGAGCAGCAGCCTGGGCTTGCCTGCCAAAGCAAGGCAAACTGGTACAGTAGCACTATTGAGACTGAATCACTAGAAGAAGAAAAAGAGAAACTATAGCGAGAGACGAAGGATGCAGCGTGGGCATTAAACCAAGCAAACAGTGTTAAAAGCACAGCTTTAGAACAGTTACACACACACACACACACACACACACCTCCCTTATTCCGGCCAAGTGAACAGAGGCAGGTGGTGAGCTAAGGTTAACGGTCACAGTCTATTCAGTCCGTGTTATGAAGTAAGTATTTGGTGAAAGATACACAGGAGCAAGGTGTGGCTTTTTCCAATGCAGAGCAGCATCGTGTGTGTGTGTGTGTGTGTGTGTGTGTGTGTGTGTGTGTGTACTTCTAGCTCGTATGTTCTTACAAACCGCTTCTCTGGCAGGCTAATGTAGAGACAGAACTCCCAGCCAGAGCTGTCAACACCTACCCTTCAGTGTCCAAGGGTCAATCCCACTTTAAAAGGAAACTCTCCTCTCTGCAACATGTGCTTCTAATAAAGAGCAACCACGATTATTTATGTCTGCTTGTTGATTCTAAGCTCACAGCATCAATCAAAGGGAAAGTTATACGTCCTGCTAGAAATCCTTGCCCCCAAGAGCTATCTCAGGGATCTCTGAAATGGAATTTGGTCAGTAATAGCCCGACAAAGGTGTGTCTCTCTGACGCAATAAACCTGTTTCTTTAACCAAGGGCCACAATTTATCAGAGTATGCTCCACACTCAAAGTTACCCAATGCAAATGCAGAACATGTTAAGTTTAAAATACAGCGTGAGCCTAGGGCGTGGTGGTGCCACACTCATGAACACACAACATGCACTTTCAAAGACACACGTACGCGTCCCACTAAACAGACAGCAGCATGTAGCCTGACCTCAGTGAAACCATGACTAATGAGTGAGAAAAAGAGAGTAAAGAGAAGGGGGAAAGGCCAGAGAAAGTGATAAAACAAGAGAAACTGCCTAGTGCCTAGAGGCATGGGAACCACTGGAAAAACACAACAGAGTGTGAGTGTGTGTGCGTGTGTTCAGGAGAGTGGCACTAATGTTTAAAAGGGTTTGTAAAAGAGAGAACTGCATTAAAAGTAAATGTGAATGCACGGAAGTGTGTGTGAGTTTTAAGTGAATTCATGCAAATTTGAGAGGGCAAAGCTGAGTGGATGATGCCTAAGTGGCGAGAAAACTGAGTGAAGGGCTGTTGCGGTGACCGTACTACCGCCACACCAAGCTCTGATGCTGCTGATGGTCATTAGTAGCCTATAGGGCTGGGCGAAATGACCAAAATCTCATAACCCGATAACGACACATATCACAGTATAGCACATAGTTTATATAAAATTACCACATATAAAGGCCTATTTCATATTACATTTTGAATTATACTCAATAAATAAAAGGTACTTGCTCATATTTGATTATTTCTCCTTTTATTTAGAACCTTTGTGCGAATGTTCAATTCGATAACAAAATAAAATATTAATGTATAAAAACTAAAAAGTTAAATAGAAAACACTTCAACTATAGTTCTTTGCCATAAGGTGTGTCGCGGGCAAAAGCCTCTTGCAACGTCTGAGTCGGGGGTTTGTTTTGAGCACTCGACTGTACATTTTAGGGTCTCATCTATACTCCGTACTGTTTCACATTATTCTTGCGTAGGTGGTAAAAGAGCCCCTCTTTTAGGTACGAGCTCTGTGTCTCCGTGCTCTGTGTCACATTCACTCTCCTCCATGTTTGTTTGTGTTGCACATTTCCTTCCACAAGGCATGTGTGGAAGAACGCAAACCGTCGTCCAATTGACAACAGATAAATGATAGAAAAACGTCTATCGTTTCATATTATGCTCTATCGTCACACGATATATATATATATATATATATATATATATATATCGTCATATCGCCCAGCCCTAGTAGCCTACCAAACTTGATAACTGCATGGTACTCAGCACTCTATTGTCCCTCTAATCACTCGGACATCAATGCAAATGTAATCAAAAATCTTATCAAACACTTCATGAGAGCCCATGAGCTCATGTTGCGCAACATTTCTATAGGTTATGCAATTGCACAAGAAAACAGAGTGATGGCCTCTACTAAAAAGATGAGGATCCCATCAGCTTTCTATACGCTAGGCAAACTATGTATTTCTTAACTTCCCTAATTTTAAGCACATTGCTTATATTTACAACAGGAGTATACACTCACCAGCCACTTCATTAGGTACACCTTGCTAGTACCGGGTTGGACCCCCTTTTGCCTTCAGAACTGCCTTAATTCTTCGTGGCATAGATTCAACAAAGTGCTGGAAACATTCCTCAGAGATTTTGGTCCATATTGACATTATAGCATCACGCAGTTGCTGCAGATTTGTCGGCTGCACATCCATGATGCGAATCTCCCGTTCTACCACATCCCAAAGGTGCTCTATTGGATTGAGATCTGATGACTGTGGAGGCCATTTGAGTACAGTGAACTCATTATCATGTTCAAGAAACCAGTTTGAGATGTGAGCTTTGTGACATGGCGTGTTATCCTGCTGGAAGTAGCCATTAGAAGATGGATACACTGTGGTCATAAAGGGATGGACATGGTCAGCAACAACTCTCAGGTAGGCTGTGGTGTTTAAACAATGCTCAATTGGTACTAAGGGGCCCAAAGTGTGCCAAGAAAATATCCCCCACACCATTACACCACCACCAGCAGCCTGAATCATTGATACAAGGCAGGATGGATCAATGCTTTCATGTTGTTTACGCCAACATGACCCTAACATCTGAATGTCGCAGCAGAAAATCTGGACTCGTCAGACCAATTTTCCAATCTTCAATTGTCAGATTTTGGTGGGCTGTGCAAATTGTAGCCTCAGTTTCCTGTTCTTAGCTGACAGGATTGGCACCCGGTGTGGTCTTCTGCTGCTGTAGGCCATCTGCTTCAATGTTCGACGTGTTGTGCATTCAGAGATGCTCTTCTGCATACCTTGGTTGTAACAAGTGGTTATTTGAGTTACTGTTGACTTTCTATCAGCTCAAACCAGTCAATCTCCTCTGACCTCTGCCATCAACAAGGCATTTTTGCCCAGAGAACTGCCGCCCTCTGGATATTTTCTCATTTTTCGGACCATTCTCTGTAAACCCTAAAGATGGTTGTGCGGTAGATCAGCACTTTCTGAAATACTCAAACCAGCCCATCTGGCGCCAACAACCATGCCACGTTCAAAGTCACTTAAAATCACCTTTCTTCCACATTCTGATGCTTGGTTTGAATTTCGGCAGATCCTCTTGACCATGTCTACATGCCAAAATGCATTGAGTTGCTACGACATGATTGGCTGATTAGATATTTGCGTTAAAGTGCAGTTGAAAGGTGTACCTAATGAGTTTATACCTGTACATGGAATTGTACTTTTTTTAAATTTATTTTTTTATAATTCATTTCTAATCTTTACAGGAAAATGCCACAGACACTATCTGATGTGTGGAGACATTTCACTGCAGCTAATATAGAAGGAAAAGCTGTGTAGATTTGCAAACACTGTGCCAAATCATGTGAAGAATGCAAAAAAGATGCAGAATCATCTGGCCAAGGTCATAAAGTTCCCTCAGTGCTCACAACAAGCAACCTCAGACAAAAGTCCCTCTACTTCTAAATGATGAATCAGACACCTTATCGATAGCAACAGCTCATGGTCCTCCTGGAATCAGTATTCTACAAAAGCATAGACACAAGGGACAACAGACACACCGGTCTCTACATTGCAGATGAGCTGAAGGTAGTTATCGATGACCTTGGACCACAGAAGGTATTTGCACTGGTGACAAACAATGCTGCGAACATGAAGGCTGCTTGGTCTAAAGTAGAGGCGTCCTACCCTCACATCACACCCATTGGCTGTGCTGCTCATGCATTGAATCTGCTCCTCAAGGACATCATGGCACTGAAGACAATGGATACACTCTACAAGAGAGCCAAGGAAATGATTAGGTATGTGAAGGGTCATCAAGTTATAGCAGCAATCTACCTCGCCAAGCAAAGTGAGAAGAATAAGAGCATCACATTGAAGCTGCCCAGCAACACCCGTTGTGGTGGTGTTGTCATCATGTTTGACAGTCTCCTGGAGGGAAAGGAGTCTCTCCAAGAAATGGCCATATAACAGAGGATCCTCCTGGATGATGTATTTTGGGAGAAAGTGGTAAGCAGTCTAAAACTCCTGAAACCTATAGCAGTAGCCATTGCACGGATTGAGGAAGACAATGCCATCCTGTCTGATGTTCAGACTCTGCTTGCAGAAATCCATACTGCCCTGCCCACTTCACTGTTGCTCCAAGCAGAGGAAACTGCAGTTCTGAAATACATCAAAAAGCGTGAAGACTTCTGCATGAAGCCCATACACGCCGCAGCGTACATGTTGGACACCAGGTATGCTGGCAAGAGCATCCTGTCTGGTGCAGATATCAACAAGACCTATGGTGTCATCACTACCATGTCTCGCCACCTTGGCCTGGATGAGGGCAAGGTTCTTGGTAGTCTGGCGAAAGTACACTTCCAAGCAAGGGCTTTGGGATGGAGATGCAATATGGCAGTCGTGCCAACATATCTCATCAGCCACCTGGTGGAATGGACTTTGTGGATCTGAGGCTCTTTCCCCTGTTGCCTCCATCATTCTCCAAATCCCACCAACATCAGCCGCCTCAAAGAGCAACTGGTCCTTGTTTGGGAACACACACACCAAAGCATGCAACAGACTGACCAATACAAGGGTTGAAAAATTGGTGGCCATCCAGGCAAATGTGAGGCCTTTTGAGCCTGACAACGAGCCATCCTCAACAAGGTTGGAAAGTGACAGTGAAGATGAGGCCTCAGTCTGATTTTCAAGAGGTGGACATTGAGGAGGTCCAGGGAGAAGACATGGAAGCCTGAGAGGAAGACAACCAAAGCTTTAGTTTCTAACCTATCATTTTACAGATGTATGTTGAATGTTTTTGAGAGATGCAATGGATCACTGGGGATCATTCAATATTCATTTTCTCTTGTTGTTCAGTGAAATCATCCCATGTGAAGAGTCAACTCATTTAATTAAAGTTAAATTCGTAACTAAATTGTTTTTTTTATTTATATTGGAAGGTTTGAATAATTTGCAATTATGTCTACTTATGATAAGGTAAAAGGTTTATGTTTCTGTCTCCGTATGATATGGTAAATATATGCAATGCAAAAAACATCTACATTTAAATGGTATTAATATGAATTCCCATATATTCCCGAAAATATCCATATATTCCCACAGAAAGTTTCCACCTCTGAATATTCCCCAAAATGTGCAACCCTAATAACAACTAAAGTGGCCAAATAACTTCTTAAAATTAAGCACATTCATCCGCTTCAAGAGGTGTAACTGGCATACATAAGCAGCGCGTGAGTAAAGTTTGGGGAAGATCATTTTCACCATAAAAATGCACCTTTATAATAAAAGCATTACATGCATAATTTTATTTGCAGTCACTTTTGATAAAGGTGTTTTCCGCTATCATTCGCGTTTATTTTTTTGATGCGTTTATTTGGTATCCTTCACAT